>ML664199.1:26012666-26515764 GCA_007570785.1 Antilocapra americana | reverse complement strand
CTTCTCTCGTCAGCAATGGGCCATCCCTTCAGATGCCCGATGTCCTCTGCCAGCATTTAGATCCTGTTTTATGGAGTTTGCGCGGTCTTTAAAAGTTCTTTTGGTGTATTTATTGGGGAGAGAGTGGTTTCCCCGTCCTATTCCTCCGCCATCTTAGTTCCCCCTCCTCGGTTAGGACTTTCTAAGCCTCGGTTATTCAATCCACAACATGGAAGAAGCAACATCAGTTCTGTCTCCTTCAGGATTGACAGAATCAAAGACGGAAACTAGAAACAAACACATTTTGGGAAATTTATCAACAAAATGAGAGGCAGTTCACCCAAACTGCAGACCTTGACTCTCCTCTACCTCATGGCCCACATCAGTCACCTCCTTACTGATCTGGCAGCCTGGATGGGAGGGCAGTTTAGGTCAGAATGGATACATGTATATGTATAGCTGAGTCCCTTTACTGTCCACCAGAAACTATGACAATATTGGTAAGGGGCTATGCGTGATAAGTCGCTTTAGCTGTGTCCGACTCTTTGTGACCTATGAACTGCAGCCCACCAGGCTCCTCTGTCCATGGGATTCTCCAGGCAAGAATACTGGAGTGGGTTGCCATGCCCTCCTCTAAGGGATCTTCCCAACCCAGGGACTGAACCTGAGTCTCCTGTGCCTCCTGTATTGCAGGCAGATACAGAAGCCACCGGGGGAAGCCCTAATGGGCTATACTCTAATATACATTAAAATGCTGGTTTTTTTTTTTTTTTTTTAAAAAGGTAGAGAAGCTGAGGCTTGGAGAAGTAAGTAGCCTTTTCAAGATCACATTATGCCTAGAGGCAGAAACAGATAAAGTAGCCAAGCATGTCTAGTGTTTTCTCTTTGTACAAAATCCAGCTTCTGAAATCACATTATGTAGGCATCTACATCCTTAGTTATTGTCCAGGACTTGCTCTATTTTCTAAGAACTGCTTGCTGCATGCTCCAGGGCACATATGGGGACAACAGCATCACAGGTAGATGAAGGAGTCACCTCCACTTTAGGACAACCTGCTAAGCTAGCCTGAGTATCGCCAGCCATCAACTGACAAGCCTCAACTGAGTGCCTGCCATATGACAAGTGTCAAAGAAGCCAAGTCTACAGGATGCATTTCCTAGAGGCACAGTTCAATAGAGAGCCAGGGGGTGAAAAAAAAAAGGAGAAAAGAAAAAATAAGAAAGCTATAACATTTGAGCTTGAAATGTCACAGGGAGCCAAGGAAGTTGTCTGATGGATTGCCCTGTCATCTGCAAGCCAAAAGAAAAAAAATTTCAGATCCATCAATGTGTTCCTGCCCTTTTAATCCAAACAATATTTTACAGCATTGGAACGCGAAGAAATTATTTTCTTAGACATTCAACAATGTGTGAGGATTGCCGAGCACTTCACCAGAAAGCAGCAAGTGAGAACCACAGGTTGTTCTAACGTCTGTGCATTGATCCAGATTATATGTAAAAGTATACTCTAGCATACAAGAGTGCCTACAAGGTGCTCTATGTTTATGTATTCATTCATTCACTCATTCATGGGGAGCCCGCTGTCCACATGGCTCTGCCCCAGACAATGAACATGAAGGGACACCTGTGTACTTGTGCTCCAACTGCCCAGGTCAAGGCCAATTCCTGCCTGCCCTGGACCTGCCCCTCACTCTGGCTGGCTTCCTAGTCAGTAGGCACATTGTCCAACATCTTCTCAGGCTTTTCCCGTATGCTTCTGCCGCCTGCCCCTTGAATCAAATGTTTGACTCTTGGGCCCAGGTCCTATAGCACTATAGCTTTACTTTCGACCGGCTCCATAGCAAAGGCATCCAAGTGAGGTGATATGTGATGGGGGTATTTGCCAGTTCTCAAACAAGTCCTGCCTTCTCTCATCCCTGAGTCCTAACTCACAGTGCTTTTGCCTCCTCAAAGTGATCCTTCCTGATCCCCTCAGTCAAAGTGATCTTCCCCTTTCCCATCATATTGGTTCCTCAGTGATCTGCTCTGTATTTTAATTATCCATATGTGCATCTACCTCTACTGCTAGACTGTGATTCATCATTGTGTGTACTCAGTTGCTTAGCGGTGTCCAACTATTTGCCACCCCATGGAGTATAGCCTGCCAGGCTCTTCTGTGCTTGGAATTCTCCAGGCAAGAATACTGGAGTATTTTGTCATTCCCTTCTCCAGGGGATCTTCTCTACCAAGGGTTCAAACCCACATCTCCTGCATTGGCAGGTGGATTCTTTACCACTAAGCCACCAGGGAAGCCCACATTATTGTTATTATATTGCCAATAAATGGTAAGTATATCTTTAAGTCAGCCTACATCTTATTTTCGTGAGGGGTACTTCCAAGATTTGACTCACCTGAGACAGAAGCTATTAGAAAACATTCATGTGGCCTTAGTTTGGGAATGCTACAAAACACATCCTCTGGTGCCATTCTGGTGTCAGACACTTTGACATATATTAAAAATACAATTTAATCCAATCCTCAATGAAGCTTCTAGGGTTGAAGTAAGTATTCCCATTTAATAGATGAGGAGACTGGGGCTCAAAAAAATTAAGGCTGTACCCAAAGTCATGCAAATAATTATCAGAGCTGGGATTTTTAACCCTTTTCTTCAAGTCCCATATCCTTCTCACTATACCACTCCTCTAAAGAAAGGTATTAGTGAACTGAATTATTTGGAGTTCGTTTTCATAATATATTGACTCAAGAGCTTCACTGAATTTTCTAGCTCATCAAAAATGCTGAGATAGACAAAGTATTTGGAGAAGTGGACTACAGAACCCAGAAACAGTTCTGCAAGTGGATGGACACCACTTAACACAGAACACAACTGATGTTGCAGATCAACAAGGAGAGAATTAGATGAATCTTGCTGGGCCTACTGGTAAGCCATTAAAAAAAAAACTAAATTGGAATTCTACTTCCCAGCATATACAAAGTCAATTTAAGATGGCTTAATAACTGTGGAGCATAAGATTTAAAACTTTAGAAGAAATTGTGGGACAATATCTTTATGACCTCAGGATAGGAAATACTTTTATCTGAAAACAATATAAAAAATAAAGCTCATAAAGAGAAGATTGTTAACTTTGACTACATTGAAATTAAGAATGTGGGTTCATCAAAGTACACTGTAAAGAAAATGAAAAGACAAGCCTCTAACTGGGAGAAAATATTTGCAACACATAATCAACTGGAGATTTTCAGAACAGAGCTTTTGTGAATCAGTGAGAGAAATACAATTTGACAAAGAAGGGTAAAAAAAAATCACAAATAGTCATTTTTCAGAAGAGGAAACATAAGTTGCTGATAAACATACAAAATTTCACTCAATCTCACTGGTAATCAGGAAAATTAAAAATCAAACAACAATAAGAAACCATTATTCACTCCAAAATTTAAAAGTCTGATAATACCAAGTGTTGGTGAAAAAAGTGAAGCAAACAAACTCTCATTGTTGTCAAGTGTATATTGAAAAAGCCACACTGGAATAATATTAAGTGTTGTCCATTACATTTGAAGATATGCATTCCCTGTAACTCTAAAGTTATACTCTTGGAAAAATATCACACACATACTTGGCCTCTGCAGCAAGTAACAGTGAAAAGAATGTCCATGGCAGCCTTACTGTAATATAAAAACATGCCGGCAACAAATCAACAAAACAAATGCTCATTAACAGGTAAAGGGATGAATGACTTTTGACATAGTCCCACACCTGAACAGCATACAGCCATGAAAAGAAAATACAGATACTAACATCAATACACAGAAATCTCACAAACATTCACTCAACAAGATGAGAACAAACTCAGCCTCATAATAATATACCTATTGGGACTTTCCTCACAGTCTAGTGGTTAAGACTCCATACTTCCAATGCATAGAGCAAGGATTCAATCCCTGGTCTGGGAACTAAGATTCCATATGCCTCCCACAGTGTGGCCAAATAGAAAAAAACAAACAAATAAACAATAACAACAAAAAAGAATATGCATATTACATTATTGTTGCTTGCTTGCTCAGTCATGTCCGACTCTTTGTGACCCCATGGATTATAGACCCACCAGGCTCCTCTGCCCATGGAATTTTCCAGGCAAGAATACTGGAGTGGGTTGCCACTTACTCTTCCAGGGGATCTTCCCCATGTAAGGATCAACCCTGGGTTTCTTGTATCTCCTGCATTTGACAGATGGATTCTTTACCACTGTGCTACCTGGGAAGCCCCATGTTGCATGATACTACTTATATAAAAATTTAAAATATGAAATATTAAGCAATCTATTGTTTGGAATACATAGATTTGGGGCCAATGCATAAAAAGTAAAAGGAATAATTAACCCAGAATTCAGGATACTGGTCACCATTGCTGGGAGAAAGGTGTCTGAAGTCTCCAGTGGTTCCATGGATGATATTCTCTCTCTCAAGCTGTATGGTGTTCATATTGGTGTTTATTATGCAAATCTTTCTGCCTCATCTATTCTATATGGACTATATTGTGAGTATGAGTTTGGTAGAGGACCCAGACAAGGAAAATTAATATTTATAATTCAGAGTGAACAGCATCTAGTGCTCTGGACACTCCTCAACCCAACAACAACACTAAACCCCTCTTACTGAAGTCTATATGGCCAGCACCTGGCACACAGATCATTGCACATGCATAATGATAACTTGATAAGGGAATGAATGGTGGAGGGTCAACTGTATGAATGGATGGATGGACAGACAGTTGACTGAATGAAGTGGACAACTCAAAAGCCAAAATAACACGAAAACATTTAATAGAAGCTCTAGGGTAAATGGGAGAAGGAAGCAGGAAGCTAAATAAGACTTGAGAACTGCAGCCAGAACTTCCTTTCTCCTATCTCACAAATGCACTCAATCAGATAAAATTAGAATCATCTAATTTAGCATAAGCCTAATTGAATCCTTCTTTATTAAATGAAAAGAAGACTGTTAATTCAGGACAACCCTACTGCCACCACCCTATCCTCACTATTCTGCTTGGAGAATTGCATGCTCTTTCTCAACTCACTCATGTTTGCCCTGAACCCAGCTAAGTCTTCCTAATGTACTTTGATTATGAACACCCTTTACTGGTTTGCAAGCATGATGCCCTTCTGGACCCTTCTAGGATGTAGGCTTGATGAAGGGAAATGTATTCTACTCATCTGCTAATACTGCATCTATTATGGTACTTAACAGATCACATGTGTTGGACACATTCTTCTTTTGAAATTAACAGACAGGAGATGCATTAAAAGCAGTGTATCTGAGTCAATGATTCCAAACTCAAGTATTAATAGATCAGCAGAGTAGGAATCTCAAAATCAGAAGGAAGGGCAAAAATACAAAGTAGACCCGAGGCTGATAATGGCTAAGATGTAAAAAAGCACTTTACACCAAACCCTGAAGTCTTGCAGAGTCTTCTACTAAACCAAGCAAACCTGATGCACACAATATGCCTAGCAGGCCACACACAGCCTAGGGGATAAACAGGCTCTGTAAAGTTTAGACGAGATCTCTTTAGAAGGTTAAATAAAAGTCAGCTTTGTATATATGGTATACTTACAGCTGTATATATGATATAGTATATATACATGTATACATATAGTATATGTGGTATACTTATGTGGGCTTCCTTGATGGCTTAGAAGATAAAGAATCTGCCAGCAATGCAGGAGACCTGGTTTTGTCCCTGGGTCAAGAAGATCTCCCAAAGAAGGGAGTGACTACCCACTCAAATATTCTTGCGTGGAGATTTCCATGGACAGAGGAGCCTGGCAGGTTACAGTCCATGGGGTTGAAAAAAGTCAGACACAACTTGAACGACTAGAACTTTCACTTTTTATTATAGCTGATTCACACTGCACAGCAGAAACCAACCAACAGCACTATAAAACAGTTATTCCCCAATTAAAAGTTTTCCTTAGGGTGCCCTGGAAAGGACAAGCAGGTGACAAGGCCAGGAAGATGTGCAGAAACACAGTGAGGTGAAGGAGAGGGGGGGAAAGCCATGCACAGAGAAGGTGAACCTTGCAAGGATTTAATCACACCTCTATGATGGCTCAGGTCACTGTCTGTGTTGATCCTATAAGAATTCTGGTTCAGTAGCCAAAAAACTCAGTTGAAATTCTCCTAGCAGACACTGCTGCGAATTCCTCTTCAAAAAATCTAACTAAGTTGCTGGATTTTGTTTATACACTAAATGCCTCTTTGCCTCCAAATGTAAAAGCAGAACTCAAGGAAGAGACCAGAACTCATAACTGGATCTGATGATTTCTTTCCTTCTTCCTTTTGGAAATATTCTCAAATCTCAGTAGTTTGCCTGACTGGTCAAAGGTGCTGCTGTTCAGCCACTGGATGACACGCCACACAAGAGCAACAGCAGGGCTATTACAGCATGTTGACTGGTTGACTACTCACTACGTGCAGGTACTCTCTTAATCCATGAACCTGCATTTTCCTTGAAACAGTCACAATAGTGTCCTCAAGTCAGAATTATTACTCCATTCTCTATATGAGAAAGCTGACTTTGAGAGATAGAGTAGGCTGAGTAGAGGTTTGTCTCAATGGCTATCTAATTTAATTTCCTTCTATTTGATATTCATAAAAAGACATCTTTAGGGATGTCCCTGGTGGTCCAGTGGTTAGGATTTCCCCTTCCAGGGCAGGGGGTGCAGGCTCCATCCCTTGTTGGGGAGCTAAGATCCCACACACCTCAGGACCAAAAGTTCAAAATGTAAAACAGAAGCAAGACTGTAACAAATTCAATCAAGACTTTAAAAATGGTCCACACAAAAACAAACAGACAAAAAAATCTAAAGAAAGAAAGAAAGAAAGACATCTCTAAGAAACATTGGGCTCTCTGCAAGTATTGTCAGATATTTCTATCCACTTAGAGGGTACAAAAGAGCCACCATTAAATTATGGGAAACTTGTGGGCAGGACTCAGCAGAGAACTGGGCATCATGAAACTCAGTACATTTACTGACTGAATTTTGTTCAGAGATAACGTGGAGCATCAGGGCTTCGAAAATGTCAGAGAGTGAGAATTTCCCACTGCCTGTGGTCCTTCTTTCCTTTCCTCTTCTTTCCCTTCTTCCCCTTCTTCCTTTGTCTCCTGCCTACTTTCCATTAAATGAGCATTTTTAAGTACCTGCTAAGTATGTGCTAGGAGCTGAGATACAAAATAAACATGGATCCACACTCGGGTGTCTTGATGAAAAGATCTGGAAACACATCATAGCACAGTGAGAGAGAGGCTATGCAAACTCTGCAGTAGAGTGGACAGACAGGCAGAGTCAAATTCATCTACTTGTCCTTGAGTTCAACCAGTAGACTACGGGGCCATGCTTCCAAATGGGAGAGGACAACCAGGGACATCTGCCTGGCATAATGAAGCCAGGTTCATCCACAAATAAACCAAACTACATTATACATACAAGAAGGACAGTGCGATTACACAGAGGAAGAGCCATCAGCTAGTGGGGGAGGGGAAGAGGGACCAGGAGAGAGACAGACAGTCTGCCCCAGCCCTAGGAAGAGGGAAAATCAGCAAAATTCCTTCTGACCAGTCACTCTCCCACTCCCACTCTCAACCCCTTCATCTCCCAAGGAGGACTTGACTTCTCTCCATCCTTAATCTTGTAAATAAGAACCAAGAATGTAAATTGCATCAGCACTGGAGAGCAGGACAGAACCGGAGACTGCCTGTCGAATGGAGGGGGAAGATCCATTCCAATATTTATTTATTATTATTATTTCGAGGAGAGAAAAAAAAGGCCGAAATATTTCCAAAATGTCAACACTATTAAGGAAATCTGAACACCTTAATCCATTTAAATGTCAGCTAGAACCAGGCTCGGGTTTTCAGGAGGGGAGAATGAGAAAGTAAGGAGGGGCAGAGGGAATTAATGCCAGATTCCACATAATCTATCAAAGTTTCTTTCTTTTCTTAATATATTAAATATTAAATGCTTCTTTGCATCTGAGTGAGAGAGGAGAGAGAAAGGGACCAGGGTGGAACTCATAAATGCCTAGATAATTGGTTTTGAGAGTTTTTTTTTTTCTTCTTTCTTTCTTTCTTCTTGGCGGATTCTCAATTTCCCTATAAAAGAGAAAATTCATTTCCAGCCGCTAATGTAATGTCAGCGTGCTGTTTACTAAGCATGGATGATGTATAGGGGGACACTACTTTCAGAGGACTACTTAATGATGCATAGAATTAAATCCTGAGCTCCTCAGCTGAGCCTCCTCCCTCCCTCCTGGTTCCCAGGCTCCCAATGCATCCTGGGAGAAGCAGTGTTGGCCTAACCTGACTCCCCGGTTGCTAGAATTCTGGGGGCTCTGCCAGGGGAGCTTGAAAATAGCCCCTTAGCCACCACAGACACATTTGCCACTGGCATAGCCGGGGGTGAACTCCTGGGCGGAAAGAAACTGATGAACAAGGAGAAAGATGGCTGCTTAGGGGTGGGGAGAGAGGGTAGGGGCGTTAGTGGGAGGCACCCGCATGGGAGTGCGGGGGATGAGCTGGAAGGAAGGGGGCAAGTGGAGAGCCTTGGGAGGAAGCAGGATGACCAGGAAGAGCTGGAGGTGGAGCTTCTCTGAGCACGCCCTCTGCCTTCTGAAAACCACAGCATTTGGATGTCAAGGAAAATAGATGTGGGCAGTTCGGCTGCATCCCCAGGGGTCCTCGAGGCTGTCATGGCCAGAGCACACCTTCATCCTTCTCCTGCACCAGTGGGTGCTGTGTCAGCTCATGGTGCTCTCAGGGCAGGGCTGGGCAGCCTGAGGAATCCTGGCCTGTTGAGGGGCAGCACCCACCAGGGGACTACCCAGCTCCCTGCCCTGGGGAGGTGACCCAGCCATGCCATCTAAGAGACCACTGGTGGGCTGGCATGGCCACCTGAAAATTGGGAGAGCAGGTAGGAAGGTAGACAGTGAAGCCATTGGTGAGCTGAGGGAAACTGGGGAGATGCAGGGCTTGGTGTGGAGGTGTGGGGAAGGAGTAGCCACACAGCCCATTATGCATCTCCTCCAGGGCTGCTCTGGCCCCCACCATCCTGCTGAGACCAGTGCCCCTTCTCTCCCTGGGTAAGACAGGTGGCCTCATTCCTCTGTCCTCCTGAGCATTTGATGTCACTGACAACTCCTTTTTTCTGGAAGCCCTCTACTCCTCTGGCATCCTGTATGCTACTCTCCTTCTGACAGCTCATTGCCGGTATCCCTCATGGGTATCTTTTGTTCCTGCTGTCTGCACACCGTGGACTTTCTACAGGCATTTTCTTGGGAGTTCACTCCTTCTTTGTGTGTTTTCACTTTTTATACAGGTTCCTGTCTTTTGTGACTACAAGCCTCTGTTTCTAATCTAATCATGCTCCTGGGCTCTCAGGGCACATTGGCAACCAGTTCTGTACACCTCAGTACAGGTGCCCAGCTCTTGACTCATGTTCGGTTTCATCACTATGGTCAACCACACTTCTCCCACCCCATTTCTGCCCGTGCGTTAGTCTCTCAATAGTGTCAGACTCTTTGCGACCCCATGGACTATAGCTCACCAGGCTCCCCTGTTCGTGGAATTCTCCAGGCAAGAATACTGGAGTGGGTTGCCATTCCCTTCTCCAGGGGATCCTCCCAACCCAGGAACTGATTCTGCAGTGCAGGCAGATTCTTTACCATGTGAGCCACCAGAGAAGCCTTGTTTCTACCCATGCATTTGCTATTTTTCCAAGTTCTCAGATCAGAAAACTGAGAGTTATCATTGTCTCTTCTATCATTTATTAGTTTTGAAATGTCCCCTGGCTTCAATTCTTTCCTATTCATTATTGGACCCAGAACCACCCTGATGCAGCCCTGATACCTGGATTTCTGCCAAGGTCCCCTAGGTTTCACCTGCCACCAACCCTGAACTCCGAGACTGGACTCATCTTCACAAAACAGCATATCTGTTAATACTAAGCCATTAATATTATATCATCACCTAGGTCTTCCCAGGTGGCACAGTGGTAAAGAATCTGCCTGCCAGTGCAGCAGATGTGGGTTCCATCTCTGGGTTGGGAAGATCCCTTGGAGGAGGAAATGGCAACCCACTCCAGTATTTGTGCCTGGAAAATTGCACAGACAGAGGAGCCTCGTGGGCTACAGTCCATAGGGTCGCAAAGAGTCGGACAGGACTGAGTGACTGAGCACAGATCCCCACCTACTCAGTTGTGTCCAGACTACACAGTACTGCTCAGACCCCACCCCAAAGAAGAATCAGCCTCAAGGGAACAGCAGTAGCACTAGTCAAAACTGGGAGGAGATCCCAGCCTGCTTGTAGAAAAGTGATTGAAGAAATTGAGTTTACAAACTCAAAGAAGGAAGGCTTGTACTGTACTTTCTCTTTTTACCCTCAAATATTTCTAAGTGTGAATCGCTTATGGCCTTCTTATCTGATAATGATGCTTTTCTTTGCACTTTCATGGTATGTAACACAGATCCTGGTGCACACTGGCCATTAATAAATATTTGATCAGTTAATTGATTAACCACTAGTACACACACATTTTCACTGCCCACCTGAATCTTACTCTGTTAGCCTTTCCATTCTAAAAAAATGTCTTTCGAACTTCCCTGGCAGTCCATCAGTTAAGAGTTGACCTGCCAAAGCGAAGGACCTGGGTTCAATCCTTGGTCCAGTAAGATCCCACATACCATGGGCTTCCCTGGTGGCTCATGTGGTAAAGAATCTGCCTGCAATGTGGGAGACATGGGTCCGATTCCTGGGTCAGGAAGATCCCCTCGAGAAGGAAATGGCAACCCACTCCAGTATTCTTGCCAGGATAATTTCATGGCCAGAGGAGCCCGGTGGCCTGCAGTCCATGGGATTGCAAAGAGTCAGACATGACTGAATGACTAACACACACACGTGAGGTAACTTAGCCCACAAACTGCAACTACTGAAGCCTGAGTGCCTAGAGCTTGTGCTCTGCAACAAGAGAAGCCAACACAATGAGAAACTGGTGCACCGCAATGAAAAGTCGCCCCCTCTGGCTACAACTAGAGAATGCCAGCAAGCAACTATGAAGACCCAGCGCAGACATAAATAAATAAATCACTTAAAACTGAGGCAAAAAAAAATGTCTTTGAAAGAAACATCCTGTGCATGCCTTCCCATTACACACTGACTATCCTAAGCATGACACTCAGAGCCCATCACACCCTCAGCACCAGCTATGTTTCTTCAGTCCTCACCACCCAGCCACGTGCTTTGCTCTGGCCATAACAGACTCCCACCGTTCCCCTTCCCCCTGTCTAGAAGATGCCCTTCCCATCTTTGTTCATCTGGAAAATTCTTATTTTAAAAAATCCCTATTTTTCAAAAGGCAACTCAAAAATCACCTTCTCAGTGAAGCTTTTCCTGATAACCTCTAAGGCGGCTCCTGCACCCCCTCCTCTGTGCTCCCATGACACTTTGGGCAGAACTCCATTATATCACTCGCCGTATTTTATTATAGTTAATTGTGTACACATCTGCCTTCCCATTGTACGATGTGCTTGTCCTTCAAGGGCAAGGACAATGTCTTACCCATCTCTCATCCCTCTAGTACCCAGTGGAGTGTAAGGTATAGAGTAAGTATTTAATTACTAGGAAAGGCTGGGGGGTGGAATAGAAGGAAGGGGAAGAATAGAAAAAGGGATACAGGAAGGAAGGAAAAGAGAAGAAAAATCACAGGTGGTGGAGATGTTATGATAAGAATCTGACAAGGAACATATGCATGGCCCATAGGTAATGAGTGACCAAGAAGTAGGTAGTTTGTGTGACTTCATGGGTCTAAAAAAAGAGGGGGAATCTTTGCCTTTTCTTAGGAACATCCACTCTGGAACATGATTATGGCTTCTTTACATTGTTTGTTGGTGTTGCTATTTAGACGCTAAGTCATGTCCAGTTCTTTTGTGACCCCCATAGACTGTAGCCCACCAAGCTCCTCTGTCTATGGGATTTCCCAGGCAAGAATTTTGGAGTGGGTTGCCATGCCCTTCTCCAGGGGATCTTCCCAACCCAGGGATCAAACCCAGGTCTCCTGAGTTGGCAGGCAGATTCTTTACAACTGAGCCACCAGGGAAGCCCACATTGCATTATAGTCCATATTACAGTCCATGGGGTTAGAAAGAGTCAGACACAACCAAGCAACTTCACTTCACTTACTTCATACTTTATCACTAGAGAAGGAAATGGCAACCCAATCCAGTATTCTTGCCGGGAGAATCCCATGGACAGAGGAGCCTGGCGTGCCGTGGTCCATGGGGTCACAGAGAGTCAGACATGACTGAAGTGACTGAGCACAACTGAAGCAAATTTCCATGTCTCTTGTGGGACCTTGAGGTCCCCCTCTTTATAAGAGAGAAGGAAGGATAAAGATCTTGAGTGATGGGATAACTTAGTGTAGGAACTTAGGAGCATGTACTGCCAGGCATTATGGTTCATTAAGCCCACAGATGAGGAAGAGGGCCCTGGACCTCACAGGGGTGTCAGGATAAGTCAAAATAACTCTCTTTGGCACCAGTTCTCAGTGGAGTCAGTCCTCAAGAAAGCTCTGAGCCTGGGCTCTCTCCCTAGTCAATGCTGCTAATTGGAATAACAGGGTGCTGCAGTTAATCCAGAGCAGACTCAGGTACAACAGACATGTCTGATGAGCTCTTGGTGGTTCCCTTTGGCAGCTCATCTGTAGAAAGGAATGACGGGGACTTGGTAAGATAATTCACCATTAGGAAGACAGTCTTTCAGACTCAGCAGCAGCACCAAGGGTTGGACAGTCATGGTAATATCCTGTGCAGCATGAGTTATTTCTCAGCTCAGCTACCCTGAGGACACAAGGGAAAAATAGGTCTGTGTGTCTGTAAGTTGAAAAAGGTATTTCAGTAAATTCTGATTCTTTGGGAATATAGGCAACCCTACCTTGAGATTTCCCCCAGTTGAGCACAGAGGGTACAATGTTCTCACTTCCTAAAAGCATTAGTGATTGAGCAATGGTTTCAGATAACAGACCCCCCAGTGTTGGCATTTGGGGTGGGAGGTAAGCAAAGATGCTTGCTGAGCAGCAGAGATGGCAGATCAGTAACAGACACCAGCACCACTAAACTATCCCAGACTAAAATGCCTGCAGAAACTACCCCTTCGGTAGTACAAAAATGTTCTAGAGAAGGAAAAGATTGCATGAGGAAGCAGAATTCAAAAGCAGCAAGCCTCAAAATTATTATTCAGGTGTCAGCACCTGAACCCACAGAGAAGTGAGAGTCAGGACGTCGAGAATACACTCTTTAACTGTTGTTGTTGTCATTGTTATTTTAACTTTTTAAAAATTTGTTTAAACACAGAGGGTGATTGTGCAGGCCAGGAGAGGAGAAAATAATACTGGCAGATTCAAGCCATGACACTTACAGCCATGTTGTTCTCCAAGTTCGGGTTCTGTGTGTGGGGCATCCACCCACTATAGACAAGAGGTTCCACCTGGGAGCCTTGGCTTCGGCCCTGAGAGTCAAGTACACTGAGGAAGAGTTGCTGAGAGTGGGAGGCAGAGCTCAAAGCCAACCTCAAGGATGTCAGAACAGTTCTTCCTTCCATAGAGGTCCCTCATCATCAACAGAAAGAGATTTCAAAGGATCTTTAAGAAGCAAACCTTGGTCATTGTTAGTCCAGCCAAGACCTTTGCTTATCACCAATTTTGTACATCTGAGTGTCTGTTCCTGTGGCCTGGGCACAACCAGTATTTCTTTTTTCTTTGTGCTATTTCTGGAACCCTTGACTTTTTGCCATTAAATAGGAATTCCTTCAGATTGTGTCTTCTAGATTTTTCCCTTTAACACATTGTTGTTGTTTAGTCACTAAGTCATGTCCAACTCTTTTGTGACCCCATGGACTGTAGTCCCCCAGGCTCCTCTGTCCATGGGATTATCCAGGCAAGAATACTGGCATGGGTTGCCATTTCTTCTCCAGGGAAATCTTCCAGACATAGGGATTGAACTCAGGTCTCCTGCATTGGCAGGCAGATTCTTTACCAATGAGCCACCAGGGAAGCCCACTCAACACACTAACCTTTGTATAATATCCGAATTTCTTTCCTTTCTCATCTCCTCCACAATCCAATCCACCTCCATTTCCAGCCCGTCTTGAAAAAATTGGACTGATACAAGGAGGAAGTGAAGATCATACAAAATCTGCCTGTCCAATGGTTCAGCATTCTTTTCCTCCAAGACACTGAGTCACCAGTGCCTCCACACCTGGCCCTGTGCTTCCTGCTCATCACAGAATCAAATATCCTTGGTTCTGTACGCTCTTCTAGGTCCTGTACCTCTTCTAGGTCCTGTATGCCTTCCCTACCAGATCTTCTAGGTTGAAATGGTAGTGGCTAATGTAAGTTGGAGCAGGTAATGGCAACTCACTCCAGTATTCTTGCTTGGGAAATCCTATGGACAGAGCAGCCTGGCAGGCTACAGTCCATGGGGTCACCAAGAGTGGGGCACAACTGAAGCGACTGAACACATATGCACACAAAATGCTAGTGAGTGGCTTATATTTTCCTGGGGCCTTTTGAAGTTACCAAGGCAAGAGAGTTCCACTCAAATCCTTCAGTAAGGGGTACTTGAGAAAAGTACCCACACTTTAGCTCTGGGGAAAGTACCATGACCAAGCTGCTGGGAGACCCATGTCCTGAGAGACATACCCCGCCTACTCCCTACTCCACACCTATGTGTCCTGTCCTAGCCCGTCTCAAGTTTGGGTCAGTGTCTCTGCCTCACTGCTTGTGGGGGGTCTCCACATTGGGGCCAGTCACCAGCCCACAGGGCTTTGTCTCAAACCCATAGTGGCTGATTGTTCCAGAACAAAACTTACTTACTTGGAAATTCCCTGGTGGTCCAGTGATTAGGACCCCTTGCTTCCACTATAGCAGGCATGGGTTAGGTAGGGGAAATAAGATCCCACATGCCATGTGGTGCAGCCAAAACAAAGGATTAAAAAAAAGAAACTTACTTATGCACACCTCCACTTTTCTCCCCAGTACATTGGCCACCTATTACAAAAAGTTGACACATTGAGAAAGATCCTGATGCTGGGAAAGATTGAAGGCAAAAGGAGAAGATGGAGGCAGAGGATGAGATGGTTAGTTAGGATCACCAACTCAACCAGCATGAATTTGAGCAAACTCTGAGAGATAGTAGAGGACAGGAGAGCCTGGCATGCTGCAGTCCATGGCGTCGCAAAGAGTGGGACACAACTTAGTGACTGGACAACACCTTTTTCTCTGCCTCTCTCTCTCATAATTCTTCACTCATGCTTACCTGCCTCAAAGGCAGTTTCATGGATTTTTTTCAATGGGGTCTATAAAATTTCATCCCTCTGGATGGCTTTTGAGACAGTTATAAATGACTAATTTTGGAAATCTGGATAGAAACAGTTTCCCAGCTGTTCTTCTTAAAGCTAAGCATGCAAACAGACGCTTCACAAAGGGAGAGGGCAGCAGGGATGGCAGGGGGCCACTGAGAAAAGTGAGGAGTAGAATAAATGTTGCCTGACTAGGAAATGAGACCCGGGGACGAGAAACTCTACTCCAAACCCTCCTCAGGCCATAAAGACTCAATCACACGCCTTCCCATGATGGCACGTCCCACACGACATGTGTAAACAACAGAGGGGCTCCAGGGAGCCGGGTGATGAGCAGGGGAGGAAGAGGGATGAATCAGTCTGAACTCCAAGGATCTCAGTTCCAAGTCTGCTGAAGCACCCAGTCCCAGGTCTGGATTTGGGGAAAGTATGCCTCAGTTTCCCCATTTTCAAATAATTAAAACCAAAGCTAACAGCCACGGATGGTTCTCTATATGACACTGCAAAGGTCTTTATGTGTATTCATTAACTTTCTCCTCACAACAATCCCCCAAGGCAGGTCCTATTATACAGATGGAAAAACTAAGGCTTGGAGAGATTAACCAGCCAGAGGTTATAGCGTGCACCTGTGATTCAGACCCGAGGCTGTCTGTTTTTCCACACTGCTCGTCTAGAGGCTTGTATGACAGCCATTGCATCTTACTATTCCCCGGCCTACAGGCGCCACCTTCTCCCCTCCACGGTACATTCTGCTGATTATCAGGCTGGAGGCAGTGAGTTTCCATAGGTTGGTCAGTTGGAAGGGTTCAGTTCAGTTCAGTGGCTCAGTTGTGTCCAGCTCTTTGCAACCCCATGGACTGCAGCAAGGCCAGGCTTCCCTGTCCATCACCAACCCCAGGAGCTTGCTCAAACTCATGTCCATCGAGTTGGTGATGCCATTCAACCATCTCATCCTCTGTCCTCCCCTTCTCCTCTTGCCTTCAATCTTTCCCAGCATCAGGGTCTTTTCTAATGAGTCAGCTCTTCACATCAGTCCAAAATACTGGAACTTCAGCTTCAGCATCAGTCCTTCCAATGAATATTTAGGATTGACTGGTTTGATCTCCTTACAGACCAAAGGACGCTCAAGAGTCTTCTCCAACACCACAGCTCAAAAGCATCAATTCTTCAGTGCTCAGCTTTCTTTATGGCCCAACTCACATCCATACATGACTACTGGAAAAACCATAGCTTTGACTATAAGGACTTTTGTCAGCAAAGTAATATCTCTGCTTTTTAATATGCTGTCTAGGGTTTTCATAGCTTTTCTTCCAAGGAGCAAGCGTCTTTTAATTTCATGGCTGCAGTCACCATCTGCAGTGATTTTGAAGCCCCAGAATTAGAAAGTTAGCCAGTGCCAACAACCAATCCACATGGATAACATTTGAAGTTCATAAGGTTTTCTTATATGTGCTCTCTTTTGGCTGTCACAGTAGGCTAAATCTATAAAGAAAGGCAGGTTTCCCTGCCCATAAAATGAGCATAAAGTTGATACAAAGATGAGGTGACGCCTCTTTGGCTCAAGGGGGTTTTGCCCCTTGAGCAGTGTCAGGCATAGAATTTACACTTTCCTTTCTTTAAAGATTTTTTGTGTGGACCATTTTTAAGGTCTTTATTGAGTTTTTAAAGTCTTTATTAGAATATTGCTTCTGTTTTATGTTTTGGTCTTTCTGGCCATGAGGCATATGCAATCTTAGCTCCTTGACTAGGCATCAAACCTGTGCCCCCTGCATTGGAAGGCGAAGTCTTAATCACTGGATCACCAGGGATGGCCCCAGAATTTACTCTTTCAAGAAATGTGAGGTCCTTTCCAACTCTCTCCAAAGTGATAGAACAAATAAGCAGCAAGGACTGTAGTCTTAAAATTGCAGTTCCCCCCATCCAGGCTTCCTCCCTGGAAGCAAGCATGTCTTGGCATCCTTTGCCTCTTCTCTGGACTTCATTTCTCCCTTTCCCTTTCTGATCCTCCCTACCCACCTCCAACACCTCATAACTTCAAGTCCTAAGTGGATTTAGGTGCTATGTTTTAAGGCAAGAATCTAAAAGAAGACCCAGGTTTGAAATGGGTAAGGAATGCTTTGGGGTGACAGCATGCAGAGATCTTTAGGGAAAGAAAGGCTCAGGTCCCCAAGGAGAGAAAAGGCACATGGCACTGAGAGATGGACAGGTGAATGGACACCTGTCAGTCAAGGGTGAGCAGAGTGCATGCATACATGTGTATACACACACACACACACACACACACACACACCAGCAGGGGCCTGGGTAGAGCATACCTCTGGAAATAGTAGTTTCAGCAGATGAGCCTCTGCTCACTCTAGGAAAGAGCTAGTCAAGCAATCTGGTCTTCGGGAAACACTCTTTTTTGGAGCACATGTCAAATATGTTTAGGTGGTCAAGTGTGTCTGAGGACCAGCCCCCTCTGCTGCCTCTAAAATACCTTCACAGTTCCTTAGGTCTCCACAGAACACACTTTGAGAAACACAGCCTTAAACTAGAGAAGGAAGAGATGCAAAATTTTGAGGATGGGAGCCAGGGAACCATGGTTGATCTTCAAACCACACAATGTGGGCAGTTGCCAATGTGGCTTTGGAGGGTTGGGATGCCTGGGTCTTTAGTAACTTGGTGGAGTCCCTGCTCCAGTGCTCAACTATCATACCCACATGTCTTGCTTTGGGAGAGATGGATAAACCCCTGCTTTATTTAGGCCACTTCATTTGAATTCCCATTACAGGCAGGTCAACTGGGGCCCTAAATGATCCATCATGCTATTCATTCCTCTCCTGGCCTCCTGCATCCCAGACTGACCTCCCAGTCTGATGCTCACTCTTTCCCCTGGACCTGACATTGCTTATTTTCTTCATCCACACAAATCACTCAAGATGCCTTCCCTACCAGATTCATTGCAGTATCCCCAGGTCTCAGACCATGCTTGGCACATAGTAGGCACCTAACAAATACTTCGTAAGCAGTGAAATGAATTATCTAAGCAGCTCTGCCCTGTTCCATTATCCTGTAACTGTTCAATCTCCATCTCAAACAGTGACCCCTTGGTCCTCTACTATCTCATATTTCTTATTGTCCATGGAAGATCACTATTTGGTTGACCTTCCAACCCCTGTAACAAAGCTTGTCTAAAGCAGAGCTTGTTATCTTTCTTTCCAAACCAGAGCCCCTTTCCACCTTCCCTATGATTGCTGGCAGCTCAATTAGCCTTAGGATAGCACCATCATTGCTCTTCATTTTTCTCTTTGTTTTTGGCATTTACTCCCACCTTGAGTCCTGCCTGTTCTTTCTCAGCAAGGACTCCCAAACTCCGAGCTCTCCCTTCCCATCCGCACTCCTGATCCAGGTGAACCCTCAGTGCAGGAAGTCTCAGCAGGTTTCCTTCATGTCATCACCCAGCATCACTCCTGCCATTTCCCTGATACAGATGTGCTCCAAAGTGGGTGCTGGATGGTTGATTCCTACACTGGCTTCTCCTAGGGGAGACAGGTCATCTGTGTCCTGTCTTTCCAAGATGAGCACAGTAATTTCCAGGCCCTTCTTAATTCTGCAAGTGTCTTTCTCCCTCAAAACCAATTTGAAAACATATCCCCTCTCTGCTGCCTTCACACCCTCCATTCTCTGTCCCCCTCTCCTGATTCTGGACCACTGCCCTTTACTGAGTGACAGCCACAGGACAACTGGGGAAGGGGCCATGATGGGGAATCACTGGTGATCTCAAAAGCCTGCTCATGGGAACAGATGGTCCTGGCCCATGCATCTCCTCCTGCTGCTGGACTTCCCAGGTTTTATTCTTCACCTCTGCCTAGAAAACACTTCAAAGTTCCTGTTCCCTTCAGTGTTTACCATGAAGTGCTATCTTCCAAATAAATAGAGAAACAAAAAGAAAGAAAAATTTCTCCCCAGAGACAAGGCCAGCTCATTTTCCTCAACATCACCCCAAACTCCAATCCTCAACCTACCTAAAGGTGCTCTTCACCTGGAGAGCCCACCTTAGCATGCTTTCTGGGTATAACTGTATGTCCAGGATGACTCTTTGGGTTTCCCGCACTCTCTGACCACCCACACTGCTCAGAGTCTATCTGTGTTGACTGATGTATATGGGGCTAATCCCCTTCCTGAGAAAAAACCTGGGATTTGGACATACACACAGGTGATATTGATAGGGTCTTCATGGAAGTCAGACTGCAGTGAAGAACTCCAATCACCACTGAATCAATCTGGATACAGAGCCTGAGCAGCAGATAGAACAGGCTCTGCACAGGGTGAGGCCACCACTATGTGAGCTCAGTCAGCCCAGCCCTGCTGGTAACCAGGATGCTCTTCTGCAGAAAAAAAGGCTATGTCTATGCCTTCTCAGGTGGTTCAGTGGGAAAGAACCCACCTGACAATGCAGGAGAGGCAGATTTGAACCCTGAGTCGAGAAGATCCCTTGGAGCTAGAAATGGCAACCCACTCCCATATTCTTGCCTGAAAAATTCCATGGACAGAGGAGCCTGGTGGACTACAGTCTATGGGGTCGCAAACAGTGGGATGTGACTGAGCATGCATGCACAGTTAAATGAGCTGCAAAGTCTTAGGGTTCAAGTAAGTCTGCTCTGATCCCTTATAAGGAAGTCATGGAGCAAGAGAGGAACCTCTTCCTCTCCCATTTTGCAGATGCTCAGCATATAGCCATCCAGAGCAACTGGAGATGGCTGCCTTCAACAGACCACCTGAACAGAGTGATGATGGGAGCACAGCCAAGAAGCAAGTGGCATCAGCAGAGCAGGAGAACAAAGAGATTCATGAGAGCTCCATGACACCCCAAGCACTGCCTGGGATGGAGGGGAGGAGCCATGGGAGGGTAAGGGAGGAGGGAGCGGGGGGACGATGGACTCAAGTTCCCAGAAGTGACCTCTCCAGTACCTGGAACCAGGCCCACAGATCACTGTGACCTCATTGCACTCACAGGCAGTGAAGTGAAGGAGCATTCAGATTACACAAGGTATCCTCCAAGTCAAGGTACGTCAAACAAGTCCAAAGAGTAAAGTAGGGAGAAGAAGAAAAACAAAACACCAGGGCTTCCCAAGCACTGAGCACATTTGAGTACAGACAGTGCTTGGTCAGATGCTGTTTGAAGGGGATTGGTTGGGAAAGGAAAGATGTGGCAAGAAGTCAGCCCCTGGATCCTGATCCCCCCAGCCCACCCTAAGCCATCACAGTGCTTTGAGTCATGGGTAGTTCAAAGTGGTCCAAAAACAGTGGATGCCTTGGAGATTGGTGATTCTAATTCCTCTGTTTCATCAATGGGCCAATGAGTTTTACATAAAAGGAAGTCATTAGAAGTGGCATTTGGATGGCACATCATACAGGGCCTCTATTAGTCTGCATAATTCTCATATATCCTCATGAGATATGGCTATCATTGCTTTAAAGCTAAGAAATAAAGGTTCAGCAACATTAAATAGCACCCAAGTTGCCCTGGCTTCCCTGAATACCTTGCTTTGTTAAAGGGGGATGTGGTGGGGGTGGGGGAGTGTTTGTTATGAGAACTTGGTGAAATATTGTCAGCCCTTTTACCAGTAAATATGATGTATATGAAAACACATTCAATATTTTTAACTGCAAATTGGGCAGATTTTTAAGAATTGGAAAGTCCCATAAAATAGTGAGAAAATGTGAGATTCAAAACAACTCAGGAAATACCTCATCCAGTGTTTGATGTACATTAAAATTCATTTAAAAATATATGAATGTGGACCCCATCCATAACTACCAAATCGGGATTTCTTGGGGCACTCCCTATATCCAAGCTGCCCAAGTGATTCTGCTGTCTGTGAAAGTTTGAGAACTAACAACCTAGGTTATTTGTTGTTGTTTAGTCACTAAGTCATGTCTGACTCTTTTGCAACCCCATGGACTGTTGCCCGTCAGGCTCCTCTCTCCATGGGATTTCCCAGGCAAGAATACTGGAGTGGTTTGCCATTTCCTTCTCCAGGGGATCTTCCTGACCCAGGGATCAAACCCAAGTCTCCTACACTGGCAGGCAGATTCTTTTTTCTCTTGTTGTTAATTAATTAATTTAATTGAAGGCTAACTACTTTACAATATTGTAGTGGTTTTTGCCATACATTGACATGAATCAGCCACGGGTATACATGCGTCCCCCATCCTGAAATCCCCTCCCACATCCCTCCCCATCCCATCCCTCAGGGTCGTCCCAGTGCATCAGCCCTGAGCACCCTGTCTCATGCATCGATCCTGGACTGGCCATCTATTTCACATGTGGTAATATACTTGTTTCAATGCTATCTCTCAAATTATCCCACCCTCACCTCCCACAGAGCCCAAAAGTCTCTTTTTCACTCTAATGTCTCTTTTGCTGTCTCGCATATAGGGTCATCATTACCATCTTTCTAAATTCCATATATATGTATTGGTGTTTTTCTTTCTGACTTAGTTCACTCTGACTTACTTTACTTCTCCAGGCTCCAGTTTCATCCACCTCATTAGAACTGAATCAAATGCATTCTTTTTAATAGCTGAGTAATATTCCATTGTGTATCTGTACCACAGCTTTCTTATCCATTCATCTGCCGATGGACATCTAGGTTTCTTCCATGTCCTGGCTATTGTAAACAATGCGGCTATGAACATTGGGGTACACGTGTCTCTTTCAATTCTGGTTTCCTCAGTGTGTATGCCCAGCAGTGGGATTGCTGGGTCATATGGCAGTTCTATTTCCAGTTTTTTAAGGAATCTCCACACTGTTCTCGATAGTGGCTGTACCAGTGTGTATTCCCACCAACAGTGTAAGAGGGTTCCCTTTTCTCTACACCCTCTCCAGCATTTATTGTTTGTAGATGTTTTGATAGCAGCCATTCTGACCAGAGTGAGATGGTACCTCATTGTGGTTTTGATTTACATTTCCCTGATAATGAGAGATGTTGAGCATCTTTTCATGTGTTTGTTAGCACACACATCTGTATGTCTTCTTTGGAGAAATGTTTAGTTCTTTGGCCCATTTTTTGATTGGATCACAGGCAGATTCTTCACCACTGAGCCACCAAGGAAGCTGGATCTAGGTTATAGCTTATTTTAATTTATAACTATCAAGACAAATAAGTAACTAGTTTGTAAAAGCCACATTTCTTGATTGCTGTCATGTTTCTGTCTGATAATAGGGGCAGATCTTCATGAGGACTGATTCTCTGCCACATACTCTGATGTAGTTATCATAAAAAAACTTCAGGGTATTCTTACACTCACCTTATGAAATTAGGACCTAAAGTTCAGAGCAGTGGAGTGATTTGGTTGCTGTTAAACATCCTCATTAATATATGGCAAAGCTGGGCTCTGCCTCCAATTCTGGGTTCAGTCCATTTTACCTGGGACATCATCCTTCTTGGCTGGAGGCTGGGTTGGGGAGTGTGTCACATGACTCCAAAAAGAAACTGAGAAGCTTGATTCTCAGCACAGGTCCCGACATTTCTTACAGCAGCAAATAAACCTTTTGAGAAGAAGCTGGTGAGGAAAAAAGATGAGGAGCATGTATGGCTTCAATAAAGCCTAGAAGTAACAGGGAGCTTGTCTGCTAAAGAATAAGGAGAGATTAGAGAGGGAGTTGGAGGTGATGGAGATAAGAGTCGATGGAGAAAGGGAGGCCTGCTTGAGGAATGTGAGTAGCTTGGAGCGGCATCTGTGGAAAGTGAAGGTGTGAGGTGCTGTGAAAGGGAAATCGGGTAGAAGGAGAGGAAAGAAACTTCCAGACGGAGGGGAGGGGTTCAAGGATAGGGCTGCAGTGAATGATGGGGGCAGTATGAGAGCAAGAGAAGAGTGAGGGTGGGGGGATGGGGAGGGGAGGAGTGGGCTCATTATATCTAAGCCAAACTCAATCAAACGTGCAACTAATAAGCTTTTAGAGATATGCTCTGTTCGCACAGTTCTCCAAGGCTTGATCTCAGGATCTTTTTACACTCTAAAAAGTTATCAGCCCAAGAGCATTGTTTATGTAGGTTACAGGTATCAATAGTCATCTTATAAATCAAAACTGGCATGTTTTAAATATACATATTTTATTCATTTAAAAGTAGTAATAAACTTGTTCATGATAATACAGATAATATATTTTATGAAAATACACTTTCAAAACTGAGTGAGCCAAAGATCATTATTATCCATGTTTGCTCATTTCCTTAGGTCTGACTTAACAGAAGCTGCTGGCTTCTCACACCTGTTTTGATGTTCAGTGTTGCCATATGTTGTTTTGACTGAAGTGTATTGAACAAACCCTGGCTTCACACAGATATGTAGTTGAAAGGGGGGAGAGTATATATTAATCTCCTTCTCAGATAATTGTGGGCATTCTTCTTTGACACAACCTCACAATTCAACAAATGGTAGTTTTTTAAAGGTTATTTGTGATGTGGAATCTGAAACCCTATTCACAAGGTTCCTGTATCCCCTTACTTTTAGATGCATTTGATCTCATTTGCACTTTGAGTGGGTGTTTCTCCCAAGCATGATTTGTAACATTATGTGTTGGTCGTTTGGAAAATGTTGGCTCCCTGAGCTCTTTAGATCTTCCAAATATACCACAGAAAATCCACTGTACAAATCTGTGTGCAGGGCATACATGTATTAAGTTAACCTTAAAAATGCATCCCAGTATACATTGTTGTTGCTGCTGTTTAGTCGCTAAGTTGTGTCTGACTCTTGCAGCGCCATGGACTGTCGCCCACCAGACTTCTCTGTCCGTGGGATCTCCAAGGCAAGAATACTGAAGTAGGTTGCCATTTCCTTCTCCAGGGATCTTCCTGATCCAGGGATTGAGCTTGCGTCTCCTGCACTGGCAGGCAGATTCTTTACCACTGAGCCACCAGGGATGCCCCCAATATATATTAGGTGCAGACAAATACTGTTTGATTCCACTTATATGAGGTACCTGGAATAGTCAAATTCACAGAGCCAGAAAGTGCATTGGTGGATGCCAGGATCCGGGGCCTGGGGAGGAGAGGAGCAGGGAATGGGAACTTAAGTGTTCAATGGGGATGAAGTTTCAGTTTAGGAAGGTGAAAAACTTGGGAGATAAATGCTGATTAGACTTGCACAACAATATGAATGTACTTTGTGCCACTGAACTGTGTAGTTAAATATGGTTCAAGTAGCATGTTTTGTATTATGTGACTTTTACCACAATAAAAAATTTTTTTAAATAAATTAATTAAGAAGAAAAGAAAACCCACTGTACATTTGTGAGCAAGTGAGCAAGGCAGGAGCAAATGATTCTGAAGTAGCCTTGACCTCACAGGCCTTCTGAGAGGGTCTCAGGGAATCCAGGGGCCCCAGATCACGCTTTGAGAATCCCTGTTTTTGTGCATTGAAAAATGTCCTCAACTGGGAATCAGACAACCCTGGGAACTAGATCAGAGTCTACTTCTCATTAGCTTGGACATACCCTTGAACTTCTCTGAGCCTCTTCAGCCAAACTGGGTGACTCGATCTTTCTTAAAATCTCCCCAAGAATCCCTCCCACCAAGCCTTCCTTCGCTCTATCGAAATACACTCTTCTCCACCCATTAATGCCACCTGTGTCACCACCCCCTGCCCCTTCTGGAGGCCCAGTCGCTTGACCAACTCTTCTTTAGGTCCTCAGCTGCCTTTGTTTGGCCCTCTCTCAGGTTTCTTACCTCATTCTACTCTGAATGAGATTGTCATACTGAATGATGTAAGTCAGACAGAGAAAGACAAATATCATATGATATCGCTTATATGCAGACTCTAAAAAAAATGGTACAAAGTAACCTATTTACAAAACAGAAATAGAGTCACAGATATAGAAAACAAATTTATGGTTACCAAGGGGGAAGGGGGTGAGGGATAAATTGGGAAATTGGGGTTGACATATGCACACTACTATATATTAATATGTTGTTGCTTAGTCACTAAACCATGTCTGACTCTTTGCAACCCCGTGGATTGTAGCCTGCCAGGCTCCTCTGTCCATAGGATTTCCCAGGCAAGAATACTGGAGTGGGTTGCCATTTCCTTCTCCAGAGGATCCTTCTGACCCAGGGATCGAACATGCACCTCCTGTATTGGCAGGCATATTCTTTCACCACTGAGCCACTGGGGACTATATCAATAGAAAAGTTAACAAATAAGAACCTACTGTATTGCAGGGAACTTTATTCAGTGCTCTTTAATGACCTGTATGGGAATGGAGTCTAGAAGAGAGTGGATATAAGTATACGTATGACTTCCCAGGTGGTGCAGTGGTAAAGAACCCACCTGCCAACACAGGAGATGCAGGAGACATGAGTTTGATCTCTGGGTCGAGAAGATCCCTTGGAGGAGGAAATGGCAACCCACTCCAGTATTCTTTTCTGGACAAGTCCATGGACAGAGGAGCCTGGTGGACTACAGTTCACGGGGTCTCAAAGAGTTGGACATGATTGAGCATCCACAATCTAGAAAAGATCAATGACTGATTGATTCACTAGGACAACACTGTAAATCAACTATACTCCAATTAAAAAATTAATTTAAAAAAAGAAAACGACCAGAGTGCTTGTCTAGTACCCCCCCACTCCACGTCCCCACCTCTCCCCCAACACTGTGTGTCCCTGAAGAGCAGAGACCAACAGTCTTATTCATGTTTGTGTCTCCTTCAGCTCAGTGCTTAATGTGAAGTAGGCGCCCTGTGGAAGTGAAATTAATTGGTTAGCATGTTTCAGAAGATCTATCTGTAAGGCTGAATGGATATTTATGGGAGAAGAGGCAGGGAAGAGGTGACTGGGAGGTGAAGGAAGAGGAATGACAGTAAATGGAAATAATGAGAAGACGGATAGAAGGAGACAGAGAGGAGAGGTCACAGTTTGTACCTATAGGTCACTGAGCTCAACGAATTGGGAATGGGACCAGGGCATGGTGAGAAGATAAGAAGGACATTTTGGGGTGGATTTAAACGATTGAGGGGGGGTGGGATGCTTGGGAACTGGCATTCCATTGAATTAAGAAAAATAAAGCATACTTGGGATGACAATCCTAAGAGGCGAGTGGACAGAGGGGGCTGAGTCCTGGGAGGCACTGGGATGAGATGCGTGCTTGAGTGAGGGGTGTGAACAGGGATGTAGGAAGTCAGTCCATGTGGCCTTGTTTCTAATTCTCTCTGCTAACAATTTTGAGGATGCTGCTGGCTCCTAGGTATCTCAAAAACTCATTGACAGCTCCCACTCATCTGGTGCAGGATGAGTCCGCACGAGGCGGAAGTGGAAAAGAGAAAGACAGTCCAAACTTCTATTTTTTCTCTTCAAATATTTGCAGAGAGGGAGTGTGGCGTGGGAATGGGAAATACGGTGCTTATTGCTCACAGTACATTAAAATTCAGATTGGCTTGTGCAATATCCCCAGCATAACTGCTCTGTGCTGATATTTTTATAACTCTTAATATCAAACAAATTGCCTCTTCACTGAGACAGTTTAATGTGACGGGGGCTGTACACGCCAGCTTCCTCACGCCGGCCCCATAAAGATCACCGTTCTGTTACCAGGAACAGAGGAGCCGTGAATTTCCTATCAAAAATATGGCTGGATTATGCAGAGTAAATCCTGGACCATATTAAAGGGATCACAGTGTTTTAATTTCTTTTCTTCCCCCTCCCCCACCACATCCTCCACCGCATCTTTTCTTACTAATAAAATGAAGTGAGGGGCCTCCAGACTGAGTCAGTCATGAATCATCTTTTTTGGCTGAGAACCCTATTTTTGTCATATTCATGCCTCTTCCCCAGCCATTATGGATGCCTTCCGCCCCACCCACCCACCCGCAATAGATGTCACCTCTCTCTTTCACGATCTGATGGAGAAAGAGATTTGAATGGATTTTCCTAGGAAATCCCCACCATGCTGTCAACTGCAAGGTCAAGAGAGTCCTCATTTGGGCTTCCCTAATGGCTCAGTGGTTTAAAAAAAAAAAGAAAAGAAAAGAAATCTGACCACCAATGCAGAAGACACGGGAGATGCCGGTTCAATCCCTGGGTGGGTAACATCCTCTGAAAGAGGGCATGGCCACCCACTCCAGTATTCTTGCCTGGAAAATTTCCACAGATGGGCTACAGTACACGGGGTCGCAAAGAGTTGGACACAACTGAGCACGCACACGCTTATTGGGGCAGGTTTTGCCTCAGTGGCAGCAGCTCGGTAGAGAGAGAGCCATGGATGATATTCTACTCTGCCTCTCAAGCTCTGTTCATCAGAGACTCCCTTTACTATCCACCATGAACTCCTACGTGATTAGAAAAAAACAGATTGAGTTTATTAAACAATTGTCTCTTCCTGCCGTATATTAATCAAAGATCTAGAAAAATGTTAATCAGAGCAATCCAGTTGAGATAATAAGTAGAGGTATCATAGGGCTTCCCTGATGGTCCAGTGGTTAAGAATCTGCCTGCCAATTCAGGGGACACCGGTTTGATCCCTGGTCCAGGAGGATACTGCATGCCACAGAACAGCTAAGCCTGTACCCCAAAATTATTGTGCCTACCCGCTGCAACTATTGAAGCCTGAGCACCCTAGAGCCTGTTCTCTGCAGCAAGATGCCATTGTAATGAAAAGCCCTCGCACTGCAACAAAGACTAACCCCTGCTCACCACAACTAGACAAACCCCATGAACAGAAGGAAGACCCATATTTATTTTTAGCCAAAAATAAGTAAATTTAAAAAAGAAATATCATAAGTTGGTAGAAATTAATTTAAAGCAAAGAAATTGACATTGTACTATCCCATGATGCTTTATGGTGGGTAATTCACATATTTTTTCAAATACTGAAAATAGTTCATGGACTCTCCTTTCCTTTCATTATTGTCCCTCCCACTCAGGACACTGAAGTTTATTACAAGTGATGTAAGGTGTCCTTAAGGACCCCAAGTAGTAGATTGAAGTATTGCATCCATAGAAATCGTTGTATTTGTTTATAATAAAAATGCTGATGACAGCACGAACTCAAGAAGCAAATGATCAGATTGTTTGGCCTCATCTTTCAGCCTTCTTGAGACCTGCAAACTCCAGGCTCACAGACAGACATAAAGATGGACACCTTACTCTCCAAGGAAGAGAGATGATCTTCACCTGAAAAGTGCCCAGTAACTTGGGTTACCTGTTTGGTCACTGAATCCCAAAGTTTTTTTAAAAAATTTATTTTAAATAAAATTTTATTTATTTTTGGCTGCACTAGGTCTTTTTCTTGTTGCGCAGGCTTTTGTCTAGTTTCGGAGGGGGGCTACTCTCATGTTGCACTGTGCAGGTTTCTCATTGTGGTGTCTTCTCTGGTTGGTGGGGCATGGGCTCTAGAGCACAGGCTCAATAGTTGTGTCTTGCATGGGCTTAGTTGCCCTATGGCATGTGAAATCTTCCCCAATCAGGGACTTAACCCGTGTCTCCTGCACTGGCAGGCAGATTCTTTACCACTGAGCCACCAGCAAAGTCCACGCTTTATTTGCAGACTTCTTAAAAAGATTCAAGCTGAACAATCCTTTTCCTCAAATACTATATCTTTATTGGTTCTTATGGCAGCTACAGCCTAATCTACCTCTCTTGCTGACAGAACATTCTCAAATCGTCCTGGTTTGTAGATTCAGGTGGTTTTTGAAACCTTGAAAAGTTCTAGAAGAACCGATCCAGAGTGGGCTGTCAGATTAGAACCCCTGGAGTTGTTAACTTTTAAATATGTCATATCTTATTCTTACAAAGCTAGGAAGGAGCAGAAATCACTGCTTTTATCACTGACTATGACGAAAAAAAAAATAGTATAATCTGGACCACATTGCTTTATAACAGTTACAATTTGGAAATAATCAAAATCAACAAAATATGTGCCTTGTTATTAATAAAGAAGCCATACATGGAACATACAAACATACAATCAATAAATTGTTTTCATTTAACATTATATCTTAGTGATATATAGTGAATAGTGAATATCACTATAGTGAATATAATAAAAAGGGATGCACAATATAATAGTGTAAAGCATATCAAAAATATGTACAATAAGACCCTTTTTCTTTTCAAACTCAGATGGACACCAAACTATAGAACTGGTAGGTGATTTTTCTTTTCTTGTCCAAGCTTATCTTTATGTTCTTCACATTTGACAGAACAATAAATGTATTGAGTTTTTTTCACATTATCTTGCAGCCCTCCTACTTAATCTATTTCCACTTCTACATTTCAACTTTTAATTTTTGAGAGAGAATTCTTTCTTGTTTACTAAAAGGGAAATCAAGACTTCAAAACAGAAAAAAAAACAGATAAATACATAACAGAGTTACAGAATAATTACTGCTCTCCCAGAGATAAGAGAAGATACTGCATCCATTAAAATGTATTGTTTTAAAATAAGGAAAAACATGTCCTGAAAAACTGGCTCAGGGCACATCCCATGGGAGTTAAAAATGAAGACTTGAATTTGAAAGACAGTCTTGTGTTGGTGCAATCACTCCCTCCACAAATAGTATTTAGGGCCTACAGTGAGCCGGCCCTAAGGTAGTTGTTGTCCAGTCGCTAAGTTGTGTCCAACTCAGCGACCTCATGTACAGTACCAGCCAGGCTGCTCTGTCCTCCACTGTCTCCCAGAGTTTGCTCAAATTATGTCCCTTGGGTCGGTGATGCTATCTAATCATCTCATCCTCTCCTGCTCCCTTTTCCCTTTGCCTTCAATCTTTCCCAGCATCAGGGTCTTTTCCGTTGAGTCCGCTCTTCACATCAGGTGGCCAAAGGATTGGGGCTTCAGCTTTAGCATCAGTCCTTCCAATGAATATTCAGGGTTGATTTCCTTTAGGGTTGACTGCTTTGATCTCCTTGCAGCCCTAAGGTACCACAAGAAAACCCAAGACCTCCCACCTGCCCTCAGGGAGCTTACAGTTTGCTGCCCAGACAACCAGAAGTGTTAAATCTCTGCCTTGGAGGTGAGGCCTGGGGGCTTGCTTAGTCAAGGGCTTCCACTGCCTCTGTGTCCTGTCCTGAGTCATGCCTGTGATCAAGATGAGAAACTGGTTGAGCTCCCATGGGATCTGGGTATGGCTGTAGTAACGTAGACGTTAGATTGTGGGTGGTCCACGGGCACCCACCCACCCACCACAGCTGATTTCACAGCCTAACGCCAACCCTTCGGATATCCACCTGCTCTTCAGTCCCCTCCCCACCACTTCCCCCTCTGTCCGATTTCTTCCTGAGCACCCTCAGAGACCTGCTCCTCCAGCCCCATCTGTTGCTTACGTCCTTCTAGAAAGGTCTCTGCCCTTTTCAACGACTACATCCAGGGGGAGGAAGAAAGGCGCCCCGGGGTCTGGAAGTTCTTCTTGGGGAAGAGAGTTCCCTGGAGTCTGCGGCAGATGGGGGAGGCCCCAGTGGGGCGCACGTGGATGAGTCTCTGGGCGGAAACCATGTACCATCCGCTCTCGCTCGCTGCCATCCAGTGTTTTCTTCCCCCAGTGAGTCTCTTAATTTTGCTCATTTATCTTAAAGAGCTCCGTAAGCGCCGTGGGCTCTGGTGGAGGGGGCCCGCACCGGGGCTCCGAACCCGACCCCCACGCCTGCCTCCCAGAGGAGCCATCCAGCGCGGACCAAATCTCATTTTCCTACAAATAGTTTGTCAGAAGCAGCAGGGCGAGTAATAAATCACAGAGAGCGAGCGCAGAGAGGGAAGGGGGGAGGCTGGGCGAGAGGAGGGCGGGGCCGAGGGCGGAGGCAGAGCTGCGGGCGCAGATGCAGGCGACGGCGGGGGAGGGGGCTAGAGGGAGGAGTGCGTGGGGAGGGGGCACCCGGGGAAGAAAAACAAACAGAAAAGGAGGGAAGGAAACAACCAGACAAAGAGTGAAAAAAGCGAGAGAAGAGGGACAGAGAAGGGGCGAGGAAGTTGAGAGAAAGCAGGGGGAAAGGGAGAAGGAAAAGAGAGGGTAAAGGATGAATCAGCAAGGGGTGGGGGTGGAATGAAGGTAAACACGAGAAAAAAATGCATCCAAAGGGGTCGAGAGATGTCCGGTCAAGAGGCAGACCACCGGAAGGAGGGTGGTGAGCAGAGCCACCCCGTGTCCTCCTCCACCTCCTGTGTCCTGCGCTGCTGGGGAACCTGCGCTCTGACTCCTAGTCCTTATCTCCACCTCTGTCCCTACTGCCTGCTCCAGGTGGACAGACACTGGATGGAGGTCAAGTGGGGTCCTCCCAGTCCACTATGTTAGCCAGCCTAGAGAGCCAGTCTCTGGTTACTGCATTTAGTGTGTGTGTGTGTGTGCGTGTGTGTTAGGCACAGAGAGGTGAACCTGAATCTGTACTACTGAGATGATGTTCTGTGGCCATAAGCAAGCCACTTGACTCCCGTGTGCCTCAGTTTCCTAATCTGGAAAATGGGAACAATAATCCCCATTCCCAGGCTCCAGAGCACCAGAAGGGTTAGCCACCTAGAAAAGCATCTGGCACATAGTGCAGGCCGTTGATTAGGAAAGGGCGCCTCCTTTGAGTGTCTACAGTCTGTGAACTTGGCCTGATGGCCACAGGCAAAAACCTTCAGACTCTGCAATGCCGTGCCACCCCCACAGCCTGTGATCCCCAGCCAGCCACTCTGATCCTTCAGCTGTCAACACAAGCACACTCCAGTGCTTTCTGCTCTGCCTTCCGTCTCCCCTGGGAAGCTTTGAACACTAGTGAGATCATCGTTGTCAAGCTCTCCGGGTTTCTGGGGCAAGGGCAGTCAGATAAGGAGGACCACAGAGCTGCCCCCCTCCACTCCATCCCCAGCCCCAGGATCTGCTCCTCCTCCCATCCACCTCCTCCTCCCTGGCTGCAGGGAGGGCTCCCTGCTCTAGAGAAGAACTCTCCGGTACCTTTATAGATGAGAAGAGGGAAGTGGTACTCATGGGGGCCCATGCTGTGAGGCTGGGCTCTTGTCTGTGTGGATCACACAACTATCCCCAGCCTCTAGCCCAGCATTGGCACATAGAGGGCTCATAAAATGAATGAAATTCATCTAATATCATGAATATGTATTTGCTCATTCATATTTTATGGCAGTAAAGAAACTGTTGTTACCGTATTTTATGGAAAGGGCATCTAAGACACAAAATCACCCATCCAAGAAGGGGCAGGGCTGGGGTTTGACCCCCAAGCTGTCCGTTTCCAAAGCACATATTCCTTCCACTGCGGTCCAGGGCTGGGCAACCTGCCCATCAGCATTACTCTTTGAACAGCCTATGTTGATCAAGGGCCTCCCGATACCCAAGGTCAGAGATAGCAGAGAGCCTCAAACCTGCGGAGCCTGCCCTGTCTTTTCTTTATCCTCGAGATCCTGGAGACAGGACCCCACAGGGGGCTCCATTCGGGGTAAGTCCTTCCTTTCTGGATCCTTTACCACTGGCATTGTTTTCTTGCCCTGGACATCAGGCTATGCCAGTTCCAGACAGACCCTGAGTCCCCAGGCCTCTGCCCAGCTTGGGGCTTTGAGGATAAGGTCATGTGCCTCAGAACCTCTCCCAGTTCAGCTCTTAGGACCTTGGCCATGCTCGCACTGCTCCCGTACTCTTTAAACTTCCAGCAAAGTAAATATCCTCTGGGGACCCCATGTTGAACCCTGACAAGGAGCACAGCTCAGGCAAGAGAGAACCAGGATCTGCCACCTGCCATTTACCAGCTGGATGACCCTGGTCAAATGTTTTCACCTCTCCAGGCCTCAGGTTCTTCAGCTGGAAAATGGGGATTGAAGAAAAGCTCCATGCCTAACTCCCAGAGCTGTCATGAGAATCAATTAAAGCAAAAGCTGGAAAGCACTTTACAAATGAGAGGGCCTCCTCCCCTGCACCCTCTTCTGATGTCAGATCCCAACTTCTCCTTCCTGATGGCCCTGCCTGCCCAGCCCGCTGTGCACAGGATCCTTGATCCTAGGGCCTGAACCCTAAGGGCCACAATGCCCCCTCAGCCTGCCCCTCATGAGGAACCATGACATGACACTGTCTAAAAACAGAGATAAAGCCTCGTAAGTGAATTGACTTAAAGAAGGCAGGTTAAAGCAGTGCCTAAGGGCTCTGATAAGATTTGAAAAATCAAGTCATAAAATTCCAGCTCTACCACTTATTAAGGGCTTCCCAGGTGGCTCAGCAGTAAAGAATATATCTGCCATTGCAGGGGATGCAGGGGATGCAGGTTTAATACCTGGGTTGGGAAGATCTCCTGGAGGAGGAAATAGCAACCCACTCCAGTATTCTTGCCTGGAAAATCCATGGACAGAAGAGCCTGGCAGGCTATAGTCCATGGGGTTGCAAAGAATCGGACATGACTGAGCAAGCATCTGCACATCACTTATTAACAGTGTTAACCCTGGGCAATCATTTTACCTCTCTATACCTCAACTTTCCCATCTGTAAAATGTGATAATTACAATACCCACTAGGATGTGATAGGTAATATATATTAATTAAGCACCCAATAAGTGGCTGCTATTGTTATTTCCCCTTATTTTTGTCTTGACTCCTCAACAATAAATCAGTTGCCAAACTTTGTAGCTTCTGGCCTCTATCTCAGTTGTCCCAGTGCTCGGACCTCAGTCTACATCCTTGCCCTCTCCTCCCTCAGCTGTGGCTTGTCCTCCCAGGCTGCAAACCATAGGCTCAGCTTTGATCTGGCCTCATGACCAAGGAGAAAACCTACCTTGGGTTTCCAGGGTGCCCGACGACAAAAAAGGAAGAGGTGAACACAGCAGCCATCCACAATGATGTGGTGATGAGCAAGATGGGAGAGGTGAGGTTCCCTGCCCAAGGTCATGGGGATGCAATAATCAGAGCCACTGTTAGACTCCTGGACTCCTGGGGCCCATCATCCCCATTATCTTCACCCAAAGCCCTGGAAGGCTGTTAAATTCCTTTGCAACCTGGAACCGGCTTCCCATCTGACAGCATGCTCTGCCTCAAATCCCTCAGCAAGGTGCACATAGTCTGGCTCTATCCCAGCCCCTCTTCTCAGCCCCTTTCATTCACCCTCTCTCTCAGCTTCCTATACTGTGCTGTTCAGCCTTCACCTGTCACCTGCACATTTCATTCATGGCTCTTTAACGGCTGTGCTGGGCCTCCCACCATAGGAAGCGGTACCGAGTGCATGGTCTCTGCCCTCCAGGAATCCCAGTGAAGTGAACCAGCACCCAGTCTTCCAGCCCAAGCCTGCTCTTTCAGTCTCGAAAGCCTGCTTTCTCCAGGAAACCCTCCCAGATTGATGCACGGATGGAAGTGTGTGTCTTCAGTTGCTCAATCCTGTCTGACTCTTTTTGACCCCATGAACTGTGACCCACCAAGCTCCTCTGTCCATAGAGATTCTCTAGGCAAGAATACTGGTGTGGGTTGCCATTTCCTTCTCCAGGAGATCTTCCCTCCTCAGGGATTGAATCCACGTCTCCTACATTGGCAGGTGGATTCTTTATCACTGTGCCACCTGGAAAGTGTGCTTCCCAAATCCTCCCAAATGGTGTTATTTCTGTCTTCTATATGTGTGATGTTGTTTTGGAAATCAGTCCTGAATATTCATTGGAAGGACTGATGCTGAAGCTGAAACTACAATACTTTGGCCACTTGATGCAAAGAACTGACTCCTTGGAAAAGACCCTGATGCTGGGAAAGACTGAAGCCCAGAGGAGAAGGGGATGACAGAGGATAAGATAGTTTGATGGCATCACTAACTCAATGGACATGAGTTTGAGCAAGCTCCAGGTATTGGTGATGGACAGGGCCTAGCATGCTGCAGTCTATGGGATCGCAAAGAGTCAGACATGACTGAGCAACTGACTGAGGATATTTTTATTTCCCTTTTAAAAGTTGAACTTTCTTCCTTGTTGATGTGGCTCACATTTTTTAAGAAATTATTTTCAAAACAAATACTGTCTTGTCTAGGCTTCCTGAATATAGGAGTATACACGCATTTTAAGCACTGAGGCAGATCTCAGTTTGCTGTGATTTGAGCAGAATGAAGGCCACTGGCAGGCAGGGGCAGCCAGGCCTGCCTTGGAGACGTAGGGAAAGGCACTCGCAGCGCAAGCTCCAGAATCTCACTGATGCATCAGAGGTGGGAGAAGGAAAAAACCATTTCTGGAATATTACTCAGCCATAGAAAAGGATGAAATAATTAGTGATACCAAGGGAACATTTCATGCAAAGATGGGCTCAATAAAGGACAAAAATGGTATCTTAAGAAGAGGTGGCAAGAATACACAGAAAAACTGTACAAAAAAGATCTTCATGACCCATATAATTACAATGGTGTAATCATTCACCTGGAGTCAGACATCCTGGAATGTGAAGTCAAGTGGGACTTAGGAAGCATCACTACGAACAAAGCTAGTGGAGGTGATGGAATTCCAGTTGAGCTATTTCAAATCCTGAAAGATGATGCTGTGAAAGTGCTGCACTCAATATGCCAGCAAATTTGGAAAACTCAGCAGTGGCCACAGGACTGGAAAAGGTCAGTTTTCCCAAAGAAAGAAATGCCAAAGAATGTTCAACCTACTACTCAACTGCACTCATCTCACTCGCTAGCAAAGTAATACTCAAAATTATCCAAGCCAGGCTTCAATAATATGCGAACAGTGAACTTCCAGATATTCAAGCATGTTTTAGAAAAGGCAGAGGAACTAGAGATCAAATTGTCAACATCTGCTGGATCATCAAAAAAGCAAGAGAGTTCCAGAGAAACATCTATTTCTGCTTTATTGACTATGCCAAAGCCTTTGACTGTGTGGAGCACAATAAACTGTGGAAAATTCTGAAAGAGATGGCAATACCAGACCACCTGACCTGTCTCTTGAGAATCTTGTATGCAGGCCAGGAAGCAACAGTTAGAAGTGGACATGGAACAACAGACTGGTTCCAAATAGGAAAAGGAGTACATCAAGGCTGTATATTGTCACCCGGCTTATTTAATTTATATGCAGAGTACATCATGAGAAATGCTGGGCTGAAAGAAGCACAAGCTGGAATCAAGATTGCCAGGAGAAATATCAGTAACCTCAGATATGCAGATGACACCACGCTTATGGCAGAAAGTGAAGAGGAACTAAAAAACCTCTTGGTGAAAGTGAAAGAGGAGAGTGAAAAAAATTGGCTTAAAGCTCAACATTCAGAAAACTAAGATCATGGCATCTGGTCCCATCACTTCATGGGAAATAGATGGGGAAACAGTGGAAACAGTATCAGACTTTATTTTGGGGGGCTCCAAAATCACTGCAGATTGTGACTGCAGCCATGAAATTAAAAGATGCTTACTCCTTGCAAGGAAAATTATGACCAACCTAGATAACATATTGAAAAGCAGAGACATTACCTTGCCAACAAAGATCCATCTAGTTAAAGCTATGGTTTTTCCTGTAGTCATGTATGGATGTGAGAGTTGGACTGTGAAGAAAGCTGAGCACCGAAGAATTGATGCTTTTGAACTGTGGTGTTGGAGAAGACTCTTGAGAGTCCCTTGGACTGCAAGGAGATCCAACCAGTCCATCTTAAAGGAGATCAGTCCTGGGTGTTCATTGGAAGGACTGATGTTGAAGCTGAAATTCCAATACTTTGGCCACCTCACGCAAAGAGTTGACTCATTGGAAAAGACCCTGATGCTGGGAAGGATTGGGGGCAGGAGGAGAAAGGGATGACAGAGGATGAGATGGCTGGATGGCATCACCGACTCAATGGACATGGTTTGGGTGGACTACGGGAGTTGGTGATGGACAGGGAAGCCTGGCATGCTGCGATTCATGGGGTCACAAAAAGTTGGACACGACTGAGTGGCTGAACTGAACTGAAAAGCTAACATAGCATTATAAATCAACTCTACTTCAACTGTTTTAAAAAGGCCTTTTCCAGATGCAGAGAAGCCAGGGAGAAACCACCTTTGATTCTGCTCAGCTTCAACGTGCCTGTCCTTGGAGAGGCAGCTAAATGCCACACACACCCGACAGCTGCTCTGACCTCCACTTGCATTAGCGGAGGAAACACCATACTATGGAAACACCCTACTCTGTGTACACTGCCAGGGACACTTTGTGGATTCTGTGAAGGCATTTTGCACACTTACATCCATGCACAGCTTTGCTTTCTCTCTGCAGTTCAGTTCTACAAATTCTTCTCAGAGTGAGACCAGAGTCTATTAACTTTCGTATCCTCTTCCTCCACAACATCCCCTCAGATAACACCTCAAACTTAGTAGGTGCTCAGTAAATGTGTTGAAGGGAAGAAACAGAAAGGAAAAGAGAAAAAGGAAGAAAGAAGAGAGAAGGGGGAGAGGGGAGGAGGAGAGAAGGAGGAAGAAAGAAGGGAAGGAGGGAAGGAAGGAGGTTTCAGATAAGCTCTCAGGTGGAAACAAGAATCCACCAAGAAAGTCAGGCAGCTCTCTGCACTTCTCCTCTCCCTCCCAAGGGCTGACAAGAGGACCCAGGAAGCAGGTTGGATTTTCTATTGTCACCCTGGGGGTAGATGCCCTGTCTCGCCAGCACCCTGTGTGGAACTCAACACTTTATGGATAGCGCTGAAGATGTGTTTCTGATGAGAAGCAACAGCTGCAAACTCATCTGGATGATTAAGAGTCTCAGATCGACAACCTTGAGCAGGATCCAGCGAGATAGAAGAAATTCATTAGCATTTCAACTCCTTTTGGGAATGGAGGTTGCTGAGCAGAGGGGGAGTTCCAGGGTTCTCCGGCCAAGAGGTGCATGGGGCTTCCAGGTAAGGACAGAGCCAGGGGATGGCTGGAAGGTGGGGGCTGTGAGCCTGGAACCCGAGGTATTTAGAATGGAGTTGGCTGAAATGCAGTTGAATAGAAATGTACTCTCTTGTTTCTTTTTTTGTTTCTGAGAACTAAGGGACCTCAGATTCCCATGGTCGTTTTTCCCTAGCAGAGGAGGAATTGCCACAGAGGTGAGCAGAGCCCAGGAAGGAACAGCAAACTTGACCAGAGTCTGCAAATGAGTCTAGTAGATGCTAAGAGTTGGCCGCATGACCTTGGAGCATTCAGTTAGCCAACCCTGTCCTCATCTGGAAAACCTGTTTTCCCATTTAAGGTGGTCCCATGTCCCATCTTCAGTCTTTGCAGACTCTCTTTGTGAACCAAGAAGCTTCACTGGGATTTGGAAATAATTCTTTTCTTAGGGTTTCCTTGATGGCTCAATGATAAAGAATCTGCCTGCAACTCAGGAGACGCAGTTTCAACCCCTGGGTCAGGAAGATCCCTTGGAGGAGGAAATATTCAGCAAACATCTTTTTGAGCACAGACTATAGCAAGTCTATAAGGGAAACAAAGACAGGTAACATAGCCCTGTCTTTAAGTAGTTTTTTTTATGGGACAAAGAAGTTAAGCAAATAAATCAATGATTGTATGTACAGCATCATTAATTCCGTACAAAATCATGTTCTAGAATGTAAGTTGATCAAAATCTTAGCAGTCACCCAGTCTTTAAAACATCCAGTTCCAGGGGTTTTGCTAGATTAAACATAAGACGTTACTTTATTAACTTAAAAGTGAGGATAAAAAAAAGCTTAAATTGAAACTAACTTCCATAGGAAACTATTGATATATTCAATATATTGTATATACTATACAGTCCATGGATATCTCCAGGCCAGAATATTGGAGTAGGTAGCCATTCCCTTCTCCAGGGGATCTTCCCAACCCAGGGATTGAGTGCAGGTCTCCTGCATTGCCGGCGGATTCTTAACCAGCTGAGTCACCAGGGAAGCCCTCAGTATATTGTAATAAATGATAATGGAAAAAGCTGAAAAAAGGAATATATATACATATATGTTTATATATGTATGGCCATCCCAGGTGGCTTAATGGTAAAGAATCTGCCTGCCAATCAGGAGACATGGGTTCCCCTGGGTTGGGAAGATCCCTTGGAGAAGGAAATGGCAACCATTGCTGTATTCTTGCCTGAGAAATCCCACGAACGAAGGAGGCTGGAGGGCTACAGTCCATGGGGTTGCAAGAGTCTGACATGACTTAGTGACTAAACAGCAGCAGCAGCAGCATATAACATTCAGTTCAGTTCAGTTGCTCAGTCGTGTCCGACTCTTTGTGACCCCATGAATCGCAGCACACCAGGCCTCCCTGTCCATCACCAACTCCCAGAGTCTACCAAAACCCATGTCCATCGAGTCGGTGATGCCATCCAGCCATCTCATCCTCTGTTGTCCCATTCTCTTCCTGCCCCTAATCCTTCCCAGCATCAGGGTCTTTTCCAATGAGTCAATTCTTTGCGTGAGGTGGCCAAAGTATTGGAATTTCAGCTTCAACATCAGTCCTTCCAATGAACACCCAGGACTGATCTCCTTTAAGATGGACTGGTTGGATCTCCTTGCAGTCCAAGGGACTCTCAAGAATCTTCTCCAACACCACAGTTCAAAAGCATCAGTTCTTCGGCGCTCAGCTTTCTTCACAGTCTAACTCTCACATCCATACATGACTACTGGAAAAACCATAGCTTTAACTAGATGGACCTTTGTTGGCAAAGTAATATCTCTGCTTTTCAATATGCTATATATGTATAACCATATCACTTTGCTCTACACCTGAGACTAACACAGTACTGTAAACCAACTATACTTCAATTTTATAAAAAAAAAGGAGCAACCAAAAAATAATAATAAAATAAATTACTCAGTTCCTCAAACTATCAGCCTTACAATCACAGCATCATCTTTGCATTAGAAAGGCCTAAGTTCTGTGATTATAAGAAAGAGATCAGAGACTCTTTATCAAACCATATAAGATAAAAGCCTGCCCTTTCTGATGCTTCTACGACTCTCTATCCAGCTGGCCTTTTATATCCAGGATTTAACCCCTCCAGACCTCAGTTCTTTCCCCTGCTAAATGAGAGGGCTGGACTACATGACTTCTGAGACCCTTCCATCTCTAACACTTTACGATCTCCATTTAAGACTGAGATGACATTGCTCAACCTGCTGTCCAGAGGTAACCCGCCAACTTTCATAAAAACAATCATCATTAACCTATGTTAATTGGTCAATAAAACCATCACAGTTTTATAGCATGAAACTTGGGACCTGCCGAAGTCAATGCCACCAAGGAGTCAAGTGGAAGTTCAGCCTTAAAATTAAAAAGAGCTAATGAGTAACTGCCATTTTAGTCAAAGTGACATAGACTCAAACTTATTTAGGCTGAAGTGAGAACAGTTCACAGAGAAACTGAGTGACACATGAAACCATCTCAGGGTTGGAAGAACACAGGCCAGTCAGATGGTGGAGGAGGCTTTCCGGGGTAGAACTGGTACCCAAAGAAGAATCCAGAGGGCTTTCCGCCCCCTCAGCACTACACAGAAGTCACACCTTCATCATGAGCCCAATGGAAACTCCATCCCAAACCTCTGTATTCATAAACAATTAGGGTTTCCTTTTCTCCACACCCTCTCCAGCATTTATTGTTTGTGGATCTTTTGATGATGGCCAGCAGGATGGGGTGGGAGGTGGGAGGAAGGTTCAAGAAGGAGGGTATATATGTATACCTATGGTTAATTTATGTTGATGTATGACAGAAACCAACACAATATTGCAAAGCAATTATCCTTCAATTAAAAATAAATTTAAAAAACAAGAATCATTAAAGGGTTTTGTTGTTTTGTTTTGTTTTTTTTAATGTAAACCCTGCCCCCAAGACTGCTGGGGGTGGCTTTTTAAATGGGCAGTGATTTTAGTTTGTCCTGGAACTTGCTGCTCTGCCTACCAGAGAAGAGATCTAGCGAATGAATTAAATCACAGAAGTGTATTCCAGTCTGACTACCCCAGGGTCCCTAAAAGAGCACCACAGTCACCCCTGGGGCCAGGATGTCTGTGGTCAGTGAATAAAGCCTGGGGTTTGCCTTCCAGTCTCATCTGACAACTGCTTCCCACCCTTCCTCAAGCTGCTTAATTTTTTTGTTTTCTGATCCCACTGTGAAGCATGGGGGATCTTAGTTCCTTAACCAAGGCTTGCAGGGGAAGTGCCAGGTCTTAACCACTGGACTGCTAGGAAAGTCCCCTCAAATGGCTTAATCTGCTCAGTATCTGCCCCACTTAGATTTGAGGACCATCCCTCAGCCCTGACTCTTCATTTGTCCCTTGGCCTTGACAGAATTCTGCTGAACTCGCAGCTCACCCTCAAAATCAAAACTGTCTTGTTATGTGCCACTCCATTCATAATCAAATGAGAGTTATCAGGTGTCACCATCTATCATGGGTTTGCATACTGTGTCTTGCCAAATCCTGACAACATCCTTGTGAGATCAGAATTGTCCTCACCATTTTTATAGCCAAGGAACTGAGGCTTGGGGAGTTGAAACGTTGATAAATTTCCAAGGGCATATACAGGTAATTGGTGGAACCAAACTTCACATCCACGTGGGCTCGCTTCCAAAGTGATTTCTCCGTCATCTCTACCTCTACTACATTCACACCCCAGCCCTCCATCAAGGAGGCATGAGATAGGTAGATCCACTGTAAGTTATCAACCATGTCACCTTTTCCAGGGCTTCCCAGGTGGCTCAGTGGTAAAGAATCTGCCTGCCAATGCAGGAGACTCAGGTTTGACCCCTGGGTTGGGAAGATCCCCTGGAGGAGGGCATGGCAACCCACTCCAGTATTCTTGCCTGGAGAATCCCATGGACAGAGGAGCCTGGTGGGCTACAGTCTTTGTGGTTGCAAAGAGTCAGACACGACTTGCAACTAAACAAGAACAATTCACCTTGTCCACTAGGACGGGTGAAGTTGTGACAAGAGAAAAGTGGAGGTTGGTTGCTGTGAAAGACTGGCCCATGGCCACTCAAAGGGCCCAGAAAAACCCACAAGGGGACAGCCATGGGTTTGGAGGTCACGGAGGTAAGGAGCCAAGCAGTGCAGATGACAGTAGGCAGCTCAGAAACCCATATAAGACTCTGGAGGCTGTGGTTAGAGGTGGTTTTTACGACAAGGCACATCCTGCCAAGGGGAGGGCAGTTCGTTACGGATGCTGCGTGTGGCTGGACAGAAGGAGACATTGAAGGTCAGCCACCTAAATTCCATCATTCTGTGTTAGCTCTGCCAAGAAACCTTCCAACCTAGTACAGAAAGACAAAGTCACTCCATTCATATAGATCATTAGATAGAGACTCTATATGGTAACTTGTTTAGTCACTCAATCATGTCCGACTCTTTGTGACCCCATGGACTGTTGCCTACCAGACTCGTCTGTCCATGGGATTTCCCAGGCAAGAATACTGGAGCGGATAGCCATTTTCTTCTCCAGGGGGTCTTCCCAACCCAGGGATCAAACTCACATCTCCTGCATTGGCATGCAGATTCTTTATCATTGAGTCCAGGGAAGCCCTGATATACTCTTACCAAGTTATAAAAGGAAAATATATACCCACAGAAGTGGGGTAGAGGTAATTATAGGTGGAGGAGCAGATGTACAAACTGTTGGGTGCAAAATAGGTTACAAAGATATGTTGTATAACATGGAGAAAAGAGCCAATATTTTGTAGTAACTGTAATTGGAGTATAGCCTTTAAAAATTGTATAAAATCAATCGCCAGCCCAGGATTGATGCTCGGGACTGGTGCAGCGAGATTTCCCGGGGGGGAGGGAGGAGGGAGGGGGGACCCGGAGGGGAAGCATATGTAAACCCATGGTGATATCATAACAATGTATGGCTAAAACAATAATTAAAAAAAAAAAAAACTTATAGTAAAAATGAATTAAACTTAAAAAGAACATACATAAATATAGACCTGTGATCTGTACACCTACCATCTTACATAAAGACAGCAATAGTCTTTATAATGTTCAACAGTCAGCCCTGGAATATTCCAGGTAGGTCCTGCTTTAAGAAAACTTGTCATACAAATAATGTGTAAATGCGTTAAACCTGATCCTGGAAGAAGGGATTCTTTCTTCAGATTACCTACAGGTTTGGAGTTGTCCAAGTTCAACTTAGAGACACGTTTTCCAGAACATGTCTACTGTGTAGAATGAAGATGTCTGCAAATGGATCAATACACTCGTACAAAACATTGGCTGCAATCACGTGCGCATACCCCAGGGATGTGCTTTTCCATTTAAGAGAGCCCAGCTTATTTTTCTGTTGTGGTATCACTAACCAGAAAGGTTCCAGATGCATATGTTCCAAAGTTCAGGAGAGATGTGACTGGTTATATGTACTGTGTAATCACTGCTCATCTTACTATGAGACATTATAACATGGTGTTACACATGGGTTCTAGATGCTTGATTAGCAATACATAATATTGTTAATGTTTTAATGCAAGATAATAAGGTGGCCTTTCCCCAGGTACTCACATTGAACAAAGTACCTAATATGTGAAAAAATATTCACCAGGGAGCACTGACTTTCCAGGCCATAAGAATGGAATCCCAGATCTGCTTTTTCTGTGCTGTGATATTGTTCAAACCACTCGCCCTTTCTGAGCCTCAGTTTCCCTCTGTAGCTCCTTTTTAGGGCCGCCTCCTAAGCCCCATCCTCCCCATACTTTCTTCTGTCCCACCCCAGCAGGGCTGACCCCCCCCCACCACCACCACATGGCTGCTATGCCTGCTGCTCACTGTGCCTGCTCTCTTTTTCGCAGTTCTCAGCCCGCTTGGCATCTGTCGTCCTTCAGATCTCAGCTCAAGCATCATTTCCTTAGGGAAGCCTCACTGCCGACACATCCGGGTCCAATGCTTCCTTTAAAGACCATGTTGCACTGCATTTATCACTCATGCAGATGTACATGCATCTGGGTGACGATTTCATTTGTGTTTATCTCCTCCAGTGGACTATCAGAAGACAGGCCTTCTGTTTGTACTCATCACTGAACCCCAAGAAGTTGAACATAGTGGAGGTTCGATTAATGTGTGTTGGGTGAGGGAATAAAATCAATCAATCAATGGATATAAAATGGGATGACATCTACCTAGTAATATGAATAATAATAGAAGAACAGTGTACTCTCATCACCATACACCCTTCCCCAGCATACAACCCTTAATTTCAGGTACACATAGTCTCAAATTATAAATATCTGACCTTACAAATATTTCATTCCTTCTGCCAGCTGCCCACTGCCCACCACTGATCTACCCAACCAGTGTGTACATAATCTTTAATGTCAGGCAGGAGCAATTGTTCACCTCCTGCTGTTTCTCCACTGTTTCTTTTCTCTTCCCGAACAAGTTGCTTTCTTTCTCTCTTTGCCTCTCTCCTTCAGGAGCAAAGTGAAGAAGACCCTAAAACATTTTGTTTATTGAATCAGTGATGGTTCAACAGCTTTAAAGAAATCTTTTTTTCCCCCTTTTCTGCCTTTCCTCCTCCTCATACCTCCCTTTCTTATACCCTTATTTCTCCAGTCATTCTATTTGTGAGCCAAAAAACTGACCTTAATCATGACTGATAAGTGCAAGAACAGTGCCCAAGTGATTCGTCTGAATGAGGAGAGTGGAATTAGATGTAATAAAGAAACCAACCTCAGAAGTCCTTGAACATTCCCACATTCTTCCCCAGAGTCCCCACAAAAGTTTACTCCTTCTGCTTTCAGGGCAAATGCAGACACAGGATATTCAACTTTCAGACTCATTGTTTAATTACTAACACGGCAGTAAGATGATGTCTCCTTTCCTTGTAGATGTGCAGAATCTTAGCTACCCTGTGATTGACTGGCTCAGGAATCTTAAACAAGATTCAAAATATTGTTCTTACATACAAGGCTCAGATTCCTCAACTCCTTCACAACTTTCATCCTTCCTTCTAAGAAGTTGGAAGCAAACTGGTGGATCATAAGAAAGATGTGTTAGAGGTAAGAACATCCAAATTTTAAAAAGAATGGTAGTGGGGACTTCTTGGTGGTCCAGTGGTTACCATCTGCCTTGCAATGCAGGGGAAGTGGGTTCAATCCTTGGTTGGGGAACTAAGATCCCACATGTCGCAGAGCAACTAAGGCTGTGCACCATGACTACTGAGCCCAGACACTCTGGAAGATTCTGCATGCCATAACTAAGACTCAACACAGCCAAATAAATATTAAAAAAAAAAAAAAGAGTGCTCGCAATGCCAGATCTTTGGCCTGGGATCTGCATAGAGCTCCCAGTTTCTCAGGCTCCAAGGTCCATGACAAACGAGGTTCGTGTGAGGCTCCAACAGCTTCCATGAACTGAACTCCTGTCTCCACCCCCTTGAGTGTATCCCTGTGCCTGGGCCCTCCTGGGCCCACCTGTCTGTCTGGTAGAGCTGGCTTCCCCTCTCTCACCACATCGCCTTATCATCTAGCCCTCAAGGGAGCCTGTGGTCACAGTTTAATAGAAATCACAGTGCAATACAGCAATGGCAGCCATCCTTCATGAAACATGTTCCAAGTCTGTGCCTCGTCCTTTGCAAACACTGCCAAGCAATCCATGAGGAAGAATGACTGTCCCTACTTTGCAAATGAGGGGACTCAAGTTACATGACAACGGCTGGGTGTGGGAGCTGAGGTCCCAATGTCTCCATCAGTCCTCTTCTCTCTAAAACCCCACAAGCTCCTGTCCATCCCATCCCAGTCCTGGGGTCTGACATGCACATTTCTAGATTTCTTTTCCAAGGGGGTACTTTGCACAGAGTCCAGAGCAGACAAAGCCCAAATGGTGAGTGTGGCATGCACACAAGAGGGAAGCCAAGGTGAGCCTGAGAGAAACATAATCAGGGTTCCAGCCAGAGGGATGACCACCTATAACCTGTGTGCCAGTGAACAGCTAGAGCCAGAAGCCAGAAAAAAAGTGAGCAGTAAAGAACAGGCATCTCCAGGTACAAGAATCTGGATGGAGCTAAGAAGTTTGGAGCCCTAGCAGCACACACTTACTCGGTCATGTCACAACTGTCAGGGCAGCTGGGACACCCAAGGAGGCACAGCTCACAGCCCCTCTCAGGAAGAATAAGTCATTTTCTGAGCGTGGAGGCATACACACCTTCACATGGCACTATGAGATGTTATATCAATGATGGAAGTCCAATTGTAAATGCACAGGGGAGATTCACTTATTAAAGGTCCATGAGAGGGATCAAGGAATGTAAGATGACTAAATAACCAGGCACCCCCAGCCATCCTGGACTACAAGTTTGTGTTCTGGAAAAGCAGATTTTCTGGAAGCAGGATGCCTAGGCTGAACTTGGTCGATATTTTAGCAACCCACCCTGGTTTCTGATGAGCAGCGAACCACTGATTATTGCCACCACTGGCTGCTATGGCCTATTTGTTGTGGTCTCTGGGGAAGAAGAGCCACAATCTTTTTTTTACCAGTTTATTTCAGTTGCTAAACTTTTTTTCCTCTGCCCCCAGTCTTACACTCCCACTTCAGGAGGGAGTGACCCTTCCCAAGAGTCTCTCTGTGGGCTGACAAACCATTTTAACTTTTCACATTTCTGTTTTTCCACTGAATGCCCAGATATATTTTATTTTCCCCCAATATAGGGAAACCCTGGCTAAACAGCTTGGAACACAGTGATGGTCCGAGACAGAGTGTTAGATGGAAGGTCCCACCTCTGCCACTTGTTCTGAGCCAGCTTGGTCTTGTGGCTTGATTGCTCTGAGCCATGGTTCGTGATCTGCATAAAGTAGATAGGAACAGCACCCACCAGGCAGGGTTCTCATGATTGAGAAAAATCAAGTACATCGTACCTGAGAAGATAATTGTGGCCATCATTGCCTCAACCTCAGTCCCCTTCCACCGACTATAATAGCATCTACCGTGTGGCTTGCACTTCACAACTGTCCGGGGACTTTCACAGGGACTCCATTCAGCCCCCCAGTGTGCATGATGCTTACATATATGTAGCCATGTTGAGATCTTATAATACCTGTGTGTTTGGTTATTGTAGTCCTCAGTCATGTCTGACTCTTTGCCACCCCATAGACTGTAGCCTGCCAGGCTCGTCTGTCTATGAAATTCTCCAGACAAGGTCACTTGCTAGTTACAGGACTAACTGTCTACCAGAGATGGTCAAAGGTTCATCAGATGTTGCCACTGCGTGAATTGGGGTCACATGTTAAGACATATTCTGAAGCCAGTGCTTTGGGAAAGAGTGCTTTGGGATCCAGGAGGGAAAGAGACAGGTGTTTGGCATCCTGGCTTTTCCATCTTGAAGGCTGCATTGCAGCATCCTTCAGGTCCACTGATCAGAAGGATTCTTCAGCTGTTCATTGTCTCCTAAGAATACATTCATGCTGGGGTCCAGGCACTTTTTTCAGAAGTGAAAACCTGAGGTGGAGAGAGGAGTGTGTGATCTGAACAAAGTGCTGGCACCCAGACTGTCTGCAACGTCCTTCCCTGGGCAATGGAGCCAGAAAGGGAGCAAGTTCTACTCTCCCAGCAGAGAGCAAGGATTTCGGGCTCAGTGTGGGATGGACAAGCCCTGTGGAGCCATTTCCCTGGGACTTGAAATGCCTGCTCCCCACATGTGGCTGGGAGCTGATTGCAGAAGTTGCAGCTCCTTGTGAGCTGCTCCAAAGACAGCTGCGCGCCTCACCTTGTGTCCATGTGATTAACCAGCAGTTGTTGCCGCTTTGTGGAACACGGGCTAGGCCACCCCTGCAGTGTCCTGTGGGGACGCTCCAAGTCTGCGGCAGATAATAGATAGGCAGGAGAAGTTTCCGCAATGCTTGGCTGAAGGGACTGAGGACAATCTAGTTTTTTCTTTTCCATCTCACATCATCCTAACTGTCCTCTCCTCTCTCCCTCTAGACCATCCCAGAGTACCCATGGCCAGCACTCCTGGACACAGACCCCACCACTCCCTTAAGGTGATCCAGCTCAGCCCCCATTTCCACCTCTGCATGGGAGTTTGGACTGAATCCCTCAAACCACTGAACTCTAGTGTGTCTAAGCTAGAAGAAACCTTAAATATCTTGAGGCCAATCTTGCCGCCATGCAGAAGAGGAAATTTATGCTTGGTGTAACCAAGGACACACAGCTGGCCAGAGGAAGGCTGTGCTGACTCCCAGGGCTGGTCACGGCCACATTCCACTCTCATTTGATCCTCCCCAAACCCTACAAGACACTCAGTCCACAGCAATCTCGACCCTCATGATCTTCCTAGATAAGCCGTGCTGCTCTCTTCACTCTCATTTCCATATATTTAGCACCAATCACTTTTTTAAATTTGAAGTATGGTTGATTTGCAATATTGTGTTATTTCAGGTATACAGCAAAATAATACATATATTCTTTTTTGTTATAGATTATTACAAGTTATTGAATATAGTTCCCAGTGCTACACAATAAATCTTTGTGTTTATCTATTTTAACAGTAGGGTGTATCTGTTAGTTCCATACTTCTAATTTATTCCCTCCCCTTTGATAACCATATGCTTATTTTCTATGAGTCAGTTTATGTTTTGTAAATAAGTTCATTTGTATTATTTTTTATATTATACATATGAGTGTTATCACATAGTACTTGTCTTTCTCAATCTGACTTACTTCACTTAGTATGATAATCTCTAGGTCTATCCATGTTGTGGCAAATGGCATTATTTCATTCCTTTTTATGGGTGAGTAATATTCCATCTTCTTTAGCCATTCATTTGGTGATGGACACTTAGGTTGCTTCCATTTTTTGGCTATTGCAAATAGAGCTACTATGTACATTGAGGGGTGGGATGCATGTATCTTTTCGAATTAGTGGTCATCTTTTCTGGATATGGGCTCAGGAGTAGGATTCCTGCCTGTAGCAATTAATTCTGTGTGTGGATCTATTCTGGGAGAAAATGAATGCCTGCTCCTCTGGTCTCAGCCAGGTAGCCACAGGGGAATTGCTGTGCCGGCTGCACCTCAGACATCAAGATAAACACGGGCCACCAAGATGACTGACATCCTCTGGTGGATGCTCGGGGAGCAGGCAGAGAACCTTAGATGTCCGACAGCTGTCCAGATTCAGGAACTGAAAATCCCTTTCACTCCAAGTGATTCTTTCTATTTGGGGAGGGGTGTTAGAACCTAGTTCTGCACAAAGGCAAAGTGAAACACATCTCTCTTCAAAGTCCACAGTACTAATTAACTCTATGTGATTGCCTTACTAATGTTTAAACATAACTCTAGATACCCCTGGCACTTCCCAGGCGGCACAGTGGTAAAAGAATCCTCCTACCAATGCAGGAGACTCAAGAGATGCAGTTTCGATCCCTGGGTTGGGAAGATCCCCTGGAGGAGGAAATGGCAACCCACTCCAGTATTCTTGCCTGAAAAGTTCCATGGACAAAGGAGCCTGGCAGGCTACAGTACATTGGGTCACAAAGAGTCAGACAGGCCTGAGCACACACAGCGCAGCACAAGTGCCCCCAGACCAAACATTTCCTCTCCTCTTGTCCCAGCATCTCCAGGTCCCAGTGCTCATGGGCCCTCATCCCCAGACTACCCCAGGCACACGCCCTGGCTGTGCTCCCAGAAGGACAGTGCTCAGAAGGCAGCTGAATAGGGGAGGACCTGTTCACAGCATCATCTCTCACGTCCCAGCAGGGATGACCATCCCGGCAGCCTGAGGTCGTGTTGGTCGTCTGGGCAGCCACATGTGGAGGACCTCTTTCCAGTTTTCTGAGAAAATGAGGCTCAGTCTCCATCAGCAGTGTCTCCTTCCTGCTCCCCCGCGCAACCTCTTTGTTTGCCCACAGCCTCTCCTATACTTTTTCCAAGTGAAAGTGAAAGTCGCTCAGTCGTGTCCGACTCTTTGTGACCGCATGGCCTATACAGTCCATGGAGTTCTCCAGGCCAGAATACTGGAGTGGGTAGTTGTTCCCTTCTCCAGGGGATCTTCTCGACCCAGGGACCAAATCCAGGTCTCCTGCATTGCAGGCAGATTCTTTACCAGCTGAGCCATTAGGGAAGCCCAAGAATACTGGAGTCTGTAGCCCATCCCTTCTCCAGGGATTCTTCCCAATCCAGGAATCGAACTATGGTCTCTTGCATTGAATGTGGATTCTTTAGTCCTCCTCAAACCCTCCTCTTCCACGAGGTCTACTCTATATACTCCTCGCTGGGATTAGGAGTGGATGGCTTCTCCTAAATGCTTTTTGTAAAATAAGGGGATCAAGCAGAGGGATCACTCAGGTCTCTCCTAGCCCATCTATACTGTTAGTCAATTTCCTTCTGGGTTAACTGAACCACAGCTTCTGGCTGACCTTCATCCTCAAAGGTATGATCAAGCCTGGCCAGTGCACTTGCTCATTAAGCTGAATTAATACATATTGAGTGAGGGGATGGAATGGGGAGGGTAGGTGTTGATAGACTGAACCAATCAATCATTCAAAAAGAGGCAGAAAAAGGAAGTCTTTTCCCAGGGAAGTGACTCATGGGGGTCCAGCGTGGGTGGGGGTGGGCTGAAAGGGATGACAATGCTCAAAGTGGAAGAGAAGACAACTGTTATTATGGCTGTGCCTCTTGTTTGGGATTTGGGGTTCAGGTAGAGATTAAAAAAAAAAGAAAGAGATTGGAAGATGAAGGGCATGACGGTCATTAGGCCAGGAACTTGGAAACCAAGGTTTTTAAGGCACCCATATCCATGCTCAGAGCTTCATCTGTGAAATGAGAGATCTGGAGTCAGTGTCTCAAAGTGTGGGCTGAGCTAGTGAGAAATGCAGAGACCCAGGCTCACCTGGGAACAAATCAGCCCTTAACCAGATCCCCAGGTAATGCTGTGTGTGCTGAAACATGAGAACTGCTGTCCTGGTCAACCTCTCTGTGACTGCAAAGCAGAAACTGTTGGAACATGAACATTGGGGCCCCAACAGTGCTCAAGTGTTGATGTACCCCCAGAATCATCTGGGAAGCTTTTATTTTATTTTATTTTATTTTTAATTTTGTTTACTTTATTGTGTTGGTTTTGCCATACAATGACATGAAACCACCATGGGTTTACATACGCTCCCCCTCCAGAACCTCCCTCCCTCCTCCCTCCCGATTCCCTCCCCCTGGGAAATCTCGGTGCACCAGCCCCGAGCATCAGTCCTGGGCTGGCGATTGATTTCACATATGATAATTAACATGTTTCAATGCCATTCTCCCATATCATCCCACCCTTGCCCTCATCCACAGAGTCCCCGAGTCTGTTCTATACATCTGCATTCCTTTTGCTGTCTTGCATGCAGGGTTCTCGCTGCCATCTTTCTAAATTCCATATATATGCGTTAGTATACTGTATTGTTGTTTTTCCTTCTGGCTTACTTTACTCTGGATAATAGGCTCCAGTTCCGTCCACCTGAGTAGAACTGCTTCAAATGAATTTTTTTGTAATGCTGAGTAATATTCCATTGTGTATACGTACCACAGCTTTCTTATCCATTCGTCAGTTGATGGGCATCTAGGTTGCTTCCATGTCCTGGCTATTGTAAACAATGCAGCGATGAACATTGGGAAGCTTTTAAAATCTCACGTCCACAAGGGCCCTTTCCGGGTATACAGCCTATTCTGTATCTTGATTGGGTCAGTGGTTCTACATGTGTACATATATGTCCAAACTGTGCTACATTTCATTACATTCAAATTATATCTCAATAAAGTTGACTTCAAGAGAAAACTGTCCCTAAACCTAAATCTTTTACTAACAGTAAAGCTGTAAGGAAGAATACTGTGTTCAAAGATATAAAGAATGTTTCAGGGGGCTTCCCTGGAGGTCCAGTGGTTAAGACTCTGTGCTGTCAACATAGCAGGAGTCATGGGTTCCATCCCTGGTCTGGGAACTAGGTCCCACCAGCCATGTGGTGTGCCCAAACATTAAATAAAAGAAAAAAATGTCTCAGGACATTGTCCACTCCTTCCCCTAGAGAAGGGCCATGCTCAAGCATGAAAGTGAGGTGGTATGGTTTCCAAGGAGACAAATCTGATTTTTTTAACCAGTTTTTTAAAATATTCTTACATGTCACATGAATCACACACACAACACACACAGTCCCAATGCCTAGCTCATACCAAGTAGGTCAAAATTCCTGTATATTTTTTAAACCTTTTCAGGTCATTCTAGTGGACAGCAGGGCTAAGAATTACTCTAGAGCTTCTTGTAAGTTTCAGCCATCAGTCCTGGTGGCCTCACTGGGATCCCCCCATCCTGAGTGCCCACCACTGTGTAGATGGCAGAATCAGGAGAGATGGGGGAACAGCGTGTGACACATCATGGCCCTGAGTAATTTACAGTCTGGTTTGGGATGCAAGACAGGGATCCACATAAAATAAAGTCAAATTGTAACTGAGGGACAGCCACTCACACAACTGGAGAAGTTCATGTCCCCTTGCAAGGGTGACAAGGGCAGGGTAGCCCCTGGATGTGGCAGGTACTCACCTGTCAAGTAACTTTTGAGAGCCCTCCCCTTGGTTCCTATCCCACTTCTGCTTTTAGAGATGAAGGGGTAAAAGTGGAAGCAGCGACAGATTTTATTTTCTTGGGCTCCAAAATCACTGTGGACTGCAGCCATGAAATTAAAAGATGCTTGCTCCTTGGAAGAAAAGCTATGACAAACCTAGACAGCATATTAAAAAGCAGAGATATCACTTGGCCAACAAAGCTCTGTATAGTCAAAGGTATGGTTTTTCCAGTAGTCATGTACAGATGTGAGAGTTGGTCCATAAAGAAAGCTGAGTGCTGAAGAATTGATGCTTTCTTTTGGTGCTGGAGAAGACTCTTGAGAGTCCCTTGGACTGCAAGAAGATCCAACCGGTCAATCCTAAAGAAAATCAACCCTGAATATTCACTGGAAGGACTGATGTTGAAACTGAAGCTCCAATTCTTTGGCTATCCAATGCCAAGAGCCAACTCATTGGAAGAGATCCTGATGCTGGGAGAGATTGAAGGCAAAAGTGAAAGGGATGGCAGAGGATGAGATAGAAAGCATCACCGACTCAATGGACATGAGTTTGAGCAAACTCTGGGAGATCGTGGAGATCAGAGGAGCCTGGTGTTCAGTCCATGGGGTTGCAAAGAGTCAGACTTAACTTAGGGACTGAACATCAACAACAGAGAGGTTAAGCAGCTTCCCCAAGGTCACACAGCTAGGAACGGAGTGGGGAAGCCTTGAACCCAGACGACATGGAATGCTTCCCATCAGGCACAGGCTGAGAGCTCCCCAACCTTGTCGATTTGCCAGAACAAACTAATTGCTAAACTCTATGGTGCCCCGACTCAGGACATGGGAACAGAAAAATAAGCCAGAGCTGAGGTGATGTATGTTGGAACGTCACTGGAGACATCTACCCAGTTTGCAATCGCAAGGACACGTGGCTGATCAGAGGGTACAGGTGCCTGGTGCCTCCTGGGGAAGAGGAACCGCCATGTGTGCGGAGAAATAATTCAGCTCCAGGAGGTGGGGGCATGGCAAGCCCCACTGCCCCTCCCCCTTTGCCAGGGCAACGTAGGGCGTCAGACAACACTGCGGCCACCTCATTATTGGGCGGCTTGGCCATTGTCCCTGGGACAATGGTTTCCGGCCCTGGCTTTGTGTGGGGCTGCCAGCCAAAGTTATTAACCACAGGAGCTGCCTTTGAGGGACATCCAAGGAAGGGGTGAAAGGTCACCGGGAGCAGCTAGGGGAGCGGAAGTGGGAGGGAGAGGCAGCACAAAAGAGAGGGATGAGCCCCTGTCCCCTCCCTCTCCTCCTGAAGGAGCCCCAAACAGACCTGGGCTTAGAGGGAGGCCTGGCGGAGTGGGAGTGGGGGGTGGGGGGAGTTTTCAAGAGGAAGTCCCAGCTGCAGAGCAGAGAGGAGCCTGGGACGGGTGGCCATCCTGAGGGGTCTCAGACGTGGAAGCACCAAAGGGACACAGGCTGCATGGGGAGAGGTCAGAACCTGGGTGACTGGAAACAAGAGGAGGTGACAGAGGCTGGGTCTGGGGCTTCCCCACTCCCCCCTAAAACAGGTGCTCAATACCCAGGACCTCTGATGTCCATGCTACCTGCTTGACCTGCTCTGGGAGGGCAGGGACAAGGACGCGATGCTTTAGGCTGCCTGGCAGGTGGCCATGAAAATTAAGCCACAGATAGAGCTGGTGACCACCTGCCCTTAACTTGACAGGAAACTGGCACCCGGACAGGAAGAGGACCATGTAGGGCACAAACCGATTGATAGGCAGTATTGGAATTCCCTCCCCTGAGAAGAAGGCCTGGGGGTCTCTTACATTCACCTGGAGCCTCCATCCTCACCATAGAAGTTCCCAGTTTCCTGGCTTCCCATGACAACCCCAACTTCCTGGATAATGTCAAGAGGCCTGAGCCTCCTTCCCTCCAAGATGCCAAGCAGAGGGAAAACAGCCTCATTCTGCTGCTCCAAGAAGAGAAAGGCTGAGGGGGCTGGTCCCATCGTGGCTACCATCCATGCCAGGCCTGCTTCCTGCTCTGCCAGCCCAGAGGAAGATGCACAGACCAGAGTTTGCCACCCAGGGTAGGACTAGAGCTTCAGGTCATGAGGCCACAAGAGGCCTGTGTCTCATCCAAGGTCAGAGGGGTCAAGGATGTGGGGAGGGGCAATCCACTGAATTATAAGAGAAGCATTTACAGCTCTCTACATGCTTAGATGGGGCTTGTGAGGTGGCTTGGGTCGGGAAGATCTGCTGGAGAAGGGAAGGCAACCCACTCCAGTATTCTTGGGCTTCCCTTGTGGCTCAGCTGGTAAAAAATCCGCCTGCAATGCAGGAGACCTGGGTTCAATCCTGGATTGGGAAGATCCCCTGGAGAAGGGAAAGGCTACCCATTCCAGTATTCTGGCCTGGAGAATTCCATGGACTGTACAATCCGTGGGGTCACAAAGAGTTGGACACAACTAAGCGACTTTCACTTTCACTTTTTCTAGGTGGCTCAGTGGTAAAGAATCCACCTGCCAATGCAAGAGATACAGGAGACTTTGGTTCAGCCCCTGGAAGAGGAAATGGCAAGCCATTCCAGTATTCTTGCCTGAAAAATCCCATGGACAGAGGAGCCTGGTGGGCTATAGTGCATGGGATCCCAAAGAGCTGGACACGATTGAGCACACACATACAAAGACACACATAAGTTTGGATATGTAGAAGTTATGACTGGAAAGCATAAATTATTCCACTCAATTTTTATATTTATGGTTCAGTTCAGTTCAGTCGCTCAGTCGTGTCCGACTTTCTGAGACCCCATGGGCTGCTGCATGCCAGGTTTCCCTGTCCATCACCAACTCACGGAGCCTGCTCGAACACATGTCCATCGTGTCAGTGATGTCATCCAACCATTTCATCCTCTGTTGTCCCCTTCTCCTCCTGTCTTCAATCTTTCCCAGCATCAGGGTCTTTTCCAGTGAGTCGGTTCTTTGCATCAGGGGGCCAAAGTACTGGAGTTTTAGCTTCAGTGTAAGTCCTTCCAATGAATATTCAGGACTGATTTCCTTTAAGATGGACTGATTGGATCTCCTTGCAGTCCAGGGGACTCTCAAGAGTCTTCTCCAACACCACATTTCAAAAGCATCCATTCTTTGGCGCTCAGCTTTCTTCATAGTTCAACTCTCACATCCATACATGACTACTGGAAAAGCCATAGCTTTGACTAGACAGACCTTTGTTGGTAGGGTAATGTCTCTGCTTTTTACTATGCTGTCTAGGTTGCTATTTAAGTTTACTCAGATTTTAAAACTAAAAAGAAAGTTTCAGTTACATGATATGGTTGCTTGGAAGAGAGAAAAAAACACCTGAGAGGTGAGGATTCCAGGTGGAGTTGGGAGGGACCACAGACCAGCCAGTTTGGAGAGCTTGCAGGAAAGGCCCGCGGAAGGCCAGCATCCCGTCTCCTCTCCAATTTCTCATCCCAAATCCTGTTTCCAGTCTCCTGAATCAGTCATCTCCCTGCTGTCTCCCCCTCGTGGTGGGAATGCCCACTTAGTAGTCCCCTCCACCCCATCACCTGTCAGCATCTCTCCAGGCTTCTTCCTCCCTAACTCCAGCTCTCCTCACACCCCACCCTGGTTCCAGACATCTCTTTATTATCCCCCTCCTCAGGCCATGAGGAGAAGGCAATGGCAACCCACTCCAGTACTATTGCCTGGAAAATCCCATGGATGGAGGAGCCTGGTGGACTGCCGTCTATGGGGTAGCACAGAGTTGGACACGATTGAAGCGACTTAGCAGCAGCAGCAGCAGCAGCAGCCTCAGGCCATGAACCTGGCAGATCACTCCTCCATCCCCTCTCTTGCCCACCCAGCATATCCCAAGCCCAGAGGAGACCAGTCAGCTCTCTCCACCCTCACCTCATTTCCAGATGCTCTCCCGAGCTTTGCTAATCTCTGACCATCTCTCCCTGCCTCACTCTTGGGTGAAGACTGCCTGGTATATCCATAACTTCCCTTTCAGAAGCCAGACAGTTGCATGCTAAGTTGCTTCAGTTGTGTCCGACTCTTTGCGACCCCATGGACTATAGCCTACCAGTCTCCTCTGTCCATGGGATGCTCTAGGCAAGAATACTGGAATGGATTACTATGCCCTCCTCCAGGGGATCTTCCTGACCCAGGGATCAAACCCACATCCCTTAAGTCTCCTGATTTGGTAGGCGGGTTCTTTACCACTAGAGCCATCTGGGAAGTCAGATAGTTGACCTTAGTGCAATAAACAGCTAGGGGTAACTTCATTTTAACAAACTCATAATGAAGAGATCAAACTAAGGTAAAAGTGAGGTCTCTCTCTCTCTCTCACACTCACACATAGACTCATACATACATGCTTCCCTGGTGGTTCAGCTGGTAAAGAGTCCGCCTGCAATGCGGAAGACCTGGGTTCGATCCCTGGGTTGGGAAGATCCTCTGGAGAAGAGAAAGGCTACCCATTCTAATATTCTGGCCTTGAGAATCCCATGGACTCTGCAGTCCATGAGGTTGTGAAGAGTCGGGCACGACTAAGTGACTTTCACTCACGTACATATATGCACACATTCACACACACCCAGCCACAGCACAACCTTGCAAACATTGCCTATATTCCCATGGTCATTCTGACCGCCCTTCATGTCTCTCCAGAGCCGAGGACACTATGCCTCTCTCCTCTGTTCTAAATCCCCTGTCCTGAAGCCCTCAATACTGCAATCCTGACCCAAAGCCTGCAGCTACCGCAAACTGCACAGAAAATACAAAAGGCTTTCCTTTCCCCCTCAGCACGCTCCATGCTTCTGGCAGCCGGCTACCACAAACACCGATGTCATGGGGTGACTGCACATGGTAACAGGGCTCCATCCAGCTACTGCCCCAGGTCCACGTCAATCCTCTCCTCACCAGCACCCCAGAAGCCAAAACCTTCCAGAATTGGCGACAGAGGAAAATCTGAGCCAACAACGAGAGGAGGAAGTGGGGGGGGAGTGGAAAGCAAATGAAATGTTAAGAAAAAATTAAGCAATACTTGCATTCTCATTAGGAGGAGCATGTGAGATGAAGCACGGTATGTTATTAGGCATTCTCTCGATTCAGTAAACACAAGCTGAATAAATTTATAAATATCAGCATTAAGTGAGATTTAACGGGGGGCTGTTTATCTTCTGCCTGTCAGGCAGGAGGCAACGCTCTCCATGTATCACTCTCAGGCCAGGCCATCTCTACTTGCCTGCTCCGGGCACCTGGGGGCCCCTCCCAGCCCCACCAGTGGTGCTGCAAGTGTCTGGGTGACTTGAAGGCACACTGGACACCCCTCTGAGTTCAAGGGCCTTAACTGTAGCCTTAAGAAACCCAGGGAGCCTCATCAGGGTGTTGGAGGGTCAAATAAGGTACTGATTAGACAGTGCCTGGCGTAGAGTAGGTTCACAGCCAGACAGCACCCCTGCTCACTTGTCCCCAGCACAGAGTTGGAGGAAATGTCCCTGCAGCCATGGACACTGCCAACCTTGATGGGAAGGAAGCAGGTGGCAGGTGCAGGGGATGGTGGCCTGGGGTGGAGTGGGGAGAGTGACATGCACACAGGGACCCTGGGTTTGTATTATCCTGGCTCTGCTGTGGACACCGGTGGGACTTTGTGAGGGTGACTCACCTGGCTAGCTCCTCATTTTCAAAAGATTGAAGACAGAAGGAGAAGAAGGCAACAGAGTAGGAGATGGTTGGAGGGCATCACCAATTCAATGCACACAAACTTGGGCAAACTTTGGAAGATAGTGAGGAACAGGGAAGCCTGGCATGCTGCAGTCCCTGGGGTCACAAAGAGTTGGACATGATTTGATGACTGAACAACAACAAAAAGTCTTGAAGTCCCTCTGACACCCCAGCCAAGGTGACAGTGGCCCACTGAGGCCAAAGTAAGTACTGAGTGTCAGAGAACAAGGTCACTGAGACCAAGAAGACTTCATGTAACAGTGTGACCTTGATGTTGGGGAGATGCCACTCCTCTGAGATGCCTGCAGCCTGTGTCCTCCTTGGCTGGACTCCACCTGCAGCCCAAGCCTGTTCACCAGCTCTGGGAATGGGCAGCCATGGTTCTGAAGGCCTTCCCAGATCACACAGCATCTCCTGGATCTGTTGGCTTTCAGTGTAGAGCCTGGACCTCAGGTCACGTCTAGGCACCCATCTCATTCTCTCTCTCTCATAACCTGCACTCCTCGTCCATCTCACTATGTATGAACTGCTATATCATGACAAAGCCCCCAACAACAATAAGTCGTCAACAAAGAAGTGTTGAGTATGTGACTGACCAAAATTCCAGCTATCCGATGAGGCTTTGTTTATTTTACTTTTAAATTTTTTGGCCATATCACTTGATATGTGGGATCCTAGTTCCCTGACCAGGGATGGAACCCACAACCCCTGCATTGGAAGCAAGGAGTCTTAACCACTGAACCACCAGGGAAGTCCATCAAGGCTTCCTTTATTAAAAGAAGTCATAAGGTCCCAAAAGAGTCCTTGAAAACAGAACATATACTTGGGCTCCACATGAACCAGGATGTAGCCCAAGGTTTGTATTTCCCAAAATGTGACAACATGGAAATACTCCTTCTCTTCCTTCTTCCCTCTCCTGAACCCTCCAGATCCCAAGGATTCGCCCCAGGACAGACTCCCTAAAGTTTTCCTGAGATGCTTGGCTGCCAGGCAATATTTTCATGATGCGGTGGGTGGATGTCGCAGGACAAAACTGTGCAATGGGGTGGCGCCTCTCCCCACCAACACACTGCAGGCAAGGGAGCTCGTAGAGGGCCCCCTCTGCCCGCTTCAGCAATGATCACCAGAGCCCAGTGCTATCCTTTCTAAAGGGAGAGTAAATAAAGGCAGGTAGCATGAAAGGGAGAGTGGGTCCAGGCAAGTCCCTGACTATCTCCAAATGTCTGCCTTCTTATCGATGGAGTTAGAGTTAAGGTTAGCTTTCCAGTCCCCTCCAGCCTGAATGTCATTGTTCAGTTGCTCAGTTGTGTCTGTCTCTTTGCGATCCCATGGAGTGCAGCACGCCAGGCTTCCCTGTCCTTCACCATCTCCCAGAGTTTGCTCAAACTTGTCTCTATTGAATTGGAGTTGCCATCCAACCAACTCATCCTCTGTCATCTCTTTTTCCTCATGCCCCCAATCTTTCCCAGCATCAGAGTCTTTTCCAATGAATTAGCTCTTTCGCCTCAGGTGGCTAAAGTATTGGAGCTTCAGCTTCAGCATCAGTCCTTCCAATGAATATTCAGTCAGAACCTTAACAATCACTGTTATTATGTTCTCTGGCTATGCCTGAAATGAAGATTCTGGGGAGCTGAGTTGCAGTGAAACAGCATTAACTGCTTATTTACAGACCCTTGAGTACAAGTGTATTGGGTTTTATGGTTGAGATAAGCACTCAGACAAATTCCATCATTCAACCACATTTATAGGAAGCTGGTTGTGTTGTGAGGTTCTCTACCAGAGACTCTGAAAAAATTGCAGAATTAGTGCAAAAAATCATAGATCCCCAAACAAGCAGCATTTGAAAGAAAGGGTGCCCTCGGGATTCCTTGCATCTGAAACCAGGCCTAGAGTCATCCATATGCCTAAGTGGTCTGCTACACATGCTCTTGCTATTGTGGCTATTAGAGTATCAAGCATAGACCAGACTTCCCCTGGCCTTTTGACTCCCTGAGTCTAAAGCTGGGGTCACAATCATAGCAATAAGCCACATCTCACTGGTTGAGTCCCGCTCACTCTGGTGGAGCCTGTCCAAGATCAAAGTGCCACAGTATTTCTGGAAACCTGAGAACAATTTCACAGAGACTGATGTGAATGCATGGAAAATAAGGATCAGGAGGGTGGCAGTATTAATACCAGCAATAGGGAGGGCAAGAAGGGAAATAATTGCTTCTTTGATCAGGGGAATATGTGTGTGTGTGTAAAGAGAATGTGTTGTTTTTGGGATATATCACCTTGGAGGCTGTTCAGTGATTTCCAAGAGGCAATGCTTGCCCTGAGCTCGGGAGACAGTCGGACCAGAGAGATATATTTGTTATCTATTCAATATTTCCAAGAGGGTACTGAAGCATGAAGGTTGGGTAAAGGCCAGAGGAGAGAGTGAGTTGAAAGAAGAGAATATGACCGAGGTCCCAGCATTCAAATGCACCTTGTAGTGGAGATGGGGAGAGAAAGAAAAGACATAGAAGAAGGTATATGCACACTATGGAAGATGGAAGGAGCCACCAGCGTGCGCAGTACCCGGACATCAGCTCAGCAGAGGGATTCAGGAAGGAGAGAAAAGGTAACCACAACCACGACAGATACTACAGGGCAGTCACAAGACCAGAGACTGAGAAGAGCCATTGAATTTGACACTGACGACCTTCAGGGGAGCCATGTGAATAACAAGGCATGGAAAGAAGCCTAACCACAGGAAGGAGAACATTTGTGTACCCCAGAAAGATATGCTGAAGTCTTCGTCTCTGGTTCCTGGGAGTGTGTCCTTATTTGGAAGTAGGGTTTTAGCAGATGTAATCAAGTAAAGATGAGGTTGTTAAGATGAGCCTTTGAGGGGCACAGATGTAAAGAGCAGACTTCTGGACTCAGTGGGAGGAGAGGTGGGATGATTTGAGTAAACAGTATTGAAACATATACCATATTTAAAATAGATAACCAGTGGGAGTTTAATGCATGATGCAGGGCACCCAAAGCCAGTGCTCTGTGACAACCTGGAGGGATGGGGTGGGGAGGGTTCAGGATGGAGGGGACACATGTATGCCTATGGCTGATTCATGCTGATGTATGGCAAAAAACCAGCACAATACTGTAAAATAACCATTCTCCAATTAAATAAAAGTTTTTAAAAGATGAGCCTTTGATGGTCTTTTCTGCAAAGGAGAAATAGAGACACAGATGTAGAGAACAAACATAAATGCTAATGGAGGAATGGGGGGGCACGGAATGAATTGGGAGGTTGGGACTGACTTATATACACTACTATATATAAAAGAGATAAGTATGAAAACCTACTATATAGCTCAGGGAACTCTACTCAGTGCTCTGTGGTGACCTAAATAGGAAGGAAATCAAAAGCAGAGGTGATATATGTACATATATATATATATGTAGTTATTTCACTTGGATGTACAGTAGAGACTAACAATATTGTAAAGCAACTATACTCCAATAAAAATTAATTTTTAAAAAAGGTGGGGCCTTTAATCCAATATGACTGGTGCTCTTATAAGACACAGGAGAATATGAAGACATAGACACACAGAGGGCAGGCAGCCACATGAATAAAGGCAGAGACCAGAGTTACGCAGCCATAACCCAAGGACTGCTCAAGTGACCTGAAGCTGAAAGAGCTGGAGAGAGACCCTCCTTAGACTTTTCAGAGGAGGCATGAAGCTGCCAACATGTTGATTTCAGAATCCTGGCCTCCAGAGCCATAAGAAAATAGATGTGTGTTGCCTTAAACCAGCCAAATTGTGGTACTTCGTGATTGTGGCCCTAGATGACTCTTACAGGCAGTGAGTATAATTATAAGAATTTGTTCATGAAGAGATAGAATCAAACACTTTTAGTAAAAGAAATGCTTATTTTTTATGGACATCCTTGAGTATGTTCACAGAGAGAGTGAAAGGAATCCAGAGAGAGGGAGAACTTAGAAACTCAAAACAATGGAAGAATTTATATGCCTGTGTGCATCCTAAGTCACTTCAGTCATGTCTGACTCTCTGCGACCCCATGGACTGTAGCCCGTCAGGCTCCTCTGTCCATGGGATTTCCCAGCAAGAATACTGGAGTTGGTTGCAATGCCTTCCTCTGGGGGAATCTTCCCAACTCAGGGATCAAACCCAAGTCTCTTATGTCTCCTGCCTTAGCAGAAGAGTTCTTTACCACTAGTGCCACCTGAGAAGCTCTTATATGCCTATTATACCTCAAATATATATATATATATATATAAAGGAAGAATGGTTACTTAATGAAGCATGGAGGAGGCAGAAAGAGATTGAATCAAGAACCTAAGTAACAGAAGTGGTCTTACCAAGGAGGTGGAGGGGGACACTTTGTCCTCTGAGACCAACAATCTTTGTCTCAATCTTATAGAAAGCAGAGCCTGAGGCAGGGATTGAAGTGCTGACACTTTAGATGGGAGAAAGATATAAGCCCAGGACAGTGAGGGATAGGAAAAAATTGAAGGCGGACAAGGGAAAACGTGAAGCACTTGATGAAATGCAATACTGTGCTAGAGGCAACCTCACAGCAGACTAAGAAGACACACAGCTGAGTTTCTCTGTAAGAGACATAAGAGAAATCAAAACTTGAAGTATACACAGAAAGGAGGAAAGGAATTTATCTGACAGCTCCCCTGCAGTCTCTCATTTCCCACCAATCAAGATTTATCCTACAGTGTGCAAATGCCCCTGCATTGCCTCATTCAGTCCTAATTTGCCATAATGTCACATCTCAAATCTCATGGTGTTATCAAGTCTGTAAATGGAGGGATGACTCAGAATGAAATGGGTACCAAACAAGAGAAAGAAAGGAGGAACCCAAGAAAGCACTCAAGATTTGTGGCTTATACAGGCATACTGTATCGCATTTCACAGACAACACATTTTTCGCCAATTATTGTGGCAACCTTGTATCAAGCAAGTGTATCAGTGTCATTTTTTCCATGGTACGTGTTCATTTCATGTCTCCATGTCACATTTCAGCAATTCCCACAGTATTTCAAACTGTTTCATCATTATTATATTTGTGATGGGGGCCTGTGATCAGTGATTTTTGATGTGACTATTTAAAAATGACACACTAGATAATGCTAGCAATGAGGTATTTTCAGACTGTGTACATTTCTAAGACATAATACTGCTGTACACTTAACTGCAGTAGAGTGTCAACATAAGCTTTTACATACACTGGGAAACCGGAACATATGTACAACTCTTTTTTGCGATATTTGAGTTGTGTAGGAACTGAACCTGCAGTATCTTCAAGGTCGGCCTGTAAGGCAAGGAAAGGAGGAAAATGGATGAGTGGAAATATAGAGATTTCTTATTGAGAGAAGTAGAGGAAATTGACATCAAATGCTTATTGATGAGACATAGCTCAAGTAAACTGTGGGAAAGGAAGGGGTCGGGAATACAGTTAGACCCCCCAAACTTAAGGAGGTAGAAGAAATAAAAGATAACTAAGATAACCTTATCACAAATGTTATATTATGGAATCCTAGAATTGGACATTAGAAATCACTTTGCTTACCTCTTACACTTCAAAGATGAGGTCTGGAGAGAATAAGTGATAAGTAAATGCATTTACAATACCTGTTAATGGAGGAGTTCTTCCTTGGCAATGAGCACTTTGTGATTTTTTTGTAGAGGATTTTGAGCATGATATTGCAACTGTCTTCTCAATTACACATGCCCATGAGAAACCATGCCAGGCAAGCATTGTAATCCAGACACTTCTCCACCTAGCGGCAGCTGCCTGAATTACAGGCAGAGTCCGGCCAATGAGAAGAACCAGCAGAGGACACACAGTCCCGGGACCCCAGAAGGACACTCACGACCCCTTCACAGACCCAGACCAGCTTCTCCTGGACTTGTTTCTTCCTTTTCCTTAGGTCTCAGGTACTTTAGTGTGTTTGTTGCCCCCTTCCTTCCCTCAATTCACACTGCGTTCCCTGCTGTGTAACTCTTTCCAGGAAGAGGACGTCAGAACTAGAGGGAAAGAAATCAACAAACTTTGTGACATTCTGCCAGTGGTGGGCTTGGCCTCTTAATTCTTTGAAAGATGGTGGATGGAATGAACAGCTGCACACATGGGCACACAGATGTGAAGTGCAGGGACTGAGACTCTATACCTGATGGACCTTCTCTCTTCTTCTTTGACTCTGAGAGATGCGTCTCATTGACCTCAACCAGTGCCCTCCAGCCCCGCAGCTGTCCTTTGTTCCAACTTCTCTCTTGGAAAGGTCTTGCTATTTCTCCCCCCAGGACAATTCCTTAACTCACCCAGAGATCCAGCCAACACAGAATAAAGCAACTCCTGGACTCAGAGGAACATCCTTGATGTCTCCAGGACAGCCTCTGGGAGGACTCCCTTAGGGAATTCGATCACAGTTACATTTAAAATGCCCAGAAGGAACTGATGTGTTAATTTACCAAATCTTCACATTAGAGCTAGAGGCAGGTTTAAAGCTCAGAGAAATCAACTGAGATTTTTTTTTTTTAAAAAAGGAAGAATAAAAAAATTCTATTTTTGTTCTAGCAATGAGGATATCCTCTGAGCTGCCTGCTGATAAACACTCTTGGGGCCAAGAGTAGAATTTCTCAGAGCAGATAGAAGAGTAAAGTCTTAGTTATCCAGAGCTGTGCAACAAATTATCATGAACTTCACAACTTAGAGCAACAAACATTTATTAGCTCAGCCAGCTGCTGAGGGTCAGGAATCCAGGAGCTCCATGGCTGGGGAGTTCGGGTTCTGGGTCTCTTAGAAGTTATGGTCAAGCTGTCAAGCAAACCTGTGGTCATCTGAAGACTGGACTTGGGCTGGAAGACTGACATCCAAGATGTCTCCTTTACATCCTTGTTGGTGGGCCGGTAGGGGGTGATGAGGGGAGCCAGGGTTGGAGGGGAGAGGGAGTAGAATCAGTTCCTTGCCGCAGCTTCCATTTCATCCTTGGCCTTCTCTTCTTGGGTAAAATATCCCCTACCCTTTCATTCATCCTCAGTGAGAATGGTTCAGAGTCCCTTTCTGATCCCCTCTGTTTCTGTTTCTCACCTTCTTCCTCTGATGGCTGTGTTTAGAACTGAACCCAGGGGCTTCCCTGGTGGTCCAGTGGTTAAGAATCTGCCTTGCAACGCAGGGCACATGGGTTCCCTGGTCGGGGAACTAAGATCCCACTTGCTGCAGAGCAACTAAGCCCAGGAGCTGGAACTACTGAGCACAACTAGAGAGTCTGTGCACCCCAATGAAAGATCCTACATGATGCAACTAAGAGCCAAATAAAATAAATAAGTATTTTTAAAAAAGAGAACTGAACCCATAACCCAGGTGCAATGTGACTCACAAGGAATGCGGAGGGAATATCAACACTTGCACCTTGGATGCCCTGTTACCATGAATGCCACCTAAGGCTATAATCATTCTGTCAGCCACGCACCTCCTGCAAGTTGTACCTAAACAGCTGCCCTTTGAGGATCATTCTTTTGCTTTGGGGTGACAGTGAGCTAATTGAATGGCCCAGTGTTTGCTCATAATTCTGATGGGTCTTTGGATTGATATTGTCACATTCTTTTCAAGACAAACATGTGTTTTAATACATCTCTGGAGTCACTGTGTCTTAATTAGAGAAGAGAACCATTAAGGGTCATTTTAAGCAAGCTGTTCAAGTGTTCTTCATCCAGGAGGCCAAAGCCTGGAGATACAAGGGTCTTGCCAAGGCTCTACTTGCCTTCCAGATGGTCTTCCACACTGACATCCACCCCAATCTCAGGAATTGGAAGGTCTGGGGCCAAGCCCTGGCACCAACACTCATAGTTAGGGGCCCTTGGGTATGTTAGCCCATGAGCACCTCACTTTGCTCAACTGTGAAACAATCAATACTCACCGCATCAATTGTTTACCAGGGTGGTATGAGAAAGTGCCCTCTGGGTGTTAGTCATTGCCATCATTCATCAGAGCCTGCCCACCTCCCGTGATTCAGCAGGACACACATGGCAAGGGAGATGGAGAAAAGGGTGTGGCTTACTGCACTCTGGGGTGCATGGCTGGGAATATACTAATGAAAGACTTTTATCTTCCATGTGCTTCACCATCTGGTAGGGAGGAGGAATGAGGCACTAAAATTTTGCACAGAAAACACACCTCTAAAGGAAATCCTGAGCTTACCCTGCCCTCTCCTGGGCCTGGAATGGTGTTGACTGACAGTCTGTCTGTCTGGGTGATTCCAGAAGGCAAAGCCAACTCTCAGACTCCCACTTCCAGAAGCTTAATAGGATAAAGTGAGTGGGAATATTGACTGACTTCCTCGGGAGCACTGCAGGAGGAGCTGATGTCATGACAGCTCCCAGAGGGCCCCAGAAATATGACAGGTTTATTGGGGCATGAGTCAGTGAATAGGGGGTTCTGAATATTTCCGCATTCTGGTGCATGCCTCCTTCCTCCTTTAACGTGGAAGTCTGAGTCTAATTCTGAGCTCATTCATTCATTATTTAAGAGTGGGTATGCACTCAATCGTGTCTGATTCTTTGTAAACCCATAAACTGTAGCCCACAGGGCTCCTCTGCCCATGGGATTCTCCAAGCAAGAATACTGGAGTGGGTTGCCATTTCCTATTCCAGGGGAATCTTCACAACCCAGGGATGGAATCCACAGCTCTTCAGTCTGCGGTATTGGCAAGTAGATTCTTTACTACTAGTGCCACCTGGGAAGCCTTGTTCATTATTTGTTGACTATTCTGTATCAGACACTGCATGGAAGAAATCAGAGCAACCCCCAGTACCCCAAGCCATGTTGCCCATCTCCTGGTCTAAGGAAATGAAAAGAGATTTGTAGAAAAGGAAGAGCTAGTTCACAGAAGTCAGAAAGTGAATCTTCAGAATCAACCTGGGAAATGGGGGAACAACTAATCTTTAAAAGTGTGGGGGCTGCTACACAGAGGAGGGTTGACCCTATTCTAGTCTCCCTGACCTTGAGGCCTTTGGGCATCAAGACAGGAAAGTTGGGTACAGGCCTGGTGATGGAGGAGACTCAGGTGAGCAGGGTGCTGAGAAGGCTGGTGGGAGGTTATGAAGAAAACTCAGGTCTTGAGGAAGCCAGAGCCATGAGACAGAGGCAAGTGTGGGGTCAGAAGCAAAGACCTCAGCCGAGAGTCTCCCATATCTGGGTCTTATCTTCTCACTAGAGCAGTAGCACCTGGGAACGAAGGGGTCTGGTCTTCCCAAGGTGGAGCTTGCTCTCCTCTTGCGTGAGAAATGATGGGTCTGGGCTTAAGCCATCTCCATGACCTTGGTTGATTTGCCTGCTGGGTCTAAGCATCAGAATCATCTTCTTAATACTAATCAGTAAGTGTCTGGCATTGACTGGCAGCTCAAGTCCTGTTTTTCTCTGAACTCCAGTGCCCTTCAGGTGGAGACTTCCTGTGGCTTGGGTAACCTCCAATACAGTTCTGATCAGCGATCAGTTTCTTCCAGACAGAAGCTATGTGCCTGTGCCTTCGAACTAAGTCATTTCAGTGTCTCACTCTTTGGAGGAGAGCATGGCACCTCACTCAGTATTCTTGCCTGGGGAATTCCCATGGACAGGGGAGCCTGGTGGGCTGCCATGGAGTCCATGTAGTCTCAAAGATAGGAGCTGTGACCACAGGAACTCAGTCCAGGATCCAGCAAACACCTGCCTTCTTTGTGGATTCAATACTCAGGTTACGAGGATCAGGCCCGAGGCTGCAGAAATGCAGAGGACCACGCCCCCTGGCTTCAGGGACCAAAGTGGAGTTGGCTGGGGCCATGCCAGCGGGGGGCTAGGGAAGTTGAAGCCTTCTGCTTTTGCTGGCCAGGGTCCGAGTCAGGCGGGGCGGCCAAGGGGCTAGAAAGCTGGCAGTTCCCCGCCCCCCACCCTTCCACCCTCTGTCTTGCCCGGAGCAGTGCGCAACGAATGGGGGCAAGGGCGGGGGCGGGGGCGGGGGCGGGGGCGGAGGTGGGGGTGGGGAGTCGGCTGTGCCTCGCCTTCCAGGGCGCGGCTCAACGGTGCTCAGTGAAGCTCCCGGCTCCTTACGATACTGAAGCCGCAAAAGGGTAGGATCCCATGCAAATGAAGGCCAGTGTAGCGGAAGGCTAAGGTACCTGGCGCCCCAGCTGGTGGGAAGAAGGGGGATCTAAAGCAAGTCTGCCACGCTCCTGGGGTGGTGGGGGTGGGGGATTGGGAGAGGTGGAGCTGAGCCTAGCCTTTGCTCGAGGCCCCTCCTCTTATATCCCCACTCTCCACCCCAAGCAGAGGAGGGGCAGCCTCACCTGGCCTCCGCTGGGGCAAGGCACCGGGGACCTGGAGAAGGAGAGGGGCTTTTCTGTTCTTTGGAATAGTTCTAACTTTGTGCCCCTGGCCCAGCACCCTGGCCCCAGCTCCCAGACCCCAGAGTCGAAATTGTCTGGAGGAAAGCATTGACCCCAAATGACCAGGCAAGTGAGAAATAGAGTCAGGCCCCCAGAACTGCCAGCATCAGGGCCCTTCTGCTACTAGCTGGAAATTCCAAATAGCCATGAAGCCAGGAGTGGCATCTACAGGCTTCCGTGGTGGCTCAGTGATAAAGAATATACCTGTGAAGCAAAACACTTGGGGTTGATCCCTAGGTGAGGAAGATCCCCTGGGGAAGGAAATGCCAACCCAGTCCAGTATTCTTGCCTGGAGAATCCCATGGACAGAGGAGCCTGGCATGTTACAGTCCACGGGGTTGCAAGTGTCAGACATGATTTAGCAACTAAACAAAAACAAATAGCAATATATATTGTATCATATATAGTATACTTAGTATTATGTGTTGTTGTGTAATAGATACACATAGAGATACTAATAATACAAGTAATACTGACAAATATATTAAATGAAATAAATGGATAAGGTAGTCTTTATTCACTGTAAAGTTTGTATCTGTTTACAGTATTACTATGACTTCTAGGGTTTCAAAGTACTTCCACTCACGCCGGTTCATAAGAGCCAACCCAATGGGATTAGTGAGGAAGATGTCCTTAAGCACTTTGTACTGAAAATGAAAAACTATGGCATAGAGATATTGAGTGTTTTTTGCTCAGGACACATTTCTAGGAAATATTCCTCTGTACTGGGACTTTCCACCTCCCACTTAGTCCTCATTTATAAAGTTGGGGACATCAAGGCCCAGATAAACCCAGTGACCTCCCCAAGATCCCATAGCCTTGATCTCGGGTCTAAGACCCTGTGTGTGTTAGTTGCTCAGTTGTGTCGATTCTTTGTGACCTCATGGGCTATAGCTCTCCAGGCTCTTCTGTGCATGGAGCCTGGCAGGAATTTTGCAGGCAAGAATACTGGAGTGGGTAGCCATTCCCTTCTCCAGGGGATCTTTCCAACCCAGGGATTGAACTTGGGTCTCCTGTATTGTAGGCAGTCTCTTTCCATCTAAGCCACCAGGGAAGCCCAACTTCCTGACTCTCAGACAATTCTCTCTCTCTCTAAACTTTCCAACCCCACCCCCCACCCCCCACTCCCTCCTGGTCAGTATTTCTCTGTTACTCAGTCACAAGAGGGCTATCTGTGTCCAGATCAGGGTGGGATTTGAAATCCAAAATCTTCAGCAACTTTGAGTGCATGCTTCCTCTCCCTTCCGTCAGCCCATCAATCACAGTCTGGGCCCTGGACCAACATCTCCATTCTCTCTTTTCTAATCTGTCACCAGACAAACTTCTGGCCCATTGGGAGGTTTTGAGAAGAGCCAAGTCTGTCTTCCCTTTTGGGGGGACGCTAGATCTGAGTCCTCCAGAAAACATAGGAAGGTAAGAGGGCCAGCACTTATATTCATCTAGTTTTCATAGGACTGCAACCTATCACCACCAGACCCAGGGTGAAACTGAAAGTCAACAGGTGACCATAACAATGTTTCCACACACCCCATCCCCATCATGCCTCCTCTCCACCTCTGACACTCCCATCAGCCTGAGGGAATTATGGTACCGCAGCCTCTCCGTGCCTGCAACCTGGACTCCTCCAAGTCTTTCTCACACTGCACCAGGAAGACCTTTCTAAAACAGGAGTCTGGCCACTCCCTCCCCACCTCCTCCACTAGAATCTGCTTAGACACGTCCCTTTGCTTTTTAGGACAAAGTCCAAATTCCTTATGGACTCCTGTTATCCAACCCTGCGCACTTTCCCAGTCCTATCCCTCAGCCCTCACCATACCTGTGCACACACACACACATATTCTATAATTACACTTTATTTCTCCCTACAGGCTTCCCAGGTGGCACAATGGTAAAGAATCCACCTGCCAATGTAGGAGACACAGGTTTCCTCCCTAGGTGGGGAAAATCCCCTGGAGAAGAAAATGGAAACCCACACCAGTATTCTTGCCTGGAGAGTTCCATGGACAGAGGAGTCTGGTGGGCTACAGTCCATGGCACTGCAAAAGATGTGAACACAATTGAGCAGCTGAGCATGCACGCTTTCTCGCTATAGTGAACTTCGTTCCCTAAGAGTGCCTGCCAGACCCCCTCCCACTGCCCCCAGTCTCTGGATCTTCACATGCATTGTTTTTTTCTGCTTGTGTCAGATTATTCTACTTTCTCTCTTTTCTCTGTTTGGTTGGTTCTACCTTTCCCTTCAGGTTTCTGTTTACAGGTCCTTTTTGAACAGCTAAGATTTTGTGACGTTCCCTCCAGATTTTTTGCTGCTTATAACTCCCACTCTCCACCCCACCCCATCACAGCAGGCAGCATACTTCCCTTCAGACCTGTCTATTAATTCCATAGGACATGATTCTTGTTCTGGTCAGCATGGTATTCCCAGGTCTTGGCAGAGTTCTCAGCACTTAACAGGTGCTCGATAAAGATTTGCACAATTAAATACATGGAAAGGAAGCATTGGGGTCATAGGAACAGGGAAAGAAAGAAGGAATAAGAAGAGGGCTGGAGGGAGGGAAAGAGAAAGGGCTATCCTGGTGAAGTCATCCAGGCATTATGTTCAATATCATAATCTGCTTCAAATCTATCTTTCTTCACATTTCTTAAAATTTTGCAATTCATACCACCATGCTGATAGGATGTGAATATTATATGAATTTTTTTCCCTACTAAGTATGAAGAACCTGAGAATCAGAGTGGGTAAGTGACTTTCCCAACATCACATAGCTCAGAGCAAGACTGTGTCATAAACTTAGGTCTCTCCCAACTCCTCAGGCTCCAGAATAGAGAGATTGAGTCCCAAGCATGGGAGTCCACCTCTCTTTTGAATCTTGAAGGAGAGACTGTAACACTGAATTCAGTCACCCAATTTGACCTTTGAAGGTGGCTTTGGGATCCCAGGGAGCAGAAATGCAATTATTCCCTGATTAGTTTGGGGCAGTCCAGAATGTGCTCGGGAGGAAGAACATTCCCCAGCAATATCTGTACACCATGGAGGATGCCAGTGACACTGGATGAGGAAATCTCACAGGCACCTTCTTACTCCACCTGACCTGCTTACCTTCCATCTTGAAAGAGATATCCAAGAGTCATGAAAAGAGAAGCTAGACTAGGCTTCAGGGAAGCCAAATAGTTCATCCCTATTTTAAAGGTGCCCACCCCACCCTGTGCTCCCATAATCCCATTTTTCAGTTTCAATTTCTCCAGGAAACTATCCACATATATACACAAAGAGTTCATTGAACAATTTTGATGAGAACCCAGATGAGTGATAAATATCCATCAAAAGGAGGATAGTTGCTTAGACTCTGTCCCATTCACATTTTGGACTCTGATGGAAAAGTTCAAAAGGACAAGGCAGAGGTATCAGTCTTGAAATGTAAAGATGTTTCAGGTGTTGCTAGTGAATAAAGGCAACTTGCAGAGCAAAACTTACTTTCGGTATGCTACTAGGCAGAGTGAAACTTACTGCTAGTATGCTACTATACATGCTAAAACACACACTCCGAACAGAGGTCATTATTTCTACAGTTACAGACATTAGGTATGAATAGAAGAGCAAATATTGAAAAGATAACAGGGTTACCTCAGGCTAAGGGCTGGAAGAAGGGAGACATTTATCATTTCTGTTTAAATTATTTATGACCTATTATGTGTATAAGCTAAAAGTAAATAAATAAAAACAAAGAAAACTAGAGAAGACACTGGTTTATCAATAAATCTGAAAGTGACAGATCAGACATCCCCGCCAGACCGCCCCACCCCCGCTCCCCACCCCACCCCACCCCACCCGGCCACCTGGGAAGCTGAAGCCCATGCCTGCCCCTCCAGGAATGATGTCTAATGTTCTGGAGTGACAGGAACAGAGTCTGGGAGGAGAGCTCTCCAGTTGAAGAACCTGGCAGAGCTGGTCTGGTCTATGAGCACAGTCTCTGGGAGCCCAGGGTGGGTGCACATCCCAGATGAGGGGGAAAAGGGGCAAAGCAGCTCACATGCACCTGGTAACCTTGTGCTCTGGTTTTCCCAGGAACCTGCAAGTTCAATTCTCCCCAGGCCATTGCCCTACTGCTTCTAGTAACCTCTCAGTTTCTCCTCGTGTCCTGAGTATGTTGACAGTGACACCCATCCCTGAGGTCCATCAGTAACTCTCTCCATCACCTGTGTTGTGACTAGGTTTTTTGTTTTTTTGAGGCAGGCATACAGACTCTCAGTTCCCTGACCAGGAACTTGGCACACACGCCCCCTGCAGGGGATGTGGGGAGCCTTGACCACTGGACTGACAGGGCAGTGCCTGTGCCTAGCTTTATTTCCAGTCACTAACCATTGCTGAGCATCCTTTGTACTCCAAACGCTCTGTTAGACTTAAACATTATAACATAATATGAGAGAAGTACCCTTATTAGTCTCACTTTTCAGACTCACAAGGTTCAGCTCAGAGAAGTTGGATGCTTGGCACAAGATCACACAACCTGTGCAGAGTGGCGCAGATTTGAGCATCAGATTCCCAGCCTGGGAGAGAATGGTGACTCCTACCCCTTCTCTGTATGATGGAAGGGCAGGTGTCAGGATCCAAGTGGGAAAAGATCTTTCTCTAGGACTATGAGGTCTCTCCCCCCGCCCCAACCCCCCAGAGTGAGCCTGAGAGAAGTGATTCTACTTGGAAAACTAAAGTTTCAGAGCAACAAGATGAAAGTTTGTAAGGAGAGAGGCAGTGTAGATGAAGTAAACAGGAATCATCAGGCCCACAGCTTCAAAGGAGAGGCATTAAGGATGAAAAAAAGGGCATGCTACCTTACATAAAGACCACGTGCCTACAAATGGAAAGAACTTTTTAAGAAGTTTCAGAAGAGATACAGATTTTTTTAAAATTTGGAGTATAGTTGGTTTACAATGTTATGTTAGTTTCAGGACTACAGCAAAGTGAATCATTTCTAGATTCTTTTCCCATATAGGCTATTACAGATTATTGAGTAGGGTTCCCTGAGCTATACAGTAGGTTCCTATTAGTGATCTATTTTATATACAGTAGTGTGTATATGTCAGTCCTCATCTTCCAATTTATCCCTCCACACCTCTCCCCCAATAACCATAAATTTATTATCTACATCTGTAACTCTTTCTGTTTTGTAGAAAAGTTCTTGAGGATCTAATGTACAACATGGTGACTAGAGTTGATAACACTGTTTTATATAGTGATGGCACAGGTGGTAAAGAATCTGCCTGCCAGTGCAGGAGATGCAAGAAATGTGGGTTTGATCCCTGGGTTGGGAAGATCCCCTGAAGGAAGAAATGGCAACCCACTCCAGTATTCTTGTTTGCAAAATCCCATGGATAGAGGAGACTGGCAGGCTACAGTCCATAGGGTCACAAAGAGGTGGACACGACTGAGCGACTGAATACACACACACACACACACACACACACACACACACACACACACACACTGGCAAGAGAGCAGAACTTACATATTCTCACCAAAACAAACAGACAAATGAATGAGATGATGGGTATGTTAATTAACTAGATGGTGGGAATCCTTTCACAGTGTATACATATATCAAATCACTGTGATATATGCCTTAAGTATCTTACAATTTTATTTGCCAATTATATTTGTCATTTTATTTGTCAATTATACCTCAATAAAGTTCAAAACACGGGGAATAAAAAGGAAAATTCGTAGGTAGATGATTAATTCATTCTTGCCACAAATGTGTTCTGTGTCTGCACTTTGCTAAGTGCATGAAAACTCAGGGAGAAAGGTAAGACTCAATATGATTTCCACCTTGATTTTTTTTTCATTCTTTCATTTATCTGGCCTGTCTGTGAACCTCAGCAGTGCAAATCTCATTACTAAGGGTCATGCTTTCTCCTGTCAAGCTACTGATGGCCCCTGAAACTGACAAACAGAAGTTTTTCTAGGTTGCTTCTTCCTAGTTTGTTCTGATAGCTTTCTTGGAGCCGTTAAAGCTGTCCTGCCCTGTAAACAGCCTGTGGGAAACTGGAGGGAAGGCTGTCTCAGGTCAGACGAGCCCAAGTTCCCATCCTGGCTCCAGTGCCGAGCCATGGGATGATCCAGAGCAACCACTATGTCCATGTTTCCCCAAAACTCAGTTTCACTGGCTATTGTGGAAAATAAATGGGGTTAGATGTAAGGCATTTGACAGTTTCTTGCATTTGGTTATACTTCGTACATAATAGTTGATTTAGCTGTTGTTCTTAGAAGGAAATACACGTTCAGTGTTCCATCAACATGATGATGTGTCCCCTCCTCCTATGAGGACCAAAGAGGACCACATTGTTGGGACAACTAGAGTCTAAAGACTAAAAATGGAGAGGCCAAAGCTCTGCTTTTCCGAACGCAGGTTGAGTCAAGGGCTGTAGAGTCTATGGAAGAATGTAAGAGGTCTAAACAGGAAGAGAGTTTTGGGCCCAGCCGAGGCCCAAAGCATGGCAAGGTGCCCAGGGTTACTCAGCTCAGAATGTGGGAAGCCTTCCAGGGGGCAGGCAGTGAAGGCTGGGGGCAAGAGGCAGGTTAAACCTTCCATCTCCTACTCTATCCCTCAGCTTCTCCCCTCTCCTCCCACCCTACTGCCAGGGTCTCACATCCTGTCATCAGGGCCCTGGGCACTACCAGGCCCTGTTCTGTGGTTTGTGCCAACATCAGATACCTCTGGCCTTCCAAGGCCACAAAGAACAAAACCAACCCTGAATCTGATGAAAAAGATCTCAGACCTGGTTTTCTCCCTCAGCGCTTCGCCAAGGGCAGCTGTCAGGAGGGTAGCTCACTTCGGTGCCCTGGCGTCCACCTAAGAGGATTCCTGTGTCCTGACCCCCTCTGCTCTGGGCTGGACTCTGGAGCTGGGCCAAAGGGAGGGCATTCCTGCCTGGTGGGCTCCAACTTTCTCCTGTGGCAGAAAGTTCTCTGGCCCTGGGAGTTTGATTTCACCCTGACCACACCCTGGGATCCAGAATCTTCCTTTCTGATGGGAGGTAGGGTAGGTGCTGGGGTGTGAGGGAACTAGGCTGGGGTGAGCAGAATTTCCAACATGTAAGGCCAGACCTGGGTCCCTTGTGTTTATTCGGACATTGAGTCAGCCACCTACCAGCTGGGTAACCTTGGAAATTGTACTCACTTTTCCTGGGCCTCAGTCTTCTCATCTGCAAAATGTGTGGCAAAGGAACCTAGGTCATTATTTACAACTTTTAAAAACACTGTTAAAAGTAGGGGGAAAAAGAAATCTGACCTCTCTTTGCTTCTCCAAAGGAGATTCTTTCTTATTCAACCCTGAAAATACCTAGTCTCCCAGCTCCAGCTCCCAACCAGCCCAGGTAGCAGCCACCAGGTACTTTGGAGTAGGCAAAGAGCTCTAGAGACCTGTGCCCAGGACACATCTCCAACCCCCAAAGCAACTGGACAGATGCCAAGGGTGGCTTTTTCCAAACTGCCTTCCACTTTCCTTTCCCCTGCCAGGATCTGTATTTGTATTTCTGTGTTTTGAAAGCCCAGAGGGTGGAGGGAGGAGAGGAGGAGCGCAGGGTAATTAATGATTGATTCTCTGGCACAGCCGCCAGGAGGCCTCAGGGCATGCTGTCGGCCATTTCCTGAGGCACGGGGGACAAGGTAAAAATCCCACCTGGCTGTGACACAATTGGACAGGTCTGAGAAGTGAGGAAGGGGAAGAGAGGGGTGCCCTGAGCACTTCTCAGGGCATCAAAGCTCTGTCCTGGCGCCGCCCCCGCCCCCCCCCACACACACTGGCTCTGCTGCCCTCTTCCTGGATCAAAAACTATATTCATCGCACCCCTCACAGACACCCCTGGCCCCAGAGCATTCCCTACACCCGCCCTGTACCCACAGCATCAGTGCATGCTCTCGGGCCCTTTCCTGCCCCACAGATCACCTGTCCATCACCCAGTGGCTCACATGGCCGTTTGACGAATGCACAGTGCTGCTGGGAAAGGATGAAAGGAACCGACATGCACAGCAAAATTTTAGAGGAGCTTTAACTCTGCCCTTCTTGGAAGTATTGCCTGGCCTTTGTTGTCTAATAATAATTAACTTTTGTACAGAGCTGCAGTTTTCAAAGGCCTTTTACGTTCATAATTCTATTCATCCTCACGGCAAGGCTATGAGGTGGGTCTCACCCTCCTCACCCCCTCACTCCCACCGCTACCCCCACCCACATGCTACACAAGAAGAAAGTAAGATTCAGAGAAAAGGAATGGTCCCATTTCACACAGCCAGGGCTGACACGCTAGCCTTCCAACTCAGGGTATGGAGCTGCTGTTTCTTTCCCAAAGGATTCACTTTAGTCCTGGGATCATTTACCATGTAGGGGAAGGTGGCATGGTGGGTAAGCAGGGGGCAAGGATCTCCCCAAAGACTGTTGGGGGCTGGGATCTCTCCTCTGGAGGGAAGAGGTCTTGGGTCCCCTCACCTAGGATATAGAGAGGTGATAGGGAGAGAAGCCTGTGGACCACACTGGGGTTCAAAGACCCAAGCCAGGAGGTTGCAGAATTCCATGTGCACCCAATCCAGAGACAGTTTAAACTCTGAGCTTCTTATAAAAGACACCAGATCACCTTCCTTCCCAACTCTATCAGCTGACATGACCAACTCATTCTGGTTTCCCCGGGACAGTTGGGTATTTTAGCACCCCAAATCCCACATCTAGGGAATGTCCTCGGTCTCATCCCCAGCTGGGTGGATTTCAGCTGAACTGTGGAAAGACAGACCCCCTTTGGAAGGTTCAGTGGCTCAACTTGGAATTTAAAAATCTCAGAAGACTCACGGGAGTTAGTTAATATACCTGGGATGTATATTAACCTCTTGGAATGTTGAACCGCAAGATAATTCGTTTCCACAAAGTAACACTCAGATCTGTGGCCACATCTGCCAGATTTTTAAAGGAAACCAAAGTTACTCTCTCTTCTCTATTGATTTTCATATCAGCAACTAATTACATTTTCTTGGAGAAACAACCAAGTTTAAAAAAATCATAACTGGGTTTAAACCACAGATTGCCAGATGATAGTCTCAGTGTGAAAGGTTTATGGACATCAAATCTGAGAAGGGCAGGAGAAGGTGTTGGGTTTTGAAAGAATGTCCTAAATTTCCCATTGCTCTGAGCATCTTAAATTTATTTGGAAATTGTAATTACATCAAAGGAAGGCTTGAGATGTTCATGCTTAACTAAAAGGATCATGGAATTTTCCTGTTTGAGAAAAAACTGTGATAAAAGCCATTTAAAATTAAATTTATCTAATTATATATATATATATATATATATATATATATATAAACTTCGTAGAGCAAATGGCATGCATGCACAGTTGTATCCGACTCTTTGTGACCTCATGGTCTGTAGACCTCTAGGCCCCTCGGTCCATGGAATTTTCCAAGAAGAATAATGGAGTGGGTTGCCATTTCCTCCTCTAGGGAAACTTCCTGACCCAGGGATCAAACCCAAGTCTCACATCTCCTGCATCTCTTGCATTAGCAGGTGGATTCTTCACCACTGCACCACCTGGGAAAATTATATATATATATATATATATATTTTTTTTTTTTCAAATTCTTCATTTTCCAAAAAGTCAGGATACTGGTTAATAACAATTTCCTTGGCCTTGGTTGAAAAGAATTAGAAAGTAGCAGGGAAAGTAGCCTTATTTCCCACTGTAATTAGAAAGCAGAACCAGACCAAGAGGCAATGGAGCTCCCTGTGTTCTCACTGCTTGTTGGCTCCTGGCTTTGGAAGAACTTGTCCATGGTGCCTCCTCCTGGTTATCCACTGTCATCCCAGTCTGAAGGAGGGCTGTTCTCAAGGTGTGCGGATGTGCATATTAAGTTGTCAAATTAAAATGAACTTTTTAAAACACGAACTCACAACTGGGACCTGAATGTTTCAGTAACTTGCTGTTTTTGTCCTCTGAGAAATTTTTCTAAAAGCAGAGAGGGAGAAGGGGCTTTGTTTTGCTGAACAGGAGGAAAGCATTGGCAAGACTGAATGCGTGCATTTTAAAGGTTATTGGTACCTGTCAGCCCCTCAGCCTGGGCAGATCTTCTGAGACTTGCAGAACTGTTTGGGTAAGGGCTTGTCAAGCTCACCCTGGATGAAGCACTGCTCTCCCGCAACCCCAGGCAGGAGGGGAGCTTGGGTGGACGGTCTCTGAGCAGCCTCCACACTCCACAACTCCCCTAGAGACAACAAACAGGGCAGGCACCTGAGCAGCAAACTGGCTGAGGCAGGGCAGGGGGTCCGTGGGACCTATACCCAGGTCCACTTTCATCCCGACACCCTTCTTTCCTCTCTCTCTCTGGGGTGAGAGTGGAGTTGTGGGGAGGTCTGACCAGAGAAGCAGAATATCTGAACACTGTGAAACCATAGAGCAATCTTAAGTAACAATTTTCGAGAGCACTTAAAACAATAAAGCGCGTAAAACAATAAAGCGCGGATTGTTTTTTGTTTCAAGTCACATGTAAGGGTGGAGGATCCATTTTGGGACATACATATTCTTTTTCTATTCATAGAATGATTCATTTCATTTCTGCTAAATTCAGAAAAAGCAAGGCTGGGCAGGAGGAGGAAATGGATTAACCTGAAAGCTTTTGTGTGTGTGTGTGTGTGTGTTCTTCAAACACATGCACATACACTCCTGCATTACCCTTGTTTCCTCTGCTCATCCCTTTCCTCTCACCCCAGTGGCTCTGGCCTCTGCATCCCAGAGCCGCCCCTCCCAGTCACAAGCATCACTCTCCCCCCAGCTGTAACCCTGAGTCCAGAGCAGGCCTGAGTGTGGGAGCACCCTGCTGGCGCTGTAGGACATTGGTTCACCCATATAGCCATCCCTGTTATCTGCTTACTCAACAGAAGAGGACAGCAGTGAAGAAGGGGAGGAAGCTTTCGCCCCCACCAAGGGCTTCTCATCTCCACCCAGAGAGCCCTTCTTATCCAACCCTTCTTACCCCTGTTCCCTTGAGGCTGCTGATTCCTGCAGACAAGTCAAAGGTCAGCTAACCCTGTCCCTTTCTAACACACTTCCAGGTTGAGTTGCAATCTCCGCAATCTAGGCCCTCAACTAGGCCTGTCCTCTGAACTCTTCCCCCAAGTTCAAATTCCTCAGGGAGCAAGAAAGGTGGCGGGCTTCACTGGCCCCAGAGGTTCCCAGAGACCCTCGTACTCAAGCTCTAAAGCCTCCATTGCACACTCCTCAGATCTTTCCAAGCCTGCTGATTTAGGGCTCAGCTGCCTCTGTCTCCTCTCTCCACTGGAAACAGAAGCTCCAGCGAATGTTTCTAACTCCTGAGTCCACTCAGCCATGTCCCCCTTGCAAAATCCTCCCCTTCCCGCACCCAGCCAGCCAATCGGCGGCCTGCGAGCCTCTCCAGACCCATCTCTCCGGGCTCTGGCGGGATAAAACCGGTCGGCGATGCCGGGTGGATGGGAACAAACTTCGGAAGGAGGAGAGACACGGGGTCCAGGGCACCCTCGAGGGCGGACCCGGGCAGTGAGGGCCTGTGGCCGGCCGGCCAGGTATGCCGCCTAGGGGTTGGCTGAAAGCTGAGTGGGAGAGAGGGGTGATTCGAGAAGGGAGAGGGTCCCAGGAAGCCTGGCAGCCTTTTCTCTCTCAAGTTAAACTGGATGAGGCTGGGGCGGCCGAGCGGAGGGCAGCGTCTTAGAGTTTGGCGCTGCCCAGCGGACCCCAACGCCAGCTCTTCCGGACGGGCCCTTGGGTTAGGCCGGCCTGAGGTTGGCCAGTCTTCGCCTGAAAATCCTGCGACCCCTGCCTGGCGATAAAAGCCACAGGGCAGGGCCTGGGGAGGAGGTCTAAGGCGGCGGGCCCGAGTCTCATACCCATGCCCCGGGTCTGTGCAGGGCAGCGGCGTGGCGGCGAGCGCGGCTCGGACCTGTGTGAGGAAGCCGCGAGCCCTCGGCGGGCAGCGAGCGACTCTCCGGGATGCCTCACAACTCCATTAGATCCGGTAAGAACGCGGCGTGGCCGGGGACCCCCGGAGCCTCCGCGTCGTTGTGCGTCCGTGAGTGCGCTCGGGTCGGTGGGGCTCGCGGCTCACTGGACCCCTTGCGTGGGGGCGCAGCTGGGGACGCCTCGGGCCTGGCTCTCCGCAGCGGCCGCCTCACCACTCTCTTGGGCCCTGAGGTGCCCCCTTGGCCCGGCGGAGCCGACCTCCCAGGCCTGGGTTTCTGCGGACCACCGGGAGGGGCGAGGAGCTCTCAGTGGGGTCAGAGGGGTGTCCTTCGCGTCCCATTCGCCTCTCGCCTGGCTCGTCAGAGTGGCCATCCTGCGCGCTCTCAGGCCCTACGCCGCGCCCCTGCTGGACTTGCAGCTCCTCTGCCCCCGACCTCTAAGCCCTCGTCCCCGGGTGCGCGCAGCTCTCGCCTGAGTCTCCCCGGGCCGGAGCCTGAACCCCGCGCACCTCTCTAGCCCACAGGAGAGGAGCCCGCGGTCCGGGGCCAGGGAGCAGTGAGCGCATTGGAGGGCTATCGGACTCCTCCTTGCTCAACACCTGTCAGAAGGGGACCCGCGTGCGGGGCATCCGGCTGGGCAAGGACTGAGCCCTCCTCGGGCCGAATCCCGCTCCCCACCGGCATCCGGGTCCACGGCCTTCAAAAGCGCTCTGGGTCCCTGGCCGCTGCGCTGACTCTCCGCGACCTCCGGGCTCAGGTCGGGGTGGTCTGTGCCAGGAAGGAACCGCAGGGCCGGGGCCGGTCGGCACGGTGGGCATGGCCCGCCGGGCGCTCAGCAAGTGTGGACAGCGAGCAGGAGTCGCGGCCCGGCTCGCGGTGATGGATGGAGCCGGGCCAGCCGCAGGGAAGGCGATTTATGGGGCCAGGGCGCAACGCTATCGATTTGGGCCGGTGGAGTGAGAGGAAATCAATATTTCAGATGAATTCTCGGAGAATATGAAGTCCCGCTCGGCAAGCGGGACATTTGTTATAATAAGGAGGGTCGCATCGGGCGCTGCGCGCGGCTGAGATCTCAATTTAGCCCAGAGCGCCGCGCTGCTCCGGGAGTGGAGGCGGAGGATCCGCCGGCACAGGCTCGGGGACCCCCGTGGACGCCCTCAGGTTTCTCGTTCGGGTTCGCTCTGCCACCGAAGACTGAGTCAACAGCACGCTCCCTCCCCATCCCGGTGCCCGGAGATGAGCGAGGCCACCGCGGTCCTGGCCCCGCTCTGCTGGCGCCCGGCCTTCGGGGGAGCGGAGTGGAAATCTCACCAATGCTCCCGGGAGCGGCGGGGTCGGTGAGCGAGGAGACTCAGCGGAGCGCCTGGCACTCCTTACTCCTCGCCCAGGCATCATAAAAGCTCCTTGACCACTTTCTGGGACCAGGACCAGGTTTTAGTCTCTTAGTCTTTAGCCTAATGCGAGTGTAACGACACATGTCGCCCTCACCTCGGCATAAGCACTGGTCTCCCAGGCCGAGCGCGCGGCGCGGCATCAGGTGCCGGATCCCACGCCAGGCTCGTTCCGCAGCTTCCGCTCCGCTCCCGGTTTCTTTATACCCAACCCTTGAGACACCACCGACCTTTGCCTGACCGCTCTGGAGGTGTTAAGAGTGGGTGCACTCTCTAGGTCCTCGAATTTACAGTCCTGGACCAGACCTTTTCCTCTCTGTTGCTGCGTGAGAAATAAGACGATGTCACAGTCCCTCGGGTTGGCTGGATTTTGTTTTCACTACTGATTGTCCTTATGGAAGCGCTCGTTAGAATACATGGAAATCAAAAGGGAAAGAAGAAAGGGCACAATTTATTTTTACTTTATTTTGAATCAGCCCCAGACCCAGATGAGGAGACCCTGCTTTTCCATTAGCTCGGAGGCAATCGCCCTTGGGTTTGGGGAGGGAGCGGTTTCGCCCCTATCGCAGGCGGGGCCTGGGACCGAAGTATTCTCTGTCTAGAGGGGACTTCTTCAATCCTCTCCCCAAAACAAATAAAAAAAAAAATCTGAGAGAGGGAGAAAGGCTTTCTTCTATAGTTAAATTTAATGCTAATGAAACAGAAGAAAACTGCTTAAAGCATAGCTCAAAAGATTCAGGGCTGTCCCCTGTTTCTTTTCCAAATACTCTCTAGGTAAATCTGAGTGAGAGACCCTCAGTCTTTCTAATCATTTGACACCATTGTCTATATTTAGAGCTAAATTCACAAGCTGAGCCCTCTAGTTTTTTATTAGCCCATTCCTCTCGTTGGTCTTAGAGACTTCCTTCTGTCTCCCTCGCCGTTTCTCTTTCTGAGTTTACGGCTCTGCCTGGACTGTGCCTGGAGAAGCCTTCTTGAAGCTTTTCCCTGGAGCAAAATGGGCCGAAGGCGGCCGGCGGGACCTTTTCGCGGGAGCAAGGCCCAGCGCACCGTTTCAGATAAAACGAGACGCGCTGAGAAAAGTTTTGCGCTGCCTCTGCCGCCCCCGACACTGCGGCTCACCCCCGCCTGATTTTGCTTCGTAGAGGGATCTTCAAAAAAATTTTTTTTCCTCCCTACGGTTTTATTCTGAAGGGATGTGGAGAGCGAAGAGTGAATGAGTCTGATTTGCCGATGGTCAGCGATGGGATGAACGGTCCCTAAAATCCACCGGGAATTTTGTAGCATCAAGGAACAGAGATCCTGAGCAAGAACTTTTCTTAAAAGAGTAAACGATGCCGCATAAGTATTAGAATGTAAACAGTACTACGTCCGTGAGGAAGAGGGCTCAGTAAACAAAAGCAAGCAAGTTGTTATTAAAAGTTATGCACAATAACTTTCCAGAAATCCTCTTCCCCCAACTCCTGAAAATATATTATTCAAGAAGTAAGATGAGACTTTCCATCAAAGAAAGAGTGCCTTCCTCTAACTTCCTTAGAGCACAGATGGAAAGCCCCCCATACTCTCCTCTTGGTTTTAAAAAGGAGCAAAGGAAGCCAATAAACTGTTTTCTTCCCAGGTTTCTTGCCTGGGTGGAAAATAAAGTCTACGGATGAGAAAAGGTCTTGAGGAACATAAAGAGGTATTGGGGTTCCTCAATGCATCTTTGTTTGTAGAAGGTCCATCCTCCCACCCTCCTCCATGCAAGTTAATTAGGAGATAATTTAGCTACCTTGTGAATTAGTTTTAAGATAAGTATCTTTTCAAGCTTTGTCACTTTAATTGCCCCACTGATTGATAAGAAGTAATTATTTCTAATTGACACTTTTTTGATGTCTATTGGAAGCATTTATTTGGGACATTTTTGGGGTGGAAGGAAAGTTAATTAATTTTATCAGTCTATACCCAAAAGACTGGACCTAATTTTACTGAAGAGAACAAAGGAAGTGGAGGAAAAAAAAAACCCCCACAAAAATCAATCTCGGAAATTTAATTATTAAGAGATATTTTGGTTCAGAGGAGAGCACCTACCATTATAACTACATGTCAAAACTTTCTATTTATGGCCTTGAATCTTGAATTTTAATATGGCACGTGTTTTATGTGTATGCGTTTTCCCAGGGATATACATCCCTTTATATACTGACTTCATTTTGGAGGTTACTCAGCTTTGTAATTAATTTTTGTGAAAAGTAAGGTCATGGGAGCTCAGTACACTCAGAATAAATGGTATCATTTTTGTAAGAGCAAATTGTAAGAAAAATTTACTAACCGTCATCCTTGCTCTGTAATTATTGATAGAGTTGGGTATAAAGGTGAAACTTTACTTACGGTGACATGACTTTTCATACCTAAACCTCAAACCTAGGAGTAAACAGTTTAATCATTCACATATCCTAGAATGTGTTCCTGTGAAAGAGAAAGAAGGGACAGACTAAAGAGAAAAAGAAAGACACTGAAAGGAGACAATGAGGGAGGGGAGACTAGAGGGGAAGAAGGTGATTGGAGAGGAAAAAGAAAGAACTCATTTCAGAAATGAAGGTAGCCAGGTACTTGGAAACTTTGCCATTCAATATAAGGAAATCAAAATTCTACTTTAAAACACATCCTTTTGAATATGATCTCAACCACAGTCCCTAAACCCTCACCATCATTAGAATCACCACTTTTTCATGCATAAAAAGGCAGAATCTTTGAGAACTGGCTGATCTGAATTTGGAGTGTCTAGATATCAAAGTTTGGATTTGGTGTCCACGAAAAGGAAGCAAGAAAAGAGACATTGTGCTCCGATTGCTTATAAAGGATTTAAGTGTTGTTTATTTTTATTATTAAAGCCCCTGAGATCTTCATTCCTAGTTCTGTACCTACAATCTTTTCCGTGGATTGACTTGTGACTCACTGACATAGGAAAACATTTCCACATTAATCCAAAGTGGAGACACACGCTCCCGCACACCCACGCATGCCTGAAATCAGGGCAGTTTCATCAGACAAGATACTGTCCTGGCAGGTTCATTTCAGTCAGTGCCTGTTTCCATCATTTATGTTTAAAATCTTGTCTGCTTTTAATGATGTTTCTCCCAGATTACGTGGAGCTACAAGAATGAGGAAACATGTTAAATGAAAAGAAATTTAAAACTTAGAAACAGCAGATAATATCACATACCAACCTCACTATTAGTGAAACTGAAATAATATATAAATAATGCAAAAAAATCAGCAAGGGAGAGTTTAGTAATGGAAAATTCCCCAGCAATTAAATGAAAGAGTAATTTATTTAGTGGAGATATGCCTGGATGAATTAGCATTTATTAATTGGTTCTCATAAAAACAATTTGTGTGTGTATGTTTAGGGGGAGAGTGTTTAAAGTATGGCTTTTTCATGGGAAAAGTTCCTCAAATATTCATATCAAATCATGTAGCGATCACAGTTTATTTTGTGAAAAATTCCATTTCTCTCACTGGTGAATTTCTCCTGCACACAGAGAGAGTAGGAGTAAGGGAGAGAAACCCCTTGAGATCTAAAGAAGGAAGCGCGGTTCCTTTTTCTCTTGGGACATTTTCAGGTGTGAAACCAGTTGGCAGAGTCGGCTATGCTTAGGAACATCCAAACCGGGTCCTGAGAGGACTCCCAGGTGACCCATCTCCTCTGGGACATGACTAAGAGGCAGAGGAGGCTGCTTTGTGGCTCTGTCCCCACCAACCCTACCCCAGTCTGCTCCAGCATCCTCACCAGCTCAGGCAGGAACTGCAGTTTGTAATCTCAGCGAGGAGCTTGCTAGGGTTGACTGATGCGGGGATGTGTTTACTTTCTCTCGCCACAGTTGGTCTGTCTTCAGTTCTAAGCATTTTAAAGCTGCTCTATTTATCAATCCAAGAGGTACTGACTTCTCAGTTGCGCTGAGAAAGCTTTGAGCTCCGAGGTTCAGAGTACACAAAGAGATAAAAGACACAATTTCATTTAAGGGGGGAAAAAAAGATGATTTTAAAAGGAGAGGAGAGGGGAACGTGCCCCTCCCATTCTAGGCTACAGTTTGCTTTTGTTTTAGTTGAGACTGGGGGAAAGACTGTGTCTTAGCTCCCAGAAGCCTTCACTCCCTTCAGAGATACAACTTGGGGATGTAAAGCTCCGTTAAGAAAGAGGAGGATGCAGCTTCCTACTCAGAGCTCTTTGGTGGGGAGGATTCTTTCTAGAACACCTTGGCTCAGGTTCTTTTGGAGATGGAGTTAAAAAGATATTCTGCCTAGGAAGTAGGTGCAATGCCTGCTTCCAACAGAGGTGCTAGGTGTTTCTCTTTTGGAAGAAAGAGTATAGAAAGCACAGTCCAAGGGTCTCCTGGTTCCTAAAAACTTCACCCTCCCAGGCGAATCTCGGTTCCTCCAGTCCACTGTCAGTGACCCTAGGGTAGAATTTCTGGATCAGGGTGGAGTGGGCAGGGGCATCCACAATTCCTTATTTATCTGTGGTCTTAATTATATATTGGGTCTTCCCTGGGGGCTCAGTGGTAAAGAATCCACCTGTCAATGCAGGAAACCCAGCTTTGATTCCTGAGTCTGAAAGAGCCCCTAGAGAGGGAAATGGCAACCCACTCCAGTATTCTTGCCTGGAGAATCCCATGGACAGAGGAGCCCGGTGGGCTAGTCCTTGGGATCACAGAGTCGGACACAACTGAGTGACTAAAGATGTTATGTTATGTTTGTCACTGAGGTCCAGAGTCAGGGCTGACGAGTCTTTGGGGGTTTCTTGAAACCCCTGCACACCCCTCCCTTGGTCAGGTGGCCCGCATGAGCAAATGTCTCTTACTGGCACTACGAATCAGAAAAATCGTGGTAGAAAGGTTTCTGTTTAAACCACCGTTGGTCACTGAGTATGGGCTTTACTTTGACTGGGGCCTCTTCCCCACAAAGGACAAAGGGCCTGGGTACACACCAGCGTCTCCATGCTGCGGCGTGTCCCAGATCAAAAGGAGGGAAATTCAGAGGTCCTCCAGTGATATGTGGGTCTTGTTTCTGTGTTAATGCCGGAGGACCCTCCTGTAGTCCTGAATGCCATGAAAAATGCGAAGAATCATCAAGGCTCTGCACAGCCTGCCCACAGCCGCTGCAGCTCTGCCCATGCCTCACTCATATCCAAAGAAAGAGATGCAATACACAGTGCTGAGCACACCATGACACTTAGTGAGCCCTCGGTAAGTGTAAACTCTGATTATTTTATCTCTGAGGGCTGCTACAGGTGTGGAATTCTGCTTGGAGAGAGCACATCCATCATCTCATTTAATTCTCAGGGGCCCACCAGGCAGGTGTGTTATGGACATTTTTACAGAAGAGAGGTGCACTCGTGCTCAGTGAGGCTGATGTGTCTCCAGCTCCCTTTCCACTGCCTTCTTTCTCAAAGTCAAGCTCATCAAAACTCCCTGTATCACTAGATGGCTTCACGCCTGCAACTCCATCGGGAACCTCAGGTCAGCACCTTGGGTCAGGAGGCCCAAGGATTCTTACCAATAAAGTCAGATAGTACCTACAGTCTGTTGGCTTGGTTTCCTTATCATCATCCCTAAAGCTCCAACTCAGTTGAAACAGACTATTCTCAGTCTTCCCATCTGCAAAATGGGAGCAGTGATCCCTGTCTGGATGTCCCTCCTGGAGGTCCTGTGAGGAGGAAGAAGTTGGTCATCCACTCAGGAAAAGCAGAGAGAGGGAGCTTTCTTTTAACACATCCCCTCCGGTGCTGCCATGTTTTCACCTGCATCAAAAAAATCAGCTACCCACAAGAACCTCAGAGCTCCAGTGGTGCAATCCGTTAGTGCACGGTACTTATACAGCAGCACATGCAGAGCAATGCCGAGGTTATGAAGTTAAGTCTCACCTAGAGTATGACCCTTTGGGCTTCCCAGATGGCACCAGTGGTAAAGAATCTGCCTGCAATGCAGGAGACCCAGGTTCGACCCCTGGGTCAGGAAGATTCCCTGGAGAAGGGAATGAGAACCCACTCCAGTATTCTTGCCTGGAGAATTCCAGGGACAGAGGAGCTTAGCAGGCTACAGTCCATGGACTTGCAAAGAGTCAGACACGACTGAATGACTAACACTTGCACAAGTACCTTCATAAATCATAGACCAGCAGGGAACTTGCTCCCTTGACATTTCCAAGCCCCACTGGACCTGCCCGCTTGGGCACATTTCAGAGACTAACAGGTTAATAGAAATGATAGACACAGGTTCAGAATTACTGGGAAGACCAAACCACAAAGTCAGGGGTGATTGCTGGGTGCCCTTTCCATGGGCAGCAAGTGGGGAGCCCTTGAGATACCAGATCTTATTTCCCCAAGTTTAGGTTCATCCCCTCTTCTGCTTCCTGAGGGTTCCTGTCACTCAAGAGTTCAAAATTAAGTCATCTGCTCCTTTGGAGCTTCAGCCAAGGTTCCACTTGTACCAGGAGCTGGAAAGGGAGTTGTTTTGTCCCTTTTTGCTGTGGAATGTAACTGCCCAGCTCTTGGCTGATTGCATTTCTCAGATGCAAACCCATCTTTGATTTAAGCAGAGAAAGACATGGAGAGAGAAAACTACTTCTTCCCTCCCTTCCTTTTTAAAATGTTTATTGGAGTATAGTTGCTTGACAATGTTGTGTTAGTTTCTGCTGTACAGTAAGGTGAATCAGCCACACATATACATATATCCCTCTTTTTTTGGATTTCCTTCCCGTTCAGGTCACCACAGAGCATTGCGTAGGGTTCCCTGTGCGGTACAGTAAGTACTCATTAGTTATCTGTTTTATACATGGCAGTGTATATGTGTTAGTCACCGATCTCCCAGCTCATCCCACCCAGCCCTTTCCCCCTTGGTTTCCATACGCTTGTTCTCTACGTCTGTGTCTCTATTTCTGCTTTGCAAATAAGATCACCTCTACTGTTTTTCTAGATTGCACATGTGTGTATTAATGTACAATATTTGTTTTTCCCTTTCTGACTTACTTCACTCAGTGTGATAGTCTTCTACGAATTGTGCCTTTTGCAGAGACATGGATGGATCCCCCTTCTTTTCTAACTCTGTTCTTTTTTTCTCCTGTCCTCAGCTCCAGTGCTCCTCCGTGTTCTCTTCTACACTTGTTTCCCTGAGTGGCCTTGGAGTGACCTGAGTCGTTAGTGCTAATTAGTCCACCGGGATGTATTGTGACTGTCAGGCCCACACAGCAGAGTGGTCGGGAGCTCGTTGAGTGACGCATTTGAGGGACAAACAGCTTAATCTGCTGTCATCGTGTGAACCGCGTGTTTGCACACGCCCAGGGCCCACTGTGTGTGTTGCATTTTGATTCCTCTGCTTCTTTGAGAGAACTATTATTCCTCAGATCAACTCAGGGGCGGCTGTGAGGTGTCAAGAGGGCGAAGGACTTTTGGAGTCACTGTGAAGCCAGGTCCTATGAATGAATGCCTCTCCATCTCTGTAGGTGGTGGTGGTAGTGGCGGGGGGGGGTGCCTCTTCAGAGGCTTTGCCCGTGAACCTGACCCTGCTGCTTTCTCACTGTGTGATTTTAGGCAAGTCAGTTGTCTCTCTGGGGACAAGTTTCCTCTGTATAAAATACAGGCATATTGCAGGATTTCTAGGAAACACTGAAAGTGAAACCAGTATCCTCACCTGGCACATAGCAACTACTCAAGAATTTTCCCGTTCCAATACACAGGTACCCAGGGAGAAGAGTCCCCCCAAATTCTCTGGGACAGATGCTCAAACAAGACACTGTTTTAGCATTTCCTGTGAAACTCTCCATGAGTAACTTGAAGCCTGTGTCAAAATTTTGCTCCAGTTAAGATTTAGGACAGGGCTTCCCTGGTGGCTCAGTGCTAAAGAATCGCCTTCTAGTGCAGGAGACACAGGTTTGATCCCTGGTCCAGGAAGATCCCACATTCCACAGAGCAACTAAGCCCGTGTGCCTTAACTATTGAGCCTGCCCTGTAGAACCTGGGAGCTGAAACCTCTGAGCCCACGTGCCCTAGAGCCCATGCTCTGCAACAGGAGAAGCCACTGCACTGAGAAACCCCAGCACTGCAACTGAAGAGTAGCTCCCGCTTGTCACAACTAGAGAAAAACGGGCACAGCAATGAAGACCCAGCACAGCCAGAAATAATAAAAATAAATTAAGGAGAATAAAAAGATTTAGGACTGACCTGTTAATATTCTACTTGGACAAAATCATAGACCTGCAGTCTAGGGGTGTTGGATTAAATGAAAGGATTCATGAAAAGTGCTGACTCAGAGCCCTGTGGCTATGATCAGCTGCTATCCCAATCCACTCTGAAAACGGAGTCCTTGTTTCATTTTACCGGAAAACCCAATCATCGGGGAAGCAGCAGGCTCACGATAGAATGGGCCATCTGTGGACTTATGTTGGCATCCGGAACATTCTAAGGTTTTGGTAGAATTGGCCTTAGAAAAAGGATGAGCTAGAGTGAGCATGCATCTGTGATGTGTGTGTAGCTGAGATAGGACCAAAGGGAGATGTGCTTTGAGTGTGTGCGTGCATGCTCAGTTGCTTCAGTTGTGTCCAACTCTGCGACCCCATGAACTGTAGCCCACCAAGCTCCTCTGTCCATGGGATTCTCCAGGCAAGAATACTGAAGTGGGTTGCCATTCCCTCCTTGGGTGGATTTTCCTGACCCAGGGATCAAACACGCATCTCCTGCATGCCTTGAGTCCTAATTCCTAATTGACCCAGAACTATATGATTTTTTTTCTTAAAAATAAGAATCCATGAATCTTCTGCTTTCTTTCTCCTTCTTTCTAGCCCCTACCTTCTGTCTCATATTTTCCTACTTTATGTAATAGTAATCCAGCTTTGGCACCATAGCACACCCTGGTTGATATTTAAAAGTCTGGAATTAGCTAAGCAAGAGATTCCTGACTCCAGCTCTGTTGTGTTCTTTCACTTGAACCTGAGATTGTTCTTGACGACTGTCAAAATGGAGATGGCAGGAATGGGGTGATTTCCTGACATGTCCTCGGGGTGGCTGGCTGTGACTTCCAATTGGAGGAAGAGGCTGGAAGGAACGATGTTGGGGCAGGAGAGGCGCTGAGGTCAAGCTGGACTCTGAAGGTCAGAGCTTTCATTCAATTTCACAAGCCCTGTGGATGCTACCTGCCACGTGCAGAGCATCATGCTGTTGCTGGTGGCACCCAGTACCAGGGTAGTCCAGGCAAATGACAGGGGTGAGAGGCACCATCTCGGGGCAGGGAGCTAAAGTCTTGTGATTCCCTGTCAAAGGGGTCAAACACCAGGGCTGAAGATAATCAGACAAAACAATTCAGTGTCTGGACGAGGACTGCAAACTAACAACCCAGGTAGTGGGAGCATCACAGGTCATTTATCACCAATAGCCACTCCAGCACAATCGTGTGGTTGCTGGTAACAGATAAATCTCATCTGGCATTCTGGAGTCTGATTGATCTCTGGAGAAGTCACTGTTCAGGAAAGGCAGCATGTGAGGCTGTGTTGGAGCAGTCAGCTCCATGACGGTCTACACTGGGGCTCCAGGTGGCTAGCCAGCCACCTTGTGGCAAAATGTTGCAGAGTCGTAGGTGTAAACAGCATGGACCAGATCAGAACCTTTGCTGGACACATCTAATGTGTAATCCCCGTGTGTTCAGAGATTTGCAGATTTTATAAGACATCTCCCTTTAGGCAGAGTGACAAGACCTGGGTCCTTCCAATCCCTGTGTTCTCTGGTGATATGAAAGTGTCAGTCACTCAGTCATGTCCGACTCTTTGTGACCCCATGAATTGTAGCCCGCCAGGCTCCTCTGTCCATGAAATTTTCCAGGTAAGGATACTGGAGTGGGTAAGCCATTCCTTTCTCCAAGAGATCTTCCTGACCCAGGGATGGAACCGGTGTCTCCTGCATCACAGGATATGACAACACCCCAGAGATCCCACAAGTCCCTCATCTCCTGCTGGCATCAGAGTTGTCTGGACAGGTGCCCCCAACTGAAAAAGACATGCTCTGGGTCTTGGGGTTCACCCTCTTGTTGAGTGTCACCCTCTCTAGAGTCTTCCTGGAGACACACAGTTGCCACCTTGATTGCTTTGTCACAATTGCTTTCCTCAGAGTCTGACTGGTCAGCTTGGCTGGAAGGTGTCCATCTCCTCAGGAAAGCTGAGGCAGGAGCATGGTGAGCCCCTGCCCACGCTGCTATCTGTCCCTACCTCCCAGAAGTCACTCACTGTCCTACCGTGTACACACGATTGCGCACAGCCTTGTATTGTTTACAGACTGTTTTCTGTGCGTTCATCAGTCTGCCCTGCATAGAGGCCTGGGAACCTCTTTACCCTGGATGTGTGTGTGCGTGTGTGTGTGTGTGTGTTAGTCACTCAGTTGTGTCCAACTCTTTGTGACTCCATGGACTGTAGTCTACCAGGCTCCTCTGTCCATGGCATTCTCTAGGCAAGAATACTGGAATGGATTGCCATTCCCTTCTCCAGAGGATCTTCCCAACTCAGAGATTGAACCCAGGTCTCCTGCGATGCAGGCAGATTCTTTGCTGTCTGAGCCACCAGGGAAGCCCCTTCTGCCGGGATGGAGGTGGCCAAAGATATGGGTCCTTGGGGGCTCAGTACATGTGGTCTGAATCCCCTTTCAAACCATGGCACCTGTGTGACCTCAGGAGCCCCTCACCAGTAAAGCAGACCTGTGATTCCTGCCTCAGTGGGCAGCTGGGGGGCCTGCTGGACCTCATATCCATGATGCATGCATTTCAGCCATCTCAACCCATGCTGCTCAAATGCCACCTCCTCCTAGAGCCATCCACAATTCTCTCCTTCTCCCCAATGTCTTTAGTATCTTATTTTTATGGCATGTTTTGCAGCCTACTTTGTATGAGAATGTCTGTTTCTATATCTCTCACCTTCTAGACTTGAGGATGGCATGTCACAGAAGCCTTGTAGGTTTTGTTACATCAAATTAGCTACCTACACCCAGAGTTGTCCAAGGCCAGGAGGGTAAGGCCCTGTTGCCCCATTTTACTCACAAGGAAACTGAAGTCAGACAACTATGCCGTGTCCCAGGTGGCACAGGTTAGTGGCAAAGAAATGGCTCCATGCTTATAACTGGAACGCTCATGATATGGTGCTCCCCTTTGAAGGGTGGCATGGGGTAGAGTGAAGGCTGACCCAGGGGACTGAGAAGAAGGGGCTGCCTGGTTGCTGACTGGATGGGCAAAGCCCAGTGACAGCTGCCAAGATAGACACAAGTGCACTCACATGTACACTCGTACTCACACCCACATGTATGCACACACATACACACGCTGCCATACACACCAATGTATAGAGACTCACACATACAGACACATTGCACAACCAAGGCTGAGACTAGAGTGAGTCACCAAAGCAAGCAACGTGCAAAATTTAAGGATGCCCCACTCTTGGGCTCATTAATAAGGGCAGAATCAGTCCTGAGAGCAAGTGCCTCCTGAAATTCTGTACCCTGGATTCCTGGCTGTCCTCACCCTGGTCCACAGTCTATGATACACATACCTACCCAGTTATACCTACACTCTTCCACACGTGGGTGACAAGTACTCACATGCACACACACATGCATACGAGACTCACCCTTTCCTACACGTAAACACATGTGTGTGCACAGAACACTTTCCTTGGTTTGGGAGTGATAAAAATGGCGGCCAAAGAAATCTCTGCTGTCAAAGACCCCAAGAGACTCAGCTGTGAAATCACAGGAGCAATTGATGAGAGTTGACTGAGTCCATGATTCTAGACACAGTGAAGAAAGTGAGGTTCCAAGAGGTCCAGGGAGCCTGCAGTATGTTGAGCATCAATTCTGGTCAGTCTAGCCTGCGGTTACTGACTTGTAACCTCCATGTTCTTGAAATCTGTGGTGTGAAGTCTGAGCAGAGAAACTCCACTGCCTAGTCATGACCTCTGCTGCCCCCCTCACTTAGATTATGGGGCATCTGTGGCTGTGGAGCCGTGCAGAGACCTTATTTTCAAATGAGACCCAAGGGCACTCAGTCATTGGCACAGGTTGCCTGTCTGGCCAGTTGTCAGAGCTGCTGGAAACACTCAGGCTCTGGGGTTCATGACTCTGCCCAAGTGGAGAGAATTACCAAGAATGTGAGCAACAGCAGCAGGACTTGGACTTGCCTGTTCAAGAATCTGACCTCTTGCTTCCCCAAGGATGACAGCATGGAAGACAGCTGGCAGAAGACTGTCACTGGTGGGCTCCTTGGCTCAGACAGCGAGAATGTCCTTGCTCACAATCCCTGGGAGCCCTGCCCTGGAACCTCAGGAACACGCATGCCCTGTGCACTAAACTAGCAGGTGCAACGTGAGTGGGAACCACAGCCTCGTGGACACACAACACCACACCATGCTTGTTGCAACACCACAGGAGCCGACCATTACAATCAACGTGGTACCTGGGAAATATTCATGCATTTGATCAACAAACATTTGTATAACTTCCATAAAACAATGATTCTCAAACAATATTTCCCTGCAGAGTGGGCAGAGGTAACCACTTGTGGATATGATGAGTAATGAGTAATGGTTGTAGGAAAAACTACATTTATGGATAAAATGCCTTTGAGTTAAAGGAGTATTTTTTTTCCTTTCCAGGGGCCACTACCTCACACTTTTCTTAGGTCCTAGGAGTTGATTTAGCATGCGTGTATATTCAGTCGCTCAGTCTTGTCTGACTCTTTGCGACCTCATGGACTGTAGCCTGCCAGGCTCCTCTGTCCATGGGATTTCCCAGGCAAGAATACTGGAGTGGGTTGCCATTTACTTCTCTAGGGGCTCTTCCTGACACAGGGATCGAGCCCATGTCTCCTGCATTGGCAGGCAAGTTCTTTACTACAGAACCACCCTGGGAAGCTAGGAGTTGATTTAGCAGTATGTTCTAATTTTTGCTAGGTTGAGTTTGCTGTGGTGTTCCTGGAAGAACACTGTGTGGGACCCCCCAGATGCCCCATCCCTTGGGAACAGCTGAGGTTAATATGAGACTGGTGTTGCCTGATATCCACATAGTGACCCCAATTCTGTGAAATGATGAGGTCCCCGTGTCTGTGTCAGAAAGCATCCTGAGCATATCCATCATTGGGGAATTTACATTGCTACCATCCAAAGAAAAGATGTGTCCCCTCCTCTCATCTTTACTTTCCCTGAAAAACTCCCTTCTTTCCAGGCACTTGGAATAATATAGCACCTATGTGTCAGTCATTTAAAGAACCCAGTCGCTTTGTGGACCATAAGGACAAACACAGAAAAGGCAGGCTACTGGATTGGGGTCTCCTGGCACTCAGCTGCCTGCATCTGTTTGCCCATCACACCTTGACCAGTTGCTCCTTTGTCTCATTCTCAGCTTCCCTCGCACACACCTAGAGCCGTGTCACCTCTGCTCAAGATTTTCTCTGAAGATCCTGTCACCTCTGACCTTTCCATCACAGTCTCCTGTCTTAGTCAGCCTGAGCTTTGATGTCAAAATGCCACAGACTATGTGGCTTAAACAACAGACACCTATTTCTCAAGCTCTAGAGGCTGGAAGTCTAGGGGGAAGTGCCAGCATGATCAGGTTCTGATGAGGGCGCTCCTCCCAGTTTGCAGATGACGGCCTTCTTGCTGTGTCTTCGTATGGGTTTTTCTCAGTGCAGGAGACTGAAGAGAGAGAGCTGTGGTGTCTCTTCCTCCTCTTACAAGGGCACTAATCCCATAATGAGCCACCCACCCTTACAACTTCATCTGACCTTAATCATCTTCCAGAAGCCTCCACCTCCAAATATTATCATATTGGGGATTAGGTCATGAACATATGAATTTGGATGGACACATTCAGCCCATGACACCACCCATAGAAATCATGATATAGTTTTCTTCCTTGGATGCACAGACCACTTTGTCCACCCTCCAGAGATGCTTCTGTTCCCTGCCCTCTACTCCCACAATGCACCTATCTCCACTCTGCCTGGATTCTTTCACTTCTAAGTGGGTCTCCCTGTGGATGCTGTGCCCACATCACTCCAGGTTTTATTGTAGCTTCTAAGGGTGCATCTGTAGTCCCTTCATCTCTGACTCCCTGGCAAGCCTATACCTGCCTGGCAGTGCCTGACACATGTGTCTCACCTCACCCCCACCAACCATGTTCAGTAACTCCCAGTTCTTATGACGTGCTCTCCCCAAACATACATACCCAACCACAGAAGCCTAGAGTTCTCACTCCTGTCTCAAAGGGCATCATTACTCTAATATTCAGTTCAGTAAGTAAACATCCACTGAGTCCTTCAGTATGGCAGGCATGGAGTTTAGCTATGGGATTACAGGGCTCAAGAACCATGCTTCTGCATTCACGCTGACATTCTAGAGAGGAAAGCAAACTGGACTTTTAGCCACAGCATGGAGAGAGAGTGAGGGTTTCAGTCCAGAGAGGCACAAAATGCTGAGCTAGTAGGAGGTGGTGGCATGCTGGGCTGTGAGTAGGTGGCAGGGAGGAGCATGCCCTGAGACAGGGGCAGAAATCCACCAGGGACTCAGGAGGGACCAGTGGAAGCAGAGATGTGATGTCCTAGAAGCGTGGGCAGGTTCCAGGACTCAGGGTCAGCCCTGCCCATAGCAGACAGCAAAGGCAAGACAAGCGGGTTCAGACAGACTGTGTGGGGCTTGGACCAGAGGGACCAGATGAAGGAGCTCACTCTAAATCTGCCATCACCAAGCCTGAGTCAAGCGCACTCAATGTGCATGGGGGGTGGGGAGCTTTTCACTTGCTGTGCATGGAAACCGCCATCCTCCGCCACCTGGACCTCACACTTCTCTTGTTGTTGATTTCCAAATTCCTTTTAGTTCTCTTGTTAGAGCCACATACCCACTTACTCTGTCCTCTTTGGGCTTTGTGGTATTTTTATTAAGTGAGATAGCTTGGCAATGGTCTGTGATCACTAGATGATTCACATTATCAAAATGTTCTGGTTTCCCTCCTTTTCCAGTCCTGTTACAGAGAATCTGAGTCTGGTGATTTTCCAAATTCATCTTTGAGTCCTGCTGACTCTCCCTTTGCATACAGTCATTAACAGGCATTTGTGGGCAAACCGCTGGTGACCAACCCGAAAAGCTTTGATCTCACCTCGCTGCCCCTATTTCCCACTATTTCTGTATGCAAACTCATGTTCCAGCCAACTAGCCTTTGTTTCCAAAACACATCATGTACATTGCCACCAATGTGCCTTTGCCCAGTCAGTGGCAGCTGCCTGGAACTTTGTCCCCACCCCTTTACTCCCCTTCACAATGCCCTGTTCAAGTTCAACCCCTTCTGGGGTTGGCCAAAAAGTTTGCTCGGTTTTTTCCATGTTACAGAAAAATCCAAACAAGCTTTTTGGCCAACCCAAGACTTCCTTGGGCTTCCCAGGTGGCTCAGTGGTAAAAGATCAGCCTGCAACACAAGAACGCAAGTTCGATCCCTGGGTCAGGAAGATCCTGTGGAGGAGGAAATGGCAACCCACTTCAGTATTCTTGTCTGGAAAATCCTGTGGACTGAGTAGTCTGGCAGGCTACAGTCCATAGGGTCCAAAAAGAGTCAGACATGACTAGGCAACTCAACAACAAGACTTCCTTAAACCAGACCATCCCTCTCTGATACCCTCACATTTAGTGACCATCCTGTCTGACTGCCCACTGCACCTGCCTCTGAGCTAGAATAACTCTTTTAGTTGTCTCTGCATCCCCAGCATTTCCCTAAAATCCTATAGGGAGTGAAGATTCCATATAACTTCATGATGGTAGTTTTCACATAATTCTCTCATAACATGTTTCGTTGTTTTCCTAGTTGACCTAACTTGTACATCTAAAGTTTTAAATGAAGTTTTCCCAACCTGAAATATACTTGATCTTTTCACATGATGTTACTGTAATTACTCTCCTATTTTTCTCTAGAGTAAGTGGCCACTATGGGACTGAGGTGGGGGCTTCCTGGGTGGCTCAGCAATAAAGAATCTGCCTGCCAATTCAGTAGACATGGGTTTGATCCTTGAATTGGGAAGATCCCCTGGAGGACAAAATGGCCACCCACTCCAGTATTCTTGCCTGAAAAATTCCATGAACAAAGGAGCCTGGCAGGCTACAATCCATGGGGTCCCAAAGGAGTTGGACATGACTTAGTGACTAAACAAGCAAGGTATATGCTAGATGCTTAATAAATATTTGCTAAATGAAAGAATCTTTTTGAAAACTTGCTTTCTACAAGTATTTCTCAAGTGTGGGCTCTAGTCTAACATCAGAGGCTCCTGGGGCTCTGTCACCCAATATGGCACCCTGAAATCTACCTCCTTCACTGGCTTCCCATGTTGCCACTGTAGATCAGCATCGGGGAACCACTGGTCTGGGGTCAGCCCACCACAAGTCCCACCTGGAAGTCAATCCCACGTGGAGTCTCTCATGCCAGCCTTCTGAAGAGACAGCCAGTCCTTCTGTGTGCCTGGCACCTCCTCTACTGGGAGATCTCCCATCTGGGTATGGACAGGGGTGGGTCAGACTCAGGTGCAGTCCCAGTCTTGCTCTTTACTATGTGTGCTAAGTCTCTCCAGTCGTGTCGACTCTTGGAAATCCCATGGACTGTAGCCCACCAGGTTCCTCTGTCCATGGGATTCTCCAGGCCAGAATACTGGGGAAGGTATCTGTGCCCTCCTCCTGAGCCATGGTCTTCCTGAGCCATGGATCGAACCCACATCTCTGCATTGACTCATTGACAAGTGAGTTCTTTACCACTACAGCCACCTCCTTAACTATCCAAGGTGGTGTCCTCAACTACAAGATGGGCTCAAAGTGCTAGCCTCTCCTCCACCCATTCAGTTTTTTCAGTTCAGTCACTCAGTCATGTCTGACTCTTTGCGACCCTATGGACTACAGCACCCCAGGCTTCTCTGTCCATCGCCAACTCCTGGAGCTTACTCAAACTCATGTCCATCAAATCAGTGATGCCAGCCAGCCATCTCATCCTCTGTCTTCCCCTCCTCCTCTCGCCTTCAGTCTTTCCCAACATCAGGGTCTTTTCAGTTGAGTCCATTCTTTCCCTCAGGTGGCCAAAGCATTGGAGTTGCAGCTTCAACATCAGCCCTTCCAATGAATATTCAGGACTAATTTCCTTTAGGAAATTAATTTGATCTTCTTACAATCCACGGGACTCTCAAGAGTCTTCTCCGATACCACATTTCAAAAGCATCAAGTCTTTGGTGCTCAGCTTTCTTTATAATCCAACTCTCACATCCATACATGACTACTGGAAAAACCATAGCTTTGACTAGACAGACTTTTGTCAGCAAAGCAATGTCTCTGCTTTTTAATATGCTGTCTAGGTTGGTCATAGCTTTTCTTCCAAAGAACAAGTGTCTCTTAATTTCATGGCTGCAGTCACCATCTGCAGTGATTTTGGAGCCCCTCCAAAATAAAGTCTATCACTGTTTCCATTGTTTCCCATCTATTTTCTATGAAGTGATGGGACCAGATGCCATGATCTTAGTTTTCTGAAGATAGAGTTTTAAGCCAACTTTTTAACTCTCTTCTTTCACTTTCTTCAAGAAGCTCTTTAGTTCATCTTCACTTTCTGCTGTAAGGGTGGTGTCATCTGCATATCTGAGGTTATTGATATTTCTCCTGGTAATTTTGATTCTATCCACAGAGTTGTGAAAACCCATTACAGCAGGAATTCCCAAACTCTGGGCAGAGGACTGGTACCTCCTGTTAGATCAGTGTTGGCATTAGGTTAGAAATGAAGTACACAGTAAATGTAATGTGCTTGCATCCTCCTGAAACCATCCTTCCTATCCCTGGTTTGTAGAAAAATTGTCTTCCATGAAACCAGTCCCTGGTGCCCGAAAGGGTGGGGATCGACCACTTAACAGAGTTCTTGTGATGTAAACAAGACCCAGCTGGTATTTGTGGAACTGAGTTAAATTTCAGAATCACTTATCTGACAGCACTTTTAAAGGGCTCTGCAAATGTCCAGTGAGTTCATAACCAACCTTTAGACTGAACTGTAAGGCTCTTGAAAGGAGGAGAAGCCTGGAAGTCCTGGTGGACTTGGTGGGACTGGGGACATGGCCTGGCTGGGCAAGAGTGATGGACACCTATAGGAGGCTTTGCTGTGCTGATATGTTGTGCTTTTGTATTATGAATTTGCTGTGTGATTGAAAGATTGGGAATGGAGTAGGATGCTCTATAGGAGGATGGTGATGTCAAGTGAAGCAGGTGCATGTAAGAGAGGGGCAGAGGTTAGGAAGCCTTTGCTCTCTGCCTGTGACTGAGCTGGCCTCATACTGGAAAGTCACTTGAAGGGGCCGCCATACATCCAGGAGATGAGCCCAAGGGGGCTTCCCCAAGCCTGCTATGTCTGTTCAGAGCTAGAACCTTGTTGATCTGTGCATGTGTTTGCTGGAGTTGCTGTAACAAAGTACCACAAACTAGGAACTTCATAACAGACATGTATGGTCTCACGGTTCTGGAGGCTGGAGGTCTGAGTTCAAGATGTTGGCAGGGTTGGTTTCCTCTGAGGGCTGAAAGGGAGAATCTGTTCTGTGTTGCTCCTCTAGCATCTGGTGATGTGCTGGCCATGGTTGGTGTTCCTTGGCTTGCGACAGCATCACTCTGATCTTCCCATGGCATTCTCCCCATGTCTCTCTGTGTCCAAATTTCCCCTTTTGAACGAATGTGGCCACATTGAATTAGGGCTTACCGTGATGACTTCACCTTAACTTGATCATCTACAGAGACCCTATTTCCATATAAGGTCACATTCTGAAATGCTGGGGCTCAGGACATCCATGTGTGAGTTTGGGGGGGAGTACAGTTCAATGTGTAACATTCTGTGTGTTGCTGGTGGTAGGTCTAGCTCAGTCCCCACTTTAGCTTCTTTGGGTTCCAGTGATACCAGGTCTAGAAGCCCTGGGTTGGGACCGACCAAGAGAGAAGTAGACTTCCCTGGTGGTCCAGTGGTTGAGAATCTGCTTGCCAATGCAGAGGACACAGGTTCAACCCCTGGTCTGGGAAGTTTCCACATTCCATGGGGCAACTAGGCTGGTATGTCACAAGTACTGAGCCTTCATGCCCTAAAGCCTGTGCTTCACAGCCAGAGAAACCACTGCAATGAGAAGCCCATGCACCCCAACTTGAGAATAGCCACCACTCACCACAACCAAAGAAAGCCTGCAGGTAGGAATGAAGACCCAGCACAGCCAAAGTAAATAAACAAACAAATATAACACTAACAAAAAAAGGGAGGAAAGTGACACCTGTTCTTGAGGGGATTTCTTGTTGCTCACAGCCCTGTAATCCCATGGAGGAAGGGACTCTGTTTCCCAAACTCAAAACCCATGGATAAGAGCTTCAAGACTGGGTTTCCCCACAGAAGAAAATCAAATGACAAACAAACTGGTAAAATGACCAGGGTGTGCCTGGGATCAGAATACATTGTCTGTCATCTGCACTACTGTCTTCTTTCACTGTCGGCCAAGATGGCCCCAGTTGAGATTGTGCTGAAGTCCCACAGGGCCCCCTGGGCTGCGGAATGAATGGGAACATGGTTCAGAAAACGTGGGTCCTGCCTGGGCTCTGCCATGAAGTGACTCTGTGGCAGGTGACCTCTCCTCCCTGGCTGGGAGCCCTTTCGGATGCAGCCTACAGCCTGGCGCTCGCGTATACCCTCTCCATCATTGGTCAGCAGAGCATCTTGTCTGCCATCACTCAGGGCATGAGCAGCCTGAGGGCCCACTGTGTGCTTCTTCCTGCATCTTTCCACAGGTGGCCTCAGGGCCACCTATGGGAGTTCCCCCCATGGGAAACTTGCCCAAAGTACCCCCACAGAGCTCTCGCTGCACCCCCTCTAGTATTAATAGTTCCTGGCCTCTATTCTCAGGCCTGAGGGCAGTCTTGCAGCTGTGGATGTCAGGACTAAAAGGACAGTAGAGGTGATCTGTGCCTCTCAAGCCAGGTGAGGAAACCGAAGTGCAGACAGGAGGGTCCCAGAGCCGACCCTGGTTTCCTAGTTCTCAGCGCCCCTCCAGTTTCCTCCCTGAAACCACAACCTGCAGGCTGAGTCTGCCCCCTGCGCCTTCCTGTCTCCTCAGGCAGTCTTGTAGAGTGTGTAATCCATTTTGCTGCAGCTTCTGATTCTAGAGAACCAGCTGTTGACAGGTGTGGAAGCCGCAGATACGCAGTTTTGTCACAGATTTTGCTCAACGTGTCAGACTCACAAGGGCCATTGTTCTTCATTTGTTCTTACCTGTTTGACTCCTCAGGGCAGCCAAGGCCTCTCCTGCTCCCACAACCAAGTCACACACACACACACACACACACACACACACACACACACACACAAAGGGGCAGAGACACAATCCCACACACTTATATGTACACACAGGGACACAAACAGCCACACACACAGACACATGCTGATACACACACAGGGACACAAATAACCACACCCGCACAGACTCATACACACACACAGGGACACAGACACACACACATGCACATTGGGATACAGCCATACTCCCACACACTTCTACATACACACAGGAATACAAACAGCCACACACACTTACAAATATATACACATAGGGACACAGACTCACCCCCACACACTCATATACACACACACAAGGGCAAGAATTGACACACACACACACATATTCATACAAACCGAGGAACACACACACTCTTATAAACACACAGTGACACAAACAGCCACATACACACAGACATGAACAGCCACACACACATACACATATATACATACGGGGACACAGACACACCCACACACACTCATATACACACACACAAGAACACAAACAACCACACACACACAAACACACTCACACAGAAATGTACAGACACACCCCACCACAGGTTTCCCACAGGGTTGTCAAAAGAATTGAAGGAGACAGTGCTTGTGAGTCGATTTTAAAACTTCAAGGTTTTTTTGGGTATCAGGGATGATGAACCTGTAAGTTTCTCAAGAGCAAGAACTGTGTCTTCTACTCAGAAACCATCTCCCCACACACACACAGCCTGGAATATTAGGCATAGAGTGGGCATTTGTTGACTTGAAATCTAATGAACTGAAAATTATTTTAATATAGAACCACTAAAAGAAAAACAGTGTTAATGTCCATAAACCTCTGACCCCAGGGGGAGTTGAGGGCACAGCACAGTAATGGGTACAGATGCTGGGCTCCTAAGGGTGGGATCAGTGAGTGCTGACATGCCTGCCTCGCATGTGTCCACTCTCTGAAATGCAGAGGCCCTGGTCCTTCCCACTGCAGCCCCAGGTGCGCAATTCCAGGAATCTGGAGGCATCTAAGAGGCTCATTGGGAAGGAAGGAGCTGACAGTGACCTCTAGGCAACCACCAGCAAGCACCAGCAAATTCCATTTGCAGCCTCTCACTGGAAGTTTGTGTTTAATCCATAAATTCATCCTTTCAATAAATATTTATTGACCATCTACTGAGTGGATATAACCTCTGGGCAATCGCCAGACGAACGTTTTTAAAAATACGGACATTGTGCCAAGAGATTCTGGTTGAACTGATGGAGGGTGGCAACTTTCTGAATACCCCAGGTACTCTAGCAGGCAACCAGGGTGGAAAGCACCAGTCTTCTTCCTGTGATGCAAGCTTAGATGGTCAGACAAGACACTATACCTGTCCTCCAGGAGCTAGGTGTCCAGGAGCAGGCAGAGCACTGGCCCCAAAAAAGGCCAATAATGAGACTCAGATGGAGGGCTGTGGACCAGGGCAGTCAGAGGGGAAGAGGGTAGAGGATAAGGAAGGCTTCTGAGAGGAGGTCCAGGCAGGCCTCTGTCCTCGGTAACATGATGGCCAGGGTGCAAGGTATGTTTTAGCCACCCCAAAGCCACATCCACAGAGAGGAAGCTTCCACTCTTCAGGAAGGGGAAGGAATGTGTCTCCAGCTTGGGAAACAAGGATGAAGGAGAGACAATGCCCACTATTAATCACAGGGAGAAAGAGGCCCTGTGCTGTTTGGCTTCCTAGCATCATCGACTCAGTAGACATGAGTATGAACAAACTCCAGGAGATGGTGAAGGACAGGGAAGCCTGGCGTGCTGTAATCTGTGGGGTCGCTGGTAGTTGGACACAACTGAGAGACTGAACACCAACAACAACAATCTATGGGATCTGAGAAGCTTGCAGAGGCTTCCAGAAAATTTGAGACAGCCCAAAGGGGAAGATGGTCAGGAAGCCCTTGGGCTGGGTGATCTTTCAGGGCTCAGAACAGCCTATTGCATTCCACTTGCCTCCAGTTCTCCAGATCCTGCATTCTTGAGCTTTCCAGACAGGCTTCAGGACAAGGCAGGAAGTCTCATATCTACGGGGCTTGCCTGGTGGCTCAGGGGTAAAGAATCCACCTGTGATGCAGGAGATCTGGGTTTGATCCCTGGGTGGGGAAGATGCCCTGGAACAGCAAATGGCAACCCACATCAGTATTCTTGCCTGAGAAATCCCATAGACAGAAGAGTCTGTCAGACTATAGTCCATAGGGGTCTCAAAAGAGGCAGATATGACTTAGCAACTAACTGATAACAACAAGATGTCGACTGACATTTACAGGAGCTCCATCCCTGGAAATCCAAGCCCTAGGTCCCTTCCTGGGAGGGAGGTGACAGGGTTAATCTCAGGGCTGGGGGAGGTGGAGAAAGGCCTTGAAACCACACAGTGAAGCCAACCAGATTAATAGAAGAAGGGGGGGTAGACCATTAGGAAGACAAAGAGAAAATCATTCTGAAGCAATAGAAAGGGAAATCTAATATCAACTAGGGAAAAATAAATGGAGATTAGGGCAAACAAATTAGCTTTAATGGGTTCAATGCTAATACAAGAATAACAGCCGAGCTCCTGCGAATGCCTTTGAGGGGAAGATGGGCTAGAGAACCAGAGCAGTCATGCAGGCAATAAAGACAGGACAGCTCAGGGAGGGGGGATCGGCCAGAAGAATGAGGGGAGGGGAGAAGGTAGACAGAAGGGAAAACCGGGGATGAATGAATTGGGGGCGAGGTGCAAGGGAGGAGTCTGCCATCTTGGACAGGAGTGGAGGGGACTGGGCAGGGAAGGGACTGAGAGGAGCAGGGGCCATCAGCAAGGGATGGAAAGAAAAACTAGCAAGACAGTGGGAGAAGACTGAGGACAGAGGAATAAAAACCTGCGTAGGAAGGACTGGGGGCAGAAAGGGAGTGGCGGTGGATGGCAATCAACACATGGAGGAGGATAAACCAGTGCGGAAGAGGGGGGAAATATAATGGAATTTGGTTCATTCTCTGGCTAAAGAAAACTTGTAAGAAAGGAAAAATTCAGCCTCAACAGCATGAAAACCCAGAGAGGTTTCTGAAGTGGGCTTTGCCATGCACCCATGCTTGGCAGGTGATGTGAAGACACATTCGCCTGCAGAAAAAGGTCTGACTGTCCATCTGGAATGGCCACATGCTGCCAGGGGCAGTGCCAGGGGCACCCGGGAGCCCTCACCTGGAGTCTCAGTTCTGCCCTTTGGTAATGATGCACCCTTGGGCAAGTTACAGACAGTCTCTGCTCGCATCTCTTCATCTGTAAAATGGGGATCATGTGCTGTTATGAGAACTGGATGAGAAGATGCACATAGAGAGCTCAGCCTGGCTCCAGAATGAGCCCCTCCCACCCCACTGTCAGTCTTATTCCTAAGCATTGACTCTGGGGGGGTTGTTGTTCAGTCTGTGTTGTTCAGCTCAGTTGTGTCTGACTCTTTGAAACCCCATAGACTGAAACACGCCAGGCTTCCCTGTCCTTCACTATCTCCCAGAGGTTGCTCAAACTCCTGTCCATTTAGTCAATAATGCCATCCAACCATCTCATCTTCTGTCATCCCCTTCCCCTCCTGCCCTCAATCTTTCCCAGCATGAGGATCTTTTCCAATGAATTAGCTCTTCACATCAGTGGCCAAAGTATTGGAGCTTCAGCTTCAGCATCAGTCCTTCCAATGGGTATTCAGGGTTGATTTCCTTTAGGATGGACTGGTTGGATCTGCTTGCTGTCCAACAACTCTCAAGAGTCTTCTCCAGCACCACAGTTCAAAAGCATCAATTCTTTGGCACTCAGCCTTCTTTATGGTCCAACTCTCAGGTACATACATGACTACTGGAGAAACTATAGCTTTGACTATACGGACCTTTGTTGGCAAAGTGGTGTCTCTGCTTTTAAATACACTCTCTAGGTTTCTCTAAGTTTGACTTTGGGGGTGGGTGGTGAATACTGAAAGTAGCCCGTCCTCCCTTTCTCCTTCCCCTCTTTCTTCTTCTTTTAAGAAAATCTTGGTAAAATACCAGCCAAGCTTAGTTCTTTCCCAGTTAGAGACTAATACAGGGGAATCCTCTTTATCCTCCCTCTGTCTCGCTCCCTCCACCCCTGCCAGTCCTCTCTCCGTGTTGGAGATGAAAGAACAGGGCTACACCCTCCCACCTCTGAGCTGATCTAAGGCAAGAGCATCCAAGGAAGCCAGACCTCTTACCTCTTATTCCAAGGGCTCTTGGAAACTCTCAGATCTGCCAAAACGTCAGAGTGTAGGGGGCTGGGAGCTGGTCCTCATGACCTCACAACCTGGGGGGCCTCTTGGGCTGCATTCATGTGCATGAAGGCCCCACAGGAGGGGACAGTGAGCAACAGGCTAGGAGAAGGAATCAACAAGAATAAGTCCATAAATCAGTGACTAACCACCCAACCAGGGAACCCAAGAGGGGAGAGAGGAGCTTGGATGGCTTCCTGTCCCTCAGGGAATTCTAGAACTTCAACTTTTGTTCATCACTCAGGACTTTGAAGGAGGAAAAGCAGAAACTGATCCAGGCAGGAAGATGGGGTAGATGGGGTGCAAGAGATTTGTCACTTGCAGAGAAATAAGTTCATTAAATTAAAACTATTCCCATAAAATTATAACCTCCAAGAGGGTGAAGATCCACCTGTCTTAATCCTTGTACATCCCCAGAGCCTGGAGCCATGCCTAGCCTGGGAGCAGTGATGGTCAGATGATAATGGAGAATGTTTTTGAGTGCTATACACGCATTGCATATAGCATGCAACACTATGTAGATCACATAACATGCCTAGGAAGAGAGGCAGAGAGAGGTGAAGCTCATGCCAAAATCAGAGGGGGAGCAGGGCTTTGTACATAGGAAGTCTGTCTCCTGAGTTTGCTCTTCTAACCTCTACCCTATATACCTTCAGTGGATGAAAATAAACGAATAAATGAACCTCACCCCACTCATCAGGGCAAGAGGACAGATTTGCAAATTGCTCACAGTTTGGGCTTCTATGAGGGCTGACAAGCATGCCATGCAGAAGGGCTAAAAAGCTGAAGGATGAGGCAGGGCTTTCCTCTTACTGCACGTGGTTCTTGTCAGCATTGTCTCACCAGTAGCAGGTGATCCAGAGACAAACTCTCCAGGAACCCAGCCTCCTGTGCCCCTCAGACGGATAAGCGGCAGCCAAGAGTTATCATCACCTTGGAGGTCCGAACCCAGCCCCCTTGGCCCATCCTCAAAGCGTCAAGGTTCTGATAAGTCCAACTTCTTCCATTTTTGCCCTGGTCCTAGGAATGGGGGCGTCTTCCCACCATTACTGTCTCAGGGTTACCCCAGTGCTCCTCTCTGCTCTTACAGCCTCCAACCACCTAGATAAACAGGTCCCTCTATTCAAGCACCTCTGCTGAAATACCTGGAAACAGGTTTGTGTTTTCTGATCAGCTCCTGACTGATGGATGCTCTACTTAATGCCAGAGGAGGTCAGAGGTAACAGGATCCCTGGACTGGCTTGGTCATGTCCTTGGCCTTGAACCCAAAACACAGTGCTGAACTCCTTGGCTGTGAGGTCTGGGGAACCAGTTTCCCTTTTATGGACAGACATCAGGGGTAACATTACCCGACAGCCCTGAGTCAGAAACTTATCAAGTGGGTCTCTGAGTCAGGGATGCCCCAGTTCCCAGGAGGGGAGTTTTTTGCTACCAAACTGTGGTCCTCCCTAGCTGGAGCTGGCTCTTGTGGATCTTTCCTTTGGTACACATAGAAATCTCCCCACCAGCACTGTAAACCCCTCATCATTCTCCATAGCCCTCTATGGCCAGGGTTAGGAAGAAAAGGCTTCCCAATTTGGAACCCAAAGTCTTGAGTTGGTGACAGTCTTCTTATTGGTGTAAACTGGTGACAGGAATATTCATCTCACAGAATTTTCCTGCCCACTGACAAGGGTGCTCCCCACAAAGGTGTAAGCCTGACAAGTGTCACACCTTAATGATGACCTTGAAGGTTGGATGTGAAAAGCCAACTGAAAGGGCCTTGCATTCATCCCACGGTTCTTGCAGAAGGAAGGCAGACCTCTCTTCTCCTGTGTCATGATGTCTGGGCCTCCTGTTTAAAACAACTCATGTCTAACAGTGTGTATCATTGAAAGAGACAGAATTCTGCTGAAAGCAAAGAATGTGTGGGCTTCACTCAGCTTGCTTTGGGCCTGCTTTCTTTCCTGCCTCCCTCCTTCCCTCCCTCCTTCTCTTCCCTCCCTCCCTTCTTTCCTCCCTCTTTCCTTCCATCCAGCAATGAATGCAACCAGCATTTATTGGGTCCCTACTGTGCATCAAGCATTACATTAGAGATTAGGGTTTCAGAGACAAAGAAGCCAGGCAAGGGCTTCCCTTGTGGCCCAGTTGTTAAGAAACTGCTTTGCAATGCAGGGGGCATGGATTTGATCCCTGGTCAGGGAACTAAAATCCCTCATGTGTCGTAGCAAGAAAGCCCATGGACATAACTACTGAGCCTACCACTCTGGAGCCTTTGAGCCACAACCGAGAGTCCATGCACCTCAATAAAAGATCCTGCAACTAAGATCAGACACAGCCAAATAAATAAATACGTATTTTTAAAAAAGAATAATGAGAAGAAGCCAGGCAGAGGGAATATCATGTGCAAAGGCTCCAAGACAAGAGGACACACTGAGCTCCAAGGTCACACACAAGGTCTCTGAGAGTGTAGTGCGGAAAGTGCGGTAGAAGGTGGCCTCTGATGAAGCTGAAGGTCAGGTTGTATGCTTGCATGGCGGATGGTATTGTGACCAACCCAGACGGTCTTAGAAGAGGTGCCTCTGTCACCCAGAAATTTCTGATAGCAAGCCAAATATAAACGTGGGGGAAGGACTTGTCTGGTGGCTCAGTGGTAAAGAATCTGCCTGCCAATGCAGGAGATATGGGTTCGATCTCTGATCTGGGAAGATCACACATGCCATGGAGCAACTAAGTCTGTGAGCCACAATTACTGAGCCTGCGCTCTAGAGTCCGGAAGCCACAACCACAGAAGCCCACACACCCAAGAGCCCGTGCTCTGCAAAAAGAGAAGCCACTGCAATGAGTCATCGCACAGCAACCAGAGAGTAGCCCCTGCTCGCTGCAACTAAATAAAAGCCCACACAGCAATGAAAACCCAGTGTGGTCAAGAATAAATAAAATTTTTTTTTTTTGATGGGGGACAGATCTGGACTGAAGATAGCTGGATGCCCAGATCCCATCAGTACAGGGTTAGAAGGTAAAACAAGGAGAGAGGGTGGGATCACCAAGGATGATGATGTAGAGTGAGGCAGCACTGAGAGGTCTCAGTGATGAAAAAAAGTAGATAACATAGAACAAAACAGGGAAGAGACCCCATTAAAGACAAACACAAGGAACCAGGACCAAGCACCAAGCCTTGTCATGGAAGCCTCTTTAAGAGGGAGAACTCATTACCTGCCATCCACCAACTTTCTAGCATCTGAACACCTGCTAAGCATAAGGCATATCACAAGGTGATCCGTGAATAGCAAGGGATGAAGGGAAGGACATAGGAACACCGAAGTATGACCACTTGTTGAGAAACCTGGTTGACATCAATAAGGAAGTGAGGTTTCCTAGTCAAGGGGAGGTTTGGTTTTGTTTTGTAAGCAGACGCTGGAGAGGCAGCATCAATGAATTTAGTCGTTTGCAGGTCCAGGGGATGGACCTGGTAAAAAAAGGAGACGTAATATAAAGTTAGTTACTTCTTCCTTGGGCTCTCCAGGTGGCTCAGATGGTAAAGAATCTGCCTGCAATGCGGGAGACCTGGGTTCGATCCCTGGGTTGGGAAGATCCCCTGGAGGAGGGCATGGCAACCCACTCCAGTATTCTTGCCTAGAGAATCCCCATGGACAGAGGAGTCTGTCAGGCTACAGTCCATGGGGTTGCAAAGAATCAGACACCACTGAGTGACTAAGAATGCACAACCGATATAAAAGACAGAGACATAGGAGGCTGATGGGCAGAGCTGCGGCACAGGTGGAAGGAATCAGTGAGAGACGGATGAGAAGAACAAGCAGCAGCCTTACCTACCTACTGTCTCTCTTCTCTGGTCACCCTTGGGAGAAGGAGTACAAGGCACAGAGACCAAGGTCACGCAGCAAATCTGGGGTAAAACCAGATGCACACTGCTGCTTCTCAGCATAATGTGCCCAGGTAACCTAAACCTCATAGATACTGGAGGGACTCAGCGTGTAGACTTAGGGTGGAAGGTGGGACAAGAGGTTGGAACACTAGGTCTCCATGGCTCTGGAGCGTCTTCCTTGGCAGTGATTTGAGGCAGAGGTCCTGGTCTTTATTCCTTTCTGTGCCAGAAAGGCATGGAGCCTAAAGGAACAGCTGCGAGGTTACAGCAAGAGATCACAGGCCTGCAGGTGAGCGTGCTGGGGAGACAACATCATGGGGCTGAGACGATCAGAGACTAGGTAGCTCTAGCATGGCCATCATGCTTGAGGCAGCGGTCCCCAACCTTTCTGGCACCAGGGCCCTGCTTCCTGGATGACAATTAAGCTACAGAGTAGAGGGTAGGGGGATGGTTTCGGGATGATTCAAGTGCACTGCATTTATTGTGCACTTTATTTCTATTATTGTCACATCAATTCCACCTCAGATCATCAGTCATTAGATCCTAGAGGTTGGGGACCTGTGCCTTGGGGAGGACAAGTGGGTACAGGAAGATTTACAGGACACCCAAAAGCAGCCACTGCACCCTCCACTGTAGTCCTTCCAAGGCTCAGATGCTCATCTTGACAGTTCTTTTAGTCTGAAACAAAAATCTCCTGATAGTTAAGTGGAAATTTTCACAGCACAATACATTGAACCATTCTCGCTTTCAGGCTAGGCAGCAATGTAGGAAATTATATAGAACATAAAGGGGGGCAAGTACCCATCCATGGGACTTGGGGGTCTCGCAGTGGGGAATCTACTCACCAACCATCACAACAGCCCCCCTCATATTTGTAAAGCATTTTTCTGAAACGTGTGTTTACCAAAGTGTTAATTAAGCTTTTGTAACAGGTGCTAGGTAGACAAAGACAGGACTCCTGCCCTTGAGAGCTCATAAAAGAATCTAAACAGACCAAGGTACTGTCCAATGAAACCAATGTTGTGACTAAGACTTGGGCTATGGGGCTCAGGGACTTCCCTGGTGGTCCAGTGGTTAAAACTCTGTGCTTCCACTCCAGTGGCATGGGTTCAATCCCTGGTCTGGGAACTAAGAACACACATCCATGCATGTGGTGCAGCCAAGAAAAATTAAATCAAAATTGAAAAAAGATTGTAAGGCACAAGGAAATTATCCTATGCCTCGAGGGTCTGAGTTTCCGTGCATGTACCAAGAATCTGGGGCAGTGACTTTTCTCTTGTCCTCATGCATGTGTGCTCAGTCGCATGACTCTTTGCAACCCCATGGACCGTAGCCTGCCAGGTTCCTCTGGCAAGAATACTGGAGTGGGTTGCCATTTCCTACTCCAGGGGATCTCCGACCCAGGGATTGAACCCATGTCCCTTGTGTCTCTTGCATTGGGAGGTGGAATCTTAACCACTAGTGCCACCTGGGAAGCCCCTTCTCTCTTCCTCCTACCATCCTTACTCCTCAGAGCCCTGTAAGGAGTGAAGAATAACAAAAGAAACTCCTCAGATCTCGCCAAATGGTCACTTTTCCAAAATACACATTTCTGGACAGCAGGTTTCACCCAGAACTTTGTAGAGCTCTGTCCCCTCACTATAGGCTCAGAGCTCTCTATCCCCAGGCAAGTTGGCATCCCTTTGTCTGAAGACCTCACAGTCAGAACCCACTTATGTCCAGCCAGGCTGTCTTATCTTCTTCCTCCACCCCCATGACCTCCAGATCAACAAAGGGCCTTTGTTCAGGAAGCCTCAAACCTCTTCCTGGGTCACACCTTCCCCACCTCCCACCCCTGCCCAACCAGGGGCTCCTACTCATTCCTGGCTTCCGGCCTGAGAGCCCACCGGGTCCACAGCCGCATGGACAGGTGGTCAGCATGGTGAGTAGCCCTGGGGCAGGAAGGAAGGATGCACCCACCTCTAGGCTGCTAGTCTGGTGGAGACTCGCCCAAAGGCATCCACTCCCCCACACCGGACACAGGAGGGACAAAAGCCTGTAGGTGACCAGGACTCAGCTCCAAACCTCAAACCATAGGGCCCATCTCCATCTGCAGCCAGCAGGCTCTTTCCACATCCTCTACCCTGCCTCTCCAACAGCCACAGTAAAGGTCTTTCCATGTCTTGAGAGCACCAAAGCCTTGTATGTGGATTTTCTTCCTCTGGAAGCTTCTTCTCCTGGTTACCTCCTAGTCATTCTGCCCTACAGCTTTCCTCTGACCACTTATGGGCTTCTCTGGCATCTGACTTACCTCTTTCTAGAAACCTCTCTCTTAACATGATGATTCCCAATTTATCTACTTGTGTGTGTGTCAGTCGCTCAGTTGTGTCTGACTCTTTACCACCCCATGGACTATAGCCACCAGGCTCCTCTGTCCATGGGATTCTCCAGGCAAGAATACCAGAGTGGCTAGCCATTCCCTTCTCCAGGGGATCTTCCCTATCCAGGGATTGAACCCAGGTCTCCTGCATTGCAGGCAGATTCTTTACTGTCTGAGCCACCAGGGGAGTCCAATTTATCTGACTGCATCCCTCCAAGGATTATAAGTTCCTCAAAGGCTATCTTTCCTGTCTTGTTCAAGGTGACTTCCCCAGTGTTCTGATTTATACTTGGTACTTGGTATATATGGGCTTCACAGGTGGCTCAGTGGGTAAAGAATTCATCTGCCAATGCAGGAGACATAGGGGACGCAGTTTCGATCCGTGGGTTGGGAAGATTCCCTAGAGGAGGAAATGGCACCCCACTCCAGTATTCTTGCCTGGAGAATTCCATGGACAGAGGAGCCTGGCGGGTTACAGTCCATGGGGTCACAAAGAGTCAGACAAGACTTCAAGACTAAGTACACACCCATTTGGTATATATGTGTGGAGATCAAAAGAGATGAAAACTGTAATATACAAACAATAAAAATCATTATTCTAAAAAGATAGGGCTGAGGTGGGAGGTGTACACGCAGTCAGTTTTTCTCTGAAATTTTCTTTACCAGCCATCACCTGAGGTCAGCATCAGGCACTGCAGGACACTTTGTTTAGCTCTTAATAAATGGATAGAAACGATATGCTTGAAAAAAAACCCCAACTTTCTCAACTCATGAAATGAAAACAGGAAGTAAATGGAGCGTAATCCTTAAAAAATTGTATAAAAATATATGGCGAGAAAGACAAATATCATATGATATTGCTTATATGCAGAACCTAAAAAATTGATACAAATGAACTTATTTACAAAATAAATACAGATTCACAGAATTAGGGAATAAATTTATGGTTACCAAGGGGGGAAAGGGAGTAGGGATAAGTTGGGAGTTTAAGATTGACATGTACATACTGCTATATTTAAAATAGATAACCAGGGTCTTCTCTGGTACGCCAGTGGCTAAGACTCTGCTCCCAATGAAGGGGGTGTGGGTTTGAATCCTGGTTGGGAACTAAGATTCCACGTGCTATACGGCATGGCCAAAAAAAAAAAAAAAAAATAGGTAGCAAACAAGGACCTACTATTTAAAAAAATGACTGCATGGTAAAATACTATATACATGAAGGGATAAACAATAATAATGAGCCTTGGGGGGAAAATAAACTACTCCTCAGAAGGAAATTAAAAGAATTTTTAAAAAGAATTTAAGCAACTTTACAGAATAAAAGAAACTACTGAAAAAAAAAGTAGGCAGAGTCAACACAGGAACCTAGCCCAACACCCTTTGCACAGTAATATAAAGAACTCAGAAGTCAATAAAATGAAATAAATCACCAGGGACTTCACAGTTAGGAGCCAGAGGTATGAGTACATCTTCCCTTTCACACCGATGCCAGCTGATCTAGTAAATAACCCTTCCAGAGAGTTCCAGAGAGTTTGAGTCTCTAAGGATACCCATCAGCAAGCCCTTCAGGAAGATTTAGGACAGTGACCTCCACAGGAGAAGCAGGATAGGTTTGATTTTAAGGCACAATTCCCAATTCATGCCACAAAAAGCATAGCTTTTGGTTTTTTATTAACCAATTGCATTTCTAGGGGTGAAGACTTCCACCTGTAGGAACCCTAGCTTTCAGATGTAGTGGACCTAGCATGGACACTTAAGCTCCTAGATGGCTTGGCAGTCTTAAGTTCTGGAAAATGGGGACAAAGATGAGCTGCTCAAGGTGTTGTCCCTTTGGGTGGCTCTCTGGTGCCCCCTTGTGTTCAGTGTCTGGACCCAGAAGAGCCAAAAGTAGCAGGAATGGCGCGAGGGTGGAAAGGCTGAGCCACTCTCCAGGACTGCCTGTGGCCAGTGAGAAGCCAGCCCTCTCCAAAGACGGCTCAAGCCCCTCTGCTGAGCACCTGGGATGTCTTCCTGGTCCTGGTGGAAACACACTGGCTAGGACAAGTTGCCTAGAACTGGACAGGTGGAAACAGTGCCCAAGGTCACCCAGTGGCCCCCACTAGGGAGATGGATCATGGCGTCCTTCCTGCCAGGTGTTTGGCTAGCGGGCTTTTCCTCCTGATTCAGTGCCCAGGCCAGAGGCACTTGTAGCCTCTTAAAAAAAGAAAAACAGACATTGACCGCTCTGCTGAAGACAGCTTGGGCCCCTGAGGGGTCATTGCAAGGGAGTTCTGAATGTGCTAAGTCAGTGGGCAGTAATGAGCACAGTGTGCCTAGCAGAGGCACGTCCCACCCTCAGCCGTAAATAGTCCTTAACGAGCTGACACAGGAGGCCTGGCAATGGCTCTTCCTCCTCGCCTGCCCGCCTGTTCCCCCTGACTCCCACCCTGGGGCTCTGCCATCCTAGCCAGATCACCAAATCATCATACTGGGACCATGGCATCTCTAGTGTGGGACTGTAGGGCCAAGTTTCCAGGATCTGTTCTGGCCATAGAACAGAGCTTGCTCAGCAGCCCCAAAAGGAGCATTTGTTCCTGGTTAGATCTTGACCCCCCATCATGCAGGCTGAGTCACATCAGTCACATAAATGTTCACTGTAACTCTCTAAGCCCTGGTCTCCTCGTTGGCCAAAGGTAGACCTCAGGCCTGAAATTCGTCCACCCAGAATCTAGGGATTTTAGAGAACTGAGTATGTAGATAAATCTAACAGATGCTTTCTTACCTATATGCCTTTGCACATTCTGTTCCCACTATGTGGAACAGTTTCCTTTCTCATCTCCTTCTCTAGTCTGATACCTCTTTATCTTCAGCCTCAGTTTAGACTTCTCCAGGAACTCTTCTAGGGCTTCCCTCATAGCTAAGTCGGTAAAGAATCTGCCTGCAATGCTGGAGACCCGGCTTCGATTCCTGGGTCAGGAAGATCCCCTGGAGAAGGAAATGGCAACCCACTCCAGTATTCTTGCCTGAAGAGTCCCATGGTCATAGGATCCTAGCAGGCTATAGTCCATGGAGTCGTAAGAGTCAGACACGACTTAGCAATTAAACCAATACCAACACCAGGAACCTTTCTCTAGTCCCTTGAGCCTGGGCTTGGTCCCCTCCAGGGGTTCCCATAACCCTTTTCATGTCCGAGTCCCAGTGCTGGCTCAGGTCCACTTCTGGTGTCCCAGATGTGGCCATGCCATATGGCCGCCAGCTGGTCTAACTCTTCACTTGAACCCATGAGGCAAGTACAGGAATCACATCTACCTTATCCAACTCAACATTGGGAGGGCCTGGTACAGTGCCTGCCACATAATAGGTACTCAATAAATATGCGTTGAGAATAAGTGGATGGGCTCGGAATGAAACACAGGCTGGGGCTGGAGGGTAGAGGCCAAGTCAAGAAGGCAGCTAAGCAGACAGGCACACATCACGGCATGTCCACGTTCTGTACCACTGCCCACTGCCTAGCACATTAGTCCTGGAAGCCCCAGAGTATGGGCCAGTGAGGTCTCTGCCTGCCTCTCCGTACTCTGAACAGAGCTCAAGTAGGGAACCCAAGGATAAGGCCCGCTCTGTCCTAGCTCAACCAGAGAAGCTCTGCTTTTATTCTTTTGAGTCTGGGTTTCTCATTGTCTTTGTGCTTAAAAAATCTAGCTCTACAGTTCAAAAGGAGAATGGGAACGAGAAACTTAAATACCACTGATTTCTTCATCCCATGCCCTCATTTTAGAGATGAACAGAGATGCAAAGAAGACATGGAGACTTCCCCAAGATCACACAGTTCAGCGTCAGAATAGGAAGACAGACCCCGAATCATCAACTCTTTAGATACTTTCCAGAGGGTAAAGGGAGGTGGTGGGATTGTTATTTGGAGTGAGGGTCTGAGGGTCTGAGAGGAGACTGTGTGTGTGTACTCTGTCATATCTGACTCTGCAACCCCATGGACTGTAGCCTGCCAGGCTCCTCTGTCCATGGAATTCTTCAGGCAAGAATACTGGAGGGGGTTGCTGTTTCCTCTTCCAGGGGATCTTCCTGATCCAGGGATTGAACCTGTGTCTCCTGTGTCTCCTCATCACAGGTGGATTCTTTATCTGTTGAGCCCTCTGGGAAGCCCACTAGAGGATACTGAGCAGACATAAAAGGTCCCCAGAGTGGAATGTGCCCCTGCCCCTGCCACCCTGAGCTAGTCCCCACTCAGAGGCGGGAAGCAGAGGGGTACAGCAGGAGCCCCAAGGGGTGTGACCAACAGAGCTCAAGTTTAGAGGCTCTCAACAGCCAAGGCCCACATGCCGGCTGATTCTCTGCCTGGTGGTCCTGACAGCTGTCCCCCTCGATTACTGTCCTTCAGGCCACGGAGGGCTGAACCAGCTGGGAGGGGCCTTTGTGAATGGCAGACCTCTGCCTGAAGTGGTGCGCCAGCGCATCGTGGACCTAGCCCACCAGGGCGTGAGGCCTTGCGACATCTCCCGCCAGCTCCGTGTCAGCCATGGCTGTGTCAGCAAGATCCTTGGCAGGTAAGCACAAAATTCACCCCCACCCCCTTCCCTCCCAGGGACTCGGGTCCACTCCGGTGTCTGGCTTGGGTCCCAGGACCTGAACAGGATGTGGTAGGGCTTCTGGGCCTTGCCCATCTGCTGCTCGTCTGTGTGGCTTCCTGCTCTTCCTTCCTCCCTCATCTATTTCTCTTTCCTTTCCTTTCTCCCTCCCCCGTGGTCTCCTCTGCCCCATGTCTGGTTTTCTATAGGCTTCTTTGTTCCTAAAGCAGAAGAACCTTCCCAAAAGGCTTTCCCCCCTGCTGAGACCAAGGGATGGACATGAGTTTGAACAAACTCCGAGAGGTGGTGCAGGACAGGGAAGCCTGGCATGCTGCAGTCCTTGGAGTCACAAAGAGTCAGACATGACTGAGCGACTGAACAGCAACAACAGGGAGGGGACACGCCATCAGAGGTGGCTCCTAAGGTCTCGCTCCAGCCTGAGCGGTGTCTGAGTTTGTGCTTCTCAAACTGTAATTCCCAGAGGACTTGCAACAGAAGTACTGGGGTGTTTCGATGAAATGCAGATCCTAAGCCCCAGACCAGGCCCACAGCAGCACCCTCTCTGGAGCCAGATCCTGACACCATGCTTTTTTATGAGATGACCAGATGACGCTTATGAACACTAACTCTGGACAGCAGTTCACAACCCTGGCCACACAGTAGAGCCACCTGGGGAATCTTAATTTAGAAAAGAAATGGATGTCTAAGCCCTGGCCCACACCAGTTAAGGCAGAACCTTAGGGGAATGAGCCTAAGTTTGGGTATAGTGTTAAGCCCTAAGATTCTAATTTTCTGCAGCCAGAGTTAAGAACCGTTAACCTAAAGGTTCAGGAGGGACCAGGAGCAGCAAAGCATAGTCCAGCCTGGAGGGCCGCTTCCAGTGGAAGTGCCCACACGCAGGGTTTTCTGGGCTTCGTGTCAGTTCAGTGTCTCCCTTACCCAACCCATAAATGAGATTCAGGAGGAGTTCTGGTTCAAAGAGTTCAAGGCCTGTAATTGAACATGGGAAGCCCTGTCTCCCTGGTGGAAGTCATCAGGGAAAATTGTGGTTCCCAGGTCTCCTGGGGTCAGGAGAGTGGTTTCCCAGGTGAGTTGCAGCGCCCCCAAGAGGAGCTGAGTGCTAGTGGATGGTGACACCTGAAAGGGAGTATTAAAGGGCCAGGTTTTATTACACGGAAGAAGAGACCAGAGTTTCCCAAGGAGGAGAGGTAGGCTATCCTGACATAGATCACTGATCTGCCTAAGCAGCTGATTGGGGGGTGGGGGTGGGGGTGGGGAGACCCCAAGAGAGCTGGTTTAGCTTAGGGAGCTGGACTTGGCCAGGGCTCCAAGCCAGGCTGGCGTTCCAGAGTCCATGAGGACCAGCTTCAACCTGAACCATGTAACCCGGTGGAAAACCAGTGGCCAGGGCTGTGGGGTGGGGTGGAAGGGGGTTGGAGGGGTTTTATGGAGAACAAAGGTGAATCCAGAAAGTCAGGGCAGAGGGCCCAATGACCCCAGCTTGCTTTCTGGGGAAGGAGGGGTAGAACCAGGATGGTCAAGAACAGTCAGTCATGCTTCAGCCAAGAAAAACTGGATGGAGCAAACGGCCACCACCTTGAGCCTGTATATACACACAGAGCACACTCAAAATGTGCTTTCTTAGAAGGGAGATCTTCTGTGCTCCATAAGGTGTTTCCTGCAGGTGTTCAGGTGCAGGAGACTGGCCAGAGGGATGACAGGAAAGAGAGAAACCAGGAGTCCCAGGGTGAGGCCTTCTGAAGAGCGCTCTAGTTCAGCAGCAGCATGTACCTACTCATGCAAGGGCAACAGGCAGTGACAGGAAGATGGTGTCAGAGACCAGCCTTGGGGTCACCACTCACCCCCTCAGGCACTTCCCCAAGAAGCCTCAGAGGGGAATGAGAGTCTCTGGCTAATTTGCTGCCCAAAGATCCCCACCTGCTTACTGGGTACTTCTTTGGGGTTCTCTATTGGAGTAGGTACTACGAGACTGGCAGCATCCGGCCTGGAGTGATAGGGGGCTCGAAGCCCAAGGTGGCCACCCCTAAGGTGGTGGAGAAGATCGGGGACTACAAGCGGCAGAACCCAACCATGTTCGCCTGGGAGATCCGAGACCGGCTCCTGGCCGAGGGGGTCTGTGACAATGACACTGTGCCCAGTGTCAGCTCCATCAACAGGTGAGAGGGACACCACAGCCGGGGACTGGGGTACCTGGGCTTTGGAGGAGTCATGATGGAGACCTGACTTGAGTGGAACAGAGCCTGGGAGGGGGCTGCATACTGAAAAGTTGGGCTGGAAGTGCCCTGGGCCCAGGGTAGGTACCATACCTCTGTAGCATCCCCGCTCCCACCTCAGCCTATCCCCTCCCCAGGGCTGTACTCCTTGCAGTTTCCTTCCCCACAGACCACATCCTCTTTCATTCAATAAAAGAAACTTCTTGAATCGATCCTTTCCTGCATGAGACACAAGACCCCTAACCTGGACCTCATTCAAGCATCCACTCATTTGTTTAGTCATTCAGTCCTTCAGTCACCACCTCAGTCAATTATTCACTCACTCATTCATTCACACATAATTTACTCATGTGTAGGCCCTACGGCTGGAGTAGGAAATGGCAACCCACTCCAGTATTCTTGTCTGGAACTCCCATGGACAGAGGAACGTACAGTCCATCGGGTTGCAAAGAGTTGGACACAACTGAAATGACTTATCACACACGTACACCCTGAGGATGCACAAGCCTTGTCCTTGTGGCACTTACAGTCCAGTGGGAAAACAGACACTAATCAAGTCCTAATTGATGTCCACACAAACAACTGTAAAAATGCAGTTCTAAGTCTGGCTAGGGAGGAAAAATATGAGGGTATTCAGCTGGTGTCAGGTGGCTTGGTTTAAGGAGGTTATGAAAAGATGTCCCAAGTAAGAAATAACAAATAAGAGTTACCTAGGTGAAAGGGGGAGTGAAAGGAGCTTGAGATAGCATGTGCAAGGGCCCTGTGGCTAATAAGATCTTATACAAGAAGCTAAAAGAGGGACGTCTCTGGCAGTCAAGTGGTTGAGACTCTGCACTTTCACTTCTGAGGGCCTGAGTTTGATCCCTGGTTGGGAAACTAAAATCCCACAAGCCACATAGCATGGCCAAAAGAAAAAGAAAAGAAAAGCTGAAAAGAAAGCCAGTAGGTAAAAGGAAGGGGAGAGCACAAGGTAGATGAGGTGGAGATGTGAGTAAAGGCTGTTTGCCCCTCAGAGGCCGGTGGTCATGCTATGCGTTCTTACCTCTCACCTCTAAGCAATGGCAAGAACCTTAGCATGAGATGTTAACCATGAGACTGACTTGCATTTCAGAAGGTCCAGTCTGGCTGCAATAGAAAGAAAAGATTAGAAAGGGTCAAGAGCAGGTAGGAGTGGGCCAGTGAGTGACCCTGGAGGTAGAGTTTAGTGGTGGCAGTGAGATGCAGAGAGGGATCAATGCTGAATGGAGTTACAAGGTCAAATCTACCAAACCTGATGCTGGCTCAGTGGAGGAGGGAAGAGGCAGATACTGAGCCCCACTTCTGTGTACTTCTCAAGGCAGTGTACTTCTGCCTTGAGTGACCAGTGGGCTAATCATAGAATGGGAACAGTGGGAAGGGCCGGGCATGAGGAGTAAGGTTGCGGGTTTGAGCATGGACAGGTTGAGTTTGGGGCTTCCCGGATGGCTCAGTGGGTCAAGAATCCACCTGCAATGCAGGAGACTCAAGTTCAGTCCCTGGGTCAGGAAGATCCCCTGGAGGAGGAAATGGCAACTCACTGTAGTACTCTTGCTTGGAAAATCCCATGGACAGACGAGCCTGGTGGGCTACAGTCCATGGGGCTGCAAAGAGTCAGATGCAGTTTAGCAACTAAGAGAACAATGGGCTGAGTTTGAGTATCTATTATACATACTCAAGTGGGATCTCAAAAAGGTGGATTGAGCTGGGGCAGCCAGAAGCCCTGTCTCCTTCTTCTCTGAGGGCCTTTCTTCTCCTCCTTACAGAATCATCCGGACTAAAGTGCAGCAGCCATTCAACCTCCCCATGGACAGCTGCGTGGCCACCAAGTCCCTGAGCCCAGGACACACGCTGAGTGAGTGCCGAGGGTCCCGGAGTCGCACTCGGCTCGGGCACACACACTCCCATCCATGCACACACACGAGAGTCGCACACAAACATGTCCACACAGACACAACCGTGTGTTCGAACTGAGCTCAAACCTGGCTGGAATCCCAGGGAAGATTCTCTGAAATGTTTAGGGCTGGAAACATTGCAGGCCAGAACCCTGGCACCAGTAGGCAGGGCCCCTGACTCCTCTGCAGTGATGGCAGGGGCTCTGAGGGGTGTCAGGCCACATCCTGACCCTCTGTCTCGCCCCACTGCAGTCCCCAGCTCAGCCGTGACGCCCCCGGAATCTCCGCAGTCGGACTCGCTGGGTTCTACTTACTCCATTAATGGGCTCCTGGGGATCGCCCAGCCTGGCAGTGACAGCAAGAGGAAGATGGATGACAGTGAGTGTTGGGGGGACCAGAGGGTCGGTTGGGGGTACAGGAGGGCAACTGCTCAGACAGGGCTTCTCTGGTGGCTCAGCTGGTAAAAAATCTGCCTGTAATGCAGGAGACACAAGTTTGATCCCTGGGTCAGGAAGATCCCCTGGGGGAGGGCATAGCTACCCACTTCATAATTTTTGCCTGGAGAATCCCATGACCAGAGGAGCCTGGTGGGCTACATTCCATGGGGTCACAAAGAGTCAGACATAACTGAGTGACTACTACTACTACTACTGATGAGACAGAGACCCGCCTTAGGCCCAGGACTTTGTGGATTGTTTCTAAGCCACCTGGAAGTCTCACTCTTCCCTCTTCCCAAGTGAGTCTTCTTCCCCATTCTGGCCTGGGCGATGGGTCGACAGGCCCCCTGAAAGCTTTCTCCCTGCCGGGGGACACCTGCCAGGTGACCAGGACAGCTGCCGGCTGAGCATTGACTCCCAGAGCAGCAGTGGCCCCCGCAAACATCTCCGCACGGACACCTTCAGCCAGCACCACCTCGAGTCGCTCGAATGCCCCTTTGATCGGCAGCACTACCCAGAGGCCTACGCCTCCCCCAGCCACACCAAAGGCGAGCAGGTGAGGGGCCAGCCGGGCACGGGAGGCGAGCAGACAGGTGGGAGGGTGGGGGGAGGGCAGAGCAAGACATGGTCTCTGAAAGCTCCCTAATCAGCTGGCAATTCTGGAAACAACTAGAAGTTGCTTGTTAGGCCCAGGGCACGTGCTTCCAGCAGCTCCAAGGCCGTCATGGGCATTATTTCACCAGACGCTAGCAGCATCTTCTTGCTCATCCTTCCGGCCCCCTGCCTTCCCTCACCTGTAGCCTATGAGCAATGCAACCAACCGTGCCATCCCCCTGCCACAGTGTCTCCCCCAGATAGCAGGGTCAGGTCCTACAGCAATAAAATCGCAGCTCCGGCCTTTACAGCGTGACCTCCACCAGCACCTCTAGCCCCGCCTCGAGCTACTCACGCCTCCCCACCCCTGTGCCTGCCATGCTCACGCTCCTCTCTCGTTCACACCTCTCTGCCCCCGCACATGGTGTTCCCTCCTCACTGAATGCCTTCCTCCCACTTCTCTGCCTGGAAAAGTACTGCTCAGCTAGTATGACTCAGCTCAAGCATCACCTGGTCCATGAATTCTTCCTTGCCCCTCAGACATGCTTCACTTCCACTTTCTCAGACTTCTGCATGTCCGGTGTGGGAGGGGCCGCTCCCCAGAATTCATGGGGTAGTGTCACTGCCTAGCGGACAGAGATATCAAGATACAGCACATTTCTTGAGCACAGGGCAGCATCTCAAGGCATCTTTTTTTTACCTCCAGCATCTCCCATTGTGCCCCTCTACATTCTCAATAAAGGTAGACCGAGTAAATGCAGTGAGAAATGCAACCCGAGAAATGAGAAATGCAAGCTACAAGCCAAGTTTTATTCCCAGTGTTCAGGACAGGTGAAATGGCTTATCAGGGGTTGGCGTCTATGGAAAACTGGCAGACATGTCCAAAGTGTCTCCAGGAGCCAAAAAAATGACTCCACACCTCTGTTAATTATCTTCTGTCAACACCACAGTCTCAGTGTCTTCCCCATCCCCCAACCCAACACCATCAACCAGCTGAGAATTTTCTCTAGAGCAGTGTCTGCTCAACCCTCTAGGCTCAAGGTGTCATCTGAGCCAGGAGTGAGGCGAGCCCGTATACCTTTAAGATCTGAGCAGGACAATGGTGACGATGCCAGTCACTGGCTGAACCACTGCCAGTGACCGTCTGGGCGACTGGGCCCTTGCCAGCAACGCAGCTGGGCAGGCAATCTGCGTCAGCGATTTTATCAGCCTGGGTTGTGGCAACCAGGAGGGCTTCAGAGAAGGCTGGCTGTCAGCAGACCTGGGGAGAGGGCAGAGCGATCAGCCACAAGTCAGCACATGGCTCCCCAAGCTGGGATTGACTGGGCAGGAGGGGAATGGGGCCACAGCGGTGGGTCTTCCAGGAACCTGCTGTGAGACATGGACCCCGCATAACTCAGTGTCCTGGTAGAGAAACCCTGCTGCTGAGACCCAATGGGTTGTGCAGAACTATTCCTGAGCTCCCCCACCCCTCTGAGGGACTCTGCTTGATTATAAGGAGTCCCAAGACCCTACTGCAAACTGGCATACATACATAGGGGATCATGCAAATGGAGAGTCTTGAGCCAGAGGGCCCGCAGGGCCCACTGAGTCCAGTCTTTCCATTTGCCTGGAGAGGACCAGGGCCAAGGAGGGTGGAGAGGGCTGGCAGAAGTGAAAGTTTGTGGGGCTCAGACCTGTAGGCCTTGGTTTCATTCAGACTGGTCCACTGTCACCTGTTTTAAATATGGTGCTCCTATGTGAGTTCTTATTTGAAGACTGGAAAAAGAGAACTTAAAAACCACGCAACTACTCTACCCCTTCATCCTACAGTTGAGGAGATGGAGGTTAGTCACGTCCACTACTGATTCAGTGCCTCTCTCAGCCAATCACCCACTCCCTCATTCATTCCCCTGCTCGATGTGGAAGGACAGGGAGGACCCAGCCTGTGCCTGGGACTCCTTTCCTTTCCCACAGCTGCCAGTGCTGCCAAAGGAACACTCCAGTGTCCTCTTGCTGGGCAGGGAAAAGGCCTCTGGCCTGGGAAGCTGAGAGAGAAGCACAGGTCCTCACGCCTGACCTCAGGATGGGGCAAAAGCATGGCCATCTTTTCTGTAAAATCAACAAAGGGCAAAGCATTCAACATGAACATTTCTGTGGCCTTATTTCTGGTTGCTATTTTACTACCAGGCACAGTTAGGAGTCTGCAAAGCTCTTGTTCCTCTATTTTACAAGTGCATCAGGAGAGATCAACACAATGTGAATATTATGATGACAGAGCCTCAAGAACTGGGCAGCTTGTGACTCTTCACATAACTCTAAAATAGCTATTTAGTGAACATGTGTGTTACTAAGCATTTTGTGCTAAGTGTTTAATGTAGGTATATAAACTCTCCTTTAATCCTTGTGTCAGCCTTGTAAAGCAGATGTATTATCCCTGTTACAGAGGTGAGAAAACCAAGGCTCAGAGAGGTCAGGGAGACTACAGCTACTAAGCCGGTCATTGCAGAACAAGAGCTCAAACTTGTCCAAGTCCTGAGGAATTGTGCACTCTGCACCTCAATTTAAGTCAAATCCCAATAAGAAATCCAATCATCCTTGAGATGTTTAAGGCATTTGGAGTAAGATTACTGAAATGTCTGATTTATAGGTTTGTTTTTCACTGAATTGTTAGATTTTGGAGAGCTATAGGATTTTGAGGTGGGGCTTCCCTGGTGGCTGGCTTCCCTTGTGGCTCAGCTGGTAAAGAATCCGCCTGCAATGTGGGAGACCTGGGTTCGATCCCTAGGTTGGGAAGATCCCCTGGAGAAGGAAGCAGTGACTACCCACTCCAGTACTCTGCCTGGAGAATGCCATAGGGTCACAAAGAATCATAAACGACTGAGCGGTTTTCACCTCCCTGGTGGCTCAGATGGCAAAGAATCTGCCTGCAATGCAGGAGATCTGGGTTAAATCCCTGGGTTGGGAAGAACCCCTGGAGAAGGGAAGGGCAACCAACTCCAGTATTCTTGCCTGGAGAATTCCATGCTCAGAGAGCCTGGTAAGCTACAGTCCATAGGGTCGCAGAGTGTCAGACATGACTGAGTAACTACCACCACCAGGATTTTGAGGAGGTATTTTATATCAGATCAACATGTCCACAAAACATTTTAAACTTTTCTTATACTTTCTAGAAATCAGGCATTTTGTTCAATTTCATGAAACCAGGCTTTAAGTAACTCTACCCTGCCTAGAAGCAGGAAGACCCTCAGAAGGTGTAGAAACAGAGTGCCATTTAGTCAGTAATTTCTGCTACAGAATAATGGTGCCCTTGTGGTCTCCAGAGTCGCCTGCAACTTCCATAAGTACCTGGCATGCAACCAGAAACTGCTGTGGCTCCTTGGAGAACCCAGCTCAAATCATTGAAAGTGACTGCCTTTAGAGAGCTGTTATATCACCATGGAGCACAAGCCTTGATTTCAGTTTTTGCACACCAGTTCACAGAGCCCATTGTGTGATCTGCATGTGGGGAACAGAGGTGTGTGCTGTTTCGTGGCCTGGTGGGAGGATATCATGATGAGGGGTGATGTACCCTTGCCTTTAACTGAACAAGTTCTTCTTGAAGGAAGCTTTGGAGAAGATGGCCCACTCATGTCAGGGGAGGATCACTGAAGTCTAAAATGAGGTTCACAGAGAAAACCCCCAGGGGTACTTGATAAAGAGATTTTAGGCAAAATTAACCACAAATATCATCTTCAAGCTAAATGTGCACATTTATATTTGCTTGGATACAGAGCGAGAGAGGGAAGACATCTACCTATTTTGCTTGGGTGTCAGGTCTGCCCTTTTACTGAAGGAGAGAGCACAGGGGTCAGGATCAGATGTCCTCGATTTAGACTCCCATTTCATACTCACCTAGGACATTCACCTCTCTGGTCTTCAGGCTCTCAGCATCTCATAATATTGCTTGCCCACACCACAGGGCTGTTGGGAGCAATGGATCAGGATAACACAGACAACGTCTGATGCCTTCTCTCTTTACATGTAAGATGTGGTCATGATATTATCCATCACAGAGCAGAGGTTGAAAACATAGGTCCTGGAGTCAGACCAGGGGAGTGTGACTTCTGTGGGAGTGTGAGAAGTGTCTTGACCAGCTCTGTGCCTGCATTTCCCATCTGGAGAATATTTTAATGAAAGAAGAAAAGCACCCTGAACAGTCCCACTTGCTGACTGCCCCAGCTCTGCACCTTGCTCTCTGTGGGCCCAGACAGGGTGAGGAAACCAGGAAGGAGCCGCATCCAACCAGGGCTTGGTCCTTGGAAGGACCCACTCTCTTCTGTGTCTGGCGCCTTGCCACCAGCCAGCCTTGAATTCCAGAGCTGCCGGAGGGCGAGTTCTGCCCCTAGAACTGGGAGAAAAACAGAAGGGCTGTGAGTCAGAGAATAAGAACTGATTAAACAGACTAAGTGGAATCAAGACTGAGCGGGAAGAAGGGACAGAGGAAGCGGGTATTTTCTAGGGGGAGCCGGCTGGAGGGGGTTGGGGGGACTTTAAAAGGAGAGCCTGCGGCCCACAGCCTCTGTGCGCTCACTTCTTCTTGTTCCCCAGGGTCTTTACCCGCTGCCCTTGCTCAACAGCGCCCTGGACGACGGGAAGGCCACCCTGACCCCCTCCAATACACCCTTGGGGCGCAACCTCTCGACTCATCAGACCTACCCCGTGGTGGCAGGTACGATGCCCAGAATCTCCTGAGCCACGCGGGGGCCGGCTGGCGGGCAGAGCTGGCTGGTGGAGAGGAGGAAGGTGTTAGGGCCCTGGGCCTAGAGAGGAGAGGGGTACTCTGCTAGCCGGTCAGCAGGTGGGTCAAGAGGGTCTCGCCTTCTATCCTCGGCCCTTTCTCCGCCTGCCCCCCAGTGCGGGGCACACGCAGCTTGCGTCTACACTGTCAGAAGCACAGCAGGGAGGCAGAAGAGCCCTCTCACCTCCTCCCCCGACCTGAGTGACACCGCGTAGCCCCGCCCACTCCCCACGCCCCGCCTCAGGGAGGAGCCCGCCCGCGCCTCGCCGCCCGGCCCCTCTCGCATCTCATGGCTTGGTTTGTGCATGTTCCCGCCCCATCATCTCACACCCCTCTCTCCTTGTTGTCTCCCTCCCTCCGGCAGATCCTCATTCACCCTTCGCCATAAAGCAGGAAACCCCCGAGGTGTCCAGTTCTAGCTCCACCCCTTCCTCTTTATCTAGCTCCGCCTTTTTGGATCTGCAGCAAGTCGGCTCCGGGGTCCCAGCCGGTGCCTCGGTCCCGCCCTTCAATGCCTTTCCCCATGCTGCCTCCGTGTACGGGCAGTTCACGGGCCAGGCCCTCCTCTCAGGTACGACAGGGAGGTCCCGGGCCGTACAGCCATCGCGGGAGGCGGGAGGGGGAGTCCTCATGGCCGGCCGCCAGTTCCCTACTTTGGATCTAGTCCCTACTCTCTCCCGAGTCCTCTCCACCACCATCCTCTTCCCTCATTCCTCCGGCCACTTTTGGAGGCGCCAAGATGCGGTCCTCCATGCCTGCAGAGTCAGGCAGTGGGAGGGGGCAGGCACTCTGGGGGATGCTTGGAGGTGGGGGTGCCTGGTGGATTTCCAAAATTTGCCTCAAAGCCCCATGAAAGTACCAGAACCCTAAGACCAGGAGCCAGACTCAGTAAAGCCCCAAACCCTTGGCCTGGGTAAAAAAATGCAAAAGAAGACAAAAAGAAAACTCTGGAGGGAGAAAGGCATTGGCTTTGAGGGCCAAATTCTGGGTCAGATTTCTAAGGATAGAGGGTCAGTCCCAATTGGGTCCCCATAGTGTAACTCTCGTGTCCCTAGCTTAAGTGTCTCTCTTGGAGGACACTCAGGCAAAGTGACTCACCAACCCAAGAGATGGGGAAGCAGGGACTCTTCATCAAGACCCTCATCCAACTCAAGGTTGGAAGCACGTTAGGGACATTTAGTTTAAAACTCTCCTTACACTGATGGGCAATAAGCTCAGGGAGAAAGACTGGGCCAAAATCCCTGACATGGTGACATGCCAGCCTGCATGCGCCCTGTGGATCAGATCCCAGCAGAGTTGAGTCTCCCTGGCAGAAGGACATTGGCCTGTCCAGGCAAAGTCTGAGCAGTGGCTGAAAAAGTCAGAGGTGTTTGGCTAGGCAGGGAGAAGGCCAGAGGTGGAGTGAGGGAAGGAACAGAGACCCTTAAGAGTCTTCAGATATTTGAAAGGCAGCCACAGAAATGAGACTATTTCAGAAGTGAGTCCAAGGCATTGAATCAGGACCCAGGGAAGTCCTGACCCAGGAGTGGGCCAGCCCTTCTGGACCAGTGGTTTTCAAGTTTGCTGGGCCTCGCAACACTCTCTTGAAATGAAAAGTTTGATAGAAGCCAGGTATCCAGACCAGACAAATGAAGAGCTGCTCTGTCTGAAGTAGAGGCTCTGCCCAGGGAAAGCCCTTACCCTTGAAAATCACTGCATCTTAAGAACCAGACCTCTGCCCACCCAGAGGGACCTCAAGGTCATCTTATTCAAGTCCATTGACCCTTCCTTGTAACTGTCTCTACATTTTATGTCTGTCTGGCACCTAGGACTCTTTTTTTTTCCCCCTCTGTGCATCCCCGTGTCTAATGAGGGAGGACCTCTTAGAGGAGGTGGGCACAGAGGTAGAGGGTTCATAAAGGAAGCCCAGTGTGTGGGCAGAGAGGCAGTGATGACGGATCTGAAGCAAGGAGGAAAGTGTTGACTCAGTGCAGAATTTCAAAAGAGGGTGAAGTCAGCGGAGATGGGTCATTTGTTTTGACCAAAGTGATTAAAGAAGAAAAGTCTGTGAGCTGAGTGAAGTGATGTCAGCCAGAGAAAATGGGACAGGGTTAGGAGGGGAGAGAGAGGGGGGAGAGTCGAAGAGACTTAAATTCCATGTGGGGAGGGAGGGGCCCAGTCGCTGGGCACCACTGCCTGCCTGTGTGTCTGGTGCAGTGGCCAGGAGGGCTACGAAGAGGCAGGTGAGGGATGATGGTGTGGGTGAAGCGTGTGATGTCGGAGAGCAGTTCTTCACTTACTGGGAATTGTAGAGAGGCTGGGCAGGATCAGCCAAAGAGGAGCAAGAAGGACCCAGGGCAGTAGGAAGCAGGTATGTCAGAGCACAGACCTGGGCATTAGTGTGAAGTGTGGTTGAAACAGCCCAGTGCAGAGTCCCTACCCTCAAACCCCTCCCCCACTTTTCCCCTTCCCTTAAGGGCTTCAAACACCTCCAGACAACATGTAATCAAATCAGGGGTGATGCTTCCAACTTCTATAAGCTCTTAACGGACATGCCCTGTGTCCATTGTCCATACAGGACTGGGAGATCATCCCTGCCTGGGGCAAAGCAGCAGGCAGCAGACACACAGTGGTCATTCAGGTGGGGGGGCCCCCAGATCCAGACCTTAGTGAGGCTGATGTGCAGGATGTGACCCCTGTGAAGGCTGTGGAGCCCAGCCTGAGGGTGGAAGAGGCAGCACAGAGGCAGGGGCTCTGGGAAGAGCAAGCAGGGCCCAGGCTCGGAGGGGCTTGGTCTAGATGGTTACTGAGAGCAGGAAACAAGTCAAGGCCACAGTCCACGGAACTGGGCCTGCCCCGTGACTCAGCACAGGGATTCAGGATGGCTAGTGTCCATGCTGAGCCCAGGTGGTGGCCTGGAGCTCCTGAAAGACTGTCCCCTTGCACCCTCCAATCAAGATTGAACCTAAATGCCTACCATGTGGCTAAGCCAGAGTGAGCAGACTGGGGAGACAGGGTAGGAAGACACCAGAATAGGAAGGGAATAATTTGGGACTTCCTTGAAGATCCAGTGATTAGGACTCCATGATTTCACTGCTGTAGGTCCAGGTTCAATCCCTGGTCAGGAAAACTAAGACCCCCATAAGCCATGGACACCATGGCCAAAAAAAAAAGGGGGGGAATGATATCAAGATATCAATGATATCTGGGGGCTGGAAACCTATGCTAGGGAGCAAGAGATTGATTTGGAAGAATAAAAAAGCCAAAACCAAATTAATGCAAGGTAATGATGCTGCAGACAGGGGAGAGGATGAAGGACTAGGTAAATTTTCATTCCATAATCATCACCTACCTGAACACCCTCCCCAGCTCTCCTCCCACCCTCTCCCACCTATGGATTGGACCCTGCCTACCACCTCCCACCAGGTCTTTGCCTGACTCAGAGTCTCCACGAGGTCAAGTTCTCTCCCAGCCCAGCTTCTCTGCTAATGCGATGTCTAGGATGGTTTTTTCTGGGTCTCAGCTTCTTCCTAATCAGGAAAGAAAGAAGAAACCTCAGGGTTTGGGAGATAGGAGGATTGCTCCTAAATGCTCCTCCCAGATGCCCCAGTCTAGGGTCCCAGCTCACTGACCGAGAGCAATAGTGATGCTGTCCTGTCTGTTCCCCGGCTCGACTCCAGCTCAGCTGTTGAGGAAGCCCTGACTTTGGCTTTATCATCAAAGAGTCCGTTACCCGCCTCCATCCTTCTGTGCAAAATTATATTTAATCCTGCCAAAGAGATTTCTGGATTGCCATAAATTCTCCTTGCTATCAGAGTGAGATAAGGAGTTGAAAAGAGGTCACATAGAGGGCGTACATCAAAGGAGCCCATAAATGGTCTGAAATCACCTCTGCTCTCACAATTCCCCCAAGTCCTGGTTTTCTGATGCTGGCCTCTACCCATATGTAGGATATTTACCAACATTTCTGTGGTGCTAGTGTTTTCTTGCAGAATCCAACTTCCCAGTCATTTAATATGCAGCTTTGTCTACATCAGCTTCTTTTCATATATATACATATATATATATAATTTATTTGTTTTATTTTATGTGGCTGTGTGGGGTCTTTGTTACTGTTCATGTGATTTCTCTAGTTGGAGAGAGTGGGTACAACTCTCTAGTTGTGATGCACGGGCTTCTCATTGCAGTGGCTTCTCTTGTTGTGGAGCTGTAGGCACACAGGCTTCAGTAGCTGCAGCTTTCTGGCCCTAGAACATAGGCTCAGTAGTTGTGGTGCACATGCTTAGTTGCTCCAAGGTATGTGGAATCTTCCCAGACCAGGGATTGAACTCATGTCCCCTGTATTGGCAGGTAAATTCTTATCTACTGGACCACCAAGGAAGTCCTACATCTGCTTCTTAAAAATAGAACTATTTTGAAAATATATTTGAGTGCAGAGAAGAAGGAATTACAAACCGAAGATAAACTTATGGTGAAGAGCCTTAAGAATCAATTAAGTCCAGAAAACAGGCTGTGAAGGCATGCCTCCATGTTATAGCTTCTGTAGTTTGATTTCTAAGAAGGTTGTAAAGTTCTTGGCTTTAGGGGAAGAAACCGAATATTTAAGGAATTGAAGCAGAGTCCTGGGGTTTCCCAGGTAGCACTAGTGGTAAAGAATCTGCCTGCAATGCAGGAGACACAGGTTCAAACACTGGGTTGGAACAATCCCCTGGAGAAGGGAATGGCAACCCTCTCCAGTATTCTTGCCTGGGAAATCCCATAGACAGAGGAGCCTGGTGGGCTACAGTACATGGGGTCACAAAGAGTCAGACCTGACTGAGCCACTAACACTTTCACTCTTTCCTGGGGACTAACGGAAAAGTTGAGGGTAAAGGATGTCCTGAAGACAGTCTCAGTTGGCTTTTTAAGGGGGCCAAGTTTCAGGGGAGGAAGCCTCCAGGAGTTGACGCTCTAGCATCTGACTCAGATACCTCTGTCCCACTGGAAGAAAATTAGGTGACTGAGAAGAAATGAAGATTAAAAATCACAGAATACAAGGGAGTAAAGCTGATGAAATTCAATTTCCAAGAGCATTTTAGGGGCTAGTTCTCATGGGATGGGACTGAGAGAGGCAAGTGTGACTAAATTAAATTGTGGCTTAAGGAGAGCTTGTGTCCTGGTGCTCTGTCCCCCTGAGCTGTAGAGCTTAAGAAGCAACAGGACCTGGTGATGGAAAAGAACGTTACTCTCTCATGAGAGTAACATGAGAAGGGGAAATGTGGGACCACAGGGAGCCCCAGAAAGCACCTAGGCTGATAATAGCCAATAGGTGGTCTGAGAGCCAATACTTACCCCATCCCCAGTCATAGCAGACATAGATGCAGCCTCAGAATCCTTCTCAACACAGTGCGACAGGAAGCCCCCTACCAATCAATCAAGTGTTAATTTAGGAGAACCCAGTGTACAATCTCTCATCTAACCGAGCTCTTCATAAGAGAGATGTGAAGATGCAAGTCAGGGAAATTAAATACTGTCCTCCCTGGCCTCAATCTAGACCTAGATGTCTGTCTGTCCATCTCTCTGAAGTAGGGAGGAAAGAGGAAAGGGAAAAGGCTTCAGGCCTGAATTAGCCGTCACCCTCTTCCATCACTCTGCTACTCGTCCGCTCTCTGTCCTCCATCTGCCCACACAGACTTCACGCCACTCTTCGCCTCTTGTGGGCTCTGGTACCAGGGGCTTCATCCAGGGGTCGAAGGGGCTGAGTCTGAGAGCTGATAGCACTGCAGTCTTTCGAAGAAAGATCCAATTTTCTACCTGTGTCCCCTTCTCCTTCTCATTATACTGAAGTTCCCCTTCTCTCACCTGTGTTGCCAAGCCCTCATTTGTTCAGGCCTGTGTAAAGTGAACTGAACGCATCTGTCAAATTCCAGCGGGTTCCACTCTGTTTGGTCCAGCACCAACCACTGCCAGACAGTATGCTCAAAACAAGTTAGGAACTTAGAGGGTGGTGTTCATTTTTACCAAAATATTCACACAGCTTTGAATCATGAACACCGATAGCTCTTTCCAATAGAGTTTATTCTGTAAGGTTTCCTTTGGCGTGTAATAATTTGTAGAATGTGTCCATTGCGCACATCAGTGTGCACCTGTGGCGTGAAACTTTGACTCCGAATGATGCTGATAACATGATGGTAATGGTAATAAGGTGTGTATGGCTACTCTCATTTATTTATTTTTTTCCCCATCTTATATGTGAAGAAGCTGAAGCTTGGGGCATGTAGGTGGCTGGTCTAAGGGCACTTGGAAAATTAGTTGTAGAAGCAGAATGAGGACCGAAGTCCTCTGATTTCTGGACCCTTCCCTCTAGAGGAAGGGTGGAAGTCCAGGAGGCCTGGTCTTTGCTGTTGAGCCCCCAGGCTTGGCACTAGTACCCCTCCCGGTCTGTCCTCCCCTGACTTAGTGCCTAGCCTTGCTAATTTACATTCTTGCTTACTGCTCTATCCCCAAGTGCTTCTTAAAATGTCCAGGATATCAGGATTAATCAGTATTTGTCAAATAAATGAATTGTCTTCAAGGAATCTCTAGAAATAGAGGTAAGGAGGCAGTTACTGCTGTATTGACAACTTACAGGGTTCCGTGAGAGGTACCTCCTCTTTCACTGTTGCTAGGCACCCCCTATAGGGCCTGACACAAGAAGGACCCCAGGGGTGGGTGTGGGGGACTGATGGGGGGAAAATTGGGCAAACAGTGCCATGTGGGAGTAGACTTAGTAACCTGGTTGACAGAGGATCACAGGGAATCCATGTGAGTCCTAGGAGAAAAGGCAGCCCCCAGTGTGGAAGAGGTAAAGGCATTTTGGTAAAATGGTGATAATCTAATCCAGTGGTTCTCATTCAGAGGTGATTTTGCCACCCTGGGGTCATGTGATAATATCTGGAGACATTCCAGGTTGTCACACTGGGTAGGAACCATTACTGGCATCTAGAGGGCAGACCCCAGGGATGCTCTCCAACATCCTGTAATGCACAAGACAGCCTCCCCTCCAGCCCCTCGCCACGGAGAATTATCTGGCCCCAAGTGTCAACAGGGATGAGGTTGGGAAACCTCATGCCTCATAAACATCACCAAGAACTCAGACAACCAGATAATTTCATCATCAGACGGGGGCGTTCTGAGAGGGAAGAGAGTGAAATGTGCGTTCTTTGTAAATGTGCTGGGACAGTATTCATATCTAGCAGATTGGGATGTCTTGTCACCTGTCAAGAATCCTTGGGTGAGGGAGGATCTTGTGGGCCTGCCGGTCAGGAGACCATGAAAGAAAGGACACGGGTGGGGGAGGAATGTGGTTGTTGATCCATGGTGTGGTTGGAGAGAAATCATCAGGTTAAATGGGGTCTCCAGAATGGGAAGGCTTGACTACCTGATGGAGGCGAGAGGCAGAACCAGAACATCAGAACTTCACAGAGCAGCCTCTGTGTCATCAAGGCCAGAATATTTCCCACAAATTATAGATAAACAAAGAGAGAGATACTTGTCTGTTTTACTGAAAATAGTTCTTTTCAGGAATGGCATGGATAGATGTCGGTGGTTCACAGGCTTGTGTAAACACTGCCTGTCAACCCACATCTCCTTTCCAGGTCAGGAATAGGCAACATGCTTCATGTCCTTGAAGCTCTAATAGGTTATATCCACCCACAAGGCCAGGTTGAGGAGCAGAAACCCCATTCTGGCTCAGAGGCAAAGAGTATGGTGATTGATTAGCAATGTCTGCCACAGGTCCAGAAAAGGACAGTGATGGGCCAACGGGCCACCACTTTGCCATCCCTTCACAGGGCTTTGTCCTTGGTTCTCCTGGGAGCTGGGGCTGAAAGGGTATGAGCTCTAAGTCCAGTGGCCTCTAATGTGTTTATTTTGACCCACTGTGCTGGCTGCTATGCGAATGCCACAGGTGACCACAAAGACCTGGAAGACATAGTCCCCAGCCTCCCTCCAATACCATGACATCATTATGGATGAATAAGATTCTTGTAAATAAAATCATTGGAGGATAGGGAATAATAGAGGCCTGTAATAGCCAGGCCCCTCCCTGCATGGTGGAGCCTGTGGCCTGGTGAAGGCCCACTGAGTAGAGAGGAGCTCGGGCTCAGAGAAGGAGAAGGGACGGAGGAAGTGGATCCAGAGAATGGCTTGGGAGAGAGTAGGAGTGGCAGAGGGCAGGCTTGCAGAGCCTCCAGGGAGCAAGACAGTACAGGAGCCCACAGTGGCCCACCTGATAACGCTTTGCTGTATCTTTTCAGGGCGAGAGATGGTGGGCCCCACGCTGCCTGGATACCCACCCCACATCCCCACCAGTGGACAGGGAAGCTATGCCTCTTCTGCCATCGCAGGCATGGTGGCAGGTAAGGGATGGGGCTGGGCAGGAGGGGAAACATTGTAAAGAGGAAGTGATGGCCACAGGTGGAGCAAGAGGGTACAAGAGGTAGGGTGTGCCCCATGCATAGACTTTCTGAAAGACACTGAAGGATGGACCAAGGAATGCAGCTCCTTGTTAACACCTGGAGAAAAGACTCCAGTGCAGGCTTGGCCCCTTAACTCTCCCTCTAGCTCAGCCCCCTTCTTCCCAGAGGCTCCCTATTTCCCATCATGATGAAAAGGGAGAGGCTGAGACAGACTAACATTCAAATCGGAGCTCTGCTATTTCTTCCAGTGATTCAGTAAGCCTTCATAGAGAGTCCTCTGGGAGCCATCAGAACAATGGAGGTAAACCTAAGCCCAACTCTTAAGCACCCCATGGTCTCTCAGCTATTTACCTCTGATGAATCCTGGTTTACCCTTTCTGAAAAAATATGAGTGTGAATGGTGTTGGTGATGATGGCTATGAGGATGGTTGAAATATATCCTCTTCACACTTCACGTTCATTCAACCCTGCACAGTCAGGACCCATGGCTTGAGTATTCCAAAGGTACTAGAGTGTGAGATGAGCAGGGTGTATGTCTCCATCATCACTTGGACAGTCCTGGAATCCTCCCCAGCAGTCCTGGGGGTCTCTTTGTCTGACAGGATGATCATCACCCAGAGGTGACCCAGGGTATCAAGGTCTGGACAAGTGAGAACAATGGGAATTTCTCTGGGTGCATCTCATTCTTTTAGGAACCCTGCAGGGAGAACCTCAGAATGGATAGGATGGAGTAGAACTATTTGCCTAGGGTTCCTGGTGGCTCAGACGGTAAAGAATCAGCCTGTAATGCAGGAGACCTGGGTTCAATCCCTGTGTGGAGAAGGGAATGGCTACCCACTCCACTATCCTTGCCTGGAGAATTCCATGGACAGAGGAGCCTAGAGGGCTACAGTGCATAGGGTCGCAAAGAGTCAGACCTGACTGAGCAACTAATCCTTTCAGAGCCATTTGCACTGCTCAGAGAGGTCTGAGGACCTGGAGCTTCTGGAAGGGGCTCTGAATCAGGGCATCTGTGAACCCCCTTCTCCCCACCAGCCTACCTGCCTCTGACTCCAGAGACTCAAGGCCTTCATCCAGGACTGCTTCCCCTCCCCCACCAGCAGGGGTTATTCTTTACCAGCCACCCACTGTGGGCGCCCTGTGTGAGGCAGGTGGGCTGGGCGCTCCTGGGCAGAGGGAGGGGATGGAGGAGCGAGGGAGGGAAGGAGGCTCTGGGCTCCCTGGGAACCCGCTGAGCTGGCACTTGTTGCAGCCTGGTTACCGTGGCGATGTGCTTAATGCAGCGTTGAAAATACAGAATACTGACTCCTCTCTCCCTCCTGGCCCCAGACTCCCTCCCTCCCTCCCTTCCTCTTCTGGAGCGTGAAATGAGATTGGTCAAGATAAAAAAGGAAAAGATTCGGTTATTTTTTTAAGAGTGTGGATAATGGGGCCTCTCAATCACAATCCCAGGCTCCAGTCGGTGCCCCCATCCCCCTTCCAACCTCTCCACCTTTCCCTGCCGCCTGCTTAGAGGAGGAGGAAGAGACAGAAAGCCCAGGGCTTTTCTCTTAATTATGAATCATTTCCAAGGGGCAGGCCCAGGGCACAGGGCTCCTGGGGCCCAGAGCCTGACCTGTGAGGTAGCTGGAAGGCTCAGGCTCCTCATCATAGTCCTGCAGGTTGTTTCTCTAAAGACCTCATCCTGAGTGGGTGTTGCAGGGAAAAAAAAAATAATAATAACACAAGTACACCGTGGACTACAAGTGAATTCCAAGAGGGGGTTTGCCTGGCAAGGTGGATGGGCACCTAGTAAGTGTCATGCAAATCAGTTTTTAGAAAATGCAATGTTATTTAAATGCATCCCTAGGTTCCTAGTAACTCAGTGGTGCAAATGAATTCTTAAGGAATTTTTTTGGTAGAAAAAGTATTTGTCAATCTCCTGATTGATTGAAGGGGGATTTCCTCCATTAAAATCAAATCTTCATTGAGCACCTACTGTGTGCTAGATAGATACAAAATGCTCTCAGCAAGGCATGCCAGTGACAGTCTTCAGTCAGTTGTAGAAGGACAGAAGAGATCATTTGTTTGCATTTTCTGGGTGCTTGGCCATTCATAGGTGTAAGTTTATTTCTCATTGAATCCTCACCAAAAGACTGGGGAATTGATATAATCTTAGGTTTATGTAGCTAAGGAATCAAGCTTAGAAAAGCAAAGTGGTATGGTCGAGGATCATAATCATACTAAGTGGCTGGGTTGTTCAAACACTATTCTTTTGATTTTCAAATCTTGGGTTCTTTCTGCTAGACCACGCTGCCTCCCATCAAATCAGAAGTAATAACACAAGCCATAAGAGAGCAACAGCGGAATAAGACCAGGGCACAGATTTTTTTTGTCCGTTCATCTTCTGTTTTCCCTACTAATTGTTGTTGTTGCTGTCCTGCCCCGTTAATACTGTTAATGGCCGTCTTACCGGTTTTGGAGCTGAACAACAACTCTGATAGATGGATACACCCATTTATCTCTCCATGTTTCCATACATCATTCATCTTTTCACACATTTTCCCATATATCCATACATATTCTTATCCATCCTTCCATCCTTCTGTCATTCAATCTTCTATTCATCTTTCTTTTATCCATCCTTTCTTCCATCCATCTACCCATTTTTCGATTCATCCATCCATCCATTCATCTATTCACCCATCTTCCCATTCATCCATCCATACTTCACTTCATTCAACCATTCTTCTATCAATTCAACCTTCTGTTCCTCTTTTCTTCATCCATCCTCTCTCCCATCCATCCATTCATCTGTCTTCCATCATCTGTCCATCCTTCAGTTCATCTATTCAACCTTTTATCTCTCTATCCATCCTTCCATGCACCTGTTCATACATCTATCTTTTCTTTTATCTGTTATCCATACTTCTACCATCCAGCCTTCCAACCATCCTTGTATCCTTCTATCCATTTACCACTTTTCACTTAACAAATAGCAATTGAGATTCTCTGGTGTGGGATGCAGTGACCAAGCCAGGTCCATCTATTTATGGAGCTTACAGCCTAACAGTGAAGAAAAAAGTATAGTAAACAAGTCAACGAATGAATCAACAAGATAATTTCAGATAGAGATAAGCTCTGGTTCAGACAATAAAATGGGATGATGTAATAAAGAGCTGCAGGGAGAGAAGATAACTACTTTAGATTGGGTGATGAGGAGAGGCCTCTCTGAGAAGGTGTTCAGAGTGGTCAGCCAAGTGATAAACTGGGGCAGACCATCCCCAGCCCAAAAGAACAGCAAGTGCAAAGGCCCCAAGGTAGAAACTAGTAGTGTAGCATGATCACACATGGAAAGAGTGTGAGTATAACTGAGGACAGCAAGTGAGTGGGGAAGGCACTGCAGAATGAAGAGATGTTGGTAGTTGGGGGGAGGGGTGGGTCAAATTTTAATACTACCTAGGTCACTGGGAAATCAGATGGTAGACAGAAGAAGACACCTAGAGACCAGTTCGGGGAGGGACAATTGCAGTGGTTGATACAGGACATGACAGTGGCATGTGCCAGGGAAGTAGCAGAGAAGGAGGAGAAAAGAGACATTTAGGATGTAATGTATTTTGGTGGTGGAGCTGGTAGCACTTACTAGTGGATTGGCCATAGGGGTTTAATGACAGAGGAAACAAGGATAAGTCCCTGGTTTGAGGTTTGGGGAAGGGCATGGGTGGTGGTGGCAAGTATATATGAGAGATCAGAAGAGGAAACGGTAGAGTATTTGGCATATGGAAGTCAGGGATTCTATTGGGCCATGTTAGGATTGAGACACCACCTAGATAACCAGTTTAACACATCAGTAGGCACATGATGTATATCTGGAGTCAGAAAAGACTAGGGCATACATTTCAGCCATTGTGCAGAGCTGTTATTTAATGCTTAAGGGATTATGCAAAGCCACCAGAAAGAGGATGTGGATGGAAAATCGCAGAAGGTTCACAAACCAAGCTTTGGGGTCCTTCAGCATTTAGAGACATAGCAGAAATGGAACCAACAAGGCAAGAAAGCAGGAAAAGCCAGTGGGTTAGGTGGCAAACCAGGGGAATTGGCGCCATGAAACCCAAAGGCAGGGAGGGAATGATGAACTGAATCAGAGTCGGCGAAGTGACCTTTGGAGTGATCGGGGTAAAGGTTGTAGGGATTTGAAGGGATCAGCGTTGGACCGACTAGAGGGGGGATGAGGAGGTGAGGGCAGAGACCATGGAGCAGAGAAGGGCTGCGAGCTGCAGAGAAATGTGGGCTAAGAAGAGGATTTTTAAAAGAGAAAATAGCAAAACCTGTCTGGCTAGGGGAATGATGAATTGGAAAGGGAGATGTTGATGAAGAGTGAAGAGAAGGGGTAAATTATGAGGGCCCAATCCATGGAAAGATGAGTGGGGTAGGATGCAGAGCAAAGAGGATGGGTTGGCCTTTCATGAGAGCAAGGACATTTCATCTGCCATGGGTGAAGGTGGGCTGATGGACCTGATGGTGAGAGGATGCTGCACCTAGGGGTGTACCACCTCCTAAGCCCCATCCTCTCCTCAAAGTACTGTATGACCAAAGCACATAGGTACCCTGTAAGTGTGTGTTGGATAAATGAACAAGTGAGCGAGTGAGGGAATGCATGAATAAGCGACATAGTGAGGGGCAAATACATTGGATTTTCCACCTTTCTTCCTGTCCTTTGGAGTTGGCTGAGGTTGGCATTAGCTGGGGTAGAGTCAAGGCCTGAGAGCATTGCTAAGGTATAATTGGCTTTCTCTAAGGATGCACTGACACCAAGGAGGTGTGGGGTACACCAGCAGTAAACAAAGCAGATCACATTGTGACTACAACAAAGAGCACTGGAGTAGGCACTGGAGGCCAGGGTCCTAGCAGGTTCTCAGGGAACATGTGGCCTGGGGAGAATGTCTTTCCCTCTCTGGGCAGCAGTTTCTTCATTTGTGAAATGAATGGTTGGATGAGGTCATTTCTTAGTTTCTTTCTTTCTATTTTTAATCCCTTTGCTTTTCTCCTCCCTCCTTTCTCTTCCATGAATTTGTTGTTCACCTGACCTGTGTTCAATTAATCCCTGTTCCTAATGAACTTGCTGTGTCACTGCCTGTCACTAATGCCCTGGACAAGGACCCAGAAGCCTTCCTCTCCTTCAGGCTCTTCCTTCTTGCTTCCATTCCTCCTGTGCAATTGCCTACATCTCGGGCAGGAAAGGAGCCCCCACTGACTCCAACTCAGGTTTTAACACTGGTTGGATGACAGATGTGGGGCTCTGTGAGCTTTATTTTTGCGCCTGCCTAATGGGGAAATCATAAACACCAGCATTCCTTGCCTGCTTCTTCTGTTCCAAGAGCGGTGCTATAAGCATTTGATGCATGTTATCGAATTGAATTCTCCCCACAACCCCATGAGATAGGGGCAATAATCTGCCCTGTTTGACAGATGAGGAAACTAAGGCTCAGAGGAGCTCAGTGACTTGTCCAAGGTTGCACAGTTTGGAAGTGTGGCAGAGAGATTTGGCTCCAGGCAGGCCAGCTCCAGAGCCAGGCAGCTTCCCCACTCCCAGAGTCTGGGAAAGAGTTCAGGAGCCAAAGAAGGCACTTGACTTGTAACAGCAGATGAGATTCTGGAATGCGGTGTGGACGTTCATTGGAGTTCAGGATTGGTGAGAACCTGGCTTTGTGGATGGAACTGTCTCCCAAGTACATAAATGGATGATCTGGAATTTCAAGTAAAGACCTCTCAGGTCAGCTTCTCCTCTGCCATTTCCCATCTGTGGGATTTGAGGCTAACTCCTTACTCATGCTGCACTCCAGTTTCCTCTTCTATAAATTGGAGCTATTGATGGGCGCCTCCCAGTTGTGAGAATAAAGGGGCATCGAGTGTGGGAAAGTGCTTTGCCAACCTTAAGCTCCGTCTGAGTTTCAACAGTAATTGCAGTGGTCTGCTGTGTTATTTAAGGGAATTCTTAAGTCATTTCTTTGGTAAGTAATTCTAATGAGGTCAAGAATCCACTCACAGAAACAGGTGATCTGATTTGCTTTGTGTAAGTCGTGTGCTGAGTTTGCTTCAAGTGGCAGGTTTGAGATGGGACAAGAGTCTCTTCAGAGGAAGTCTCAGGACCCACATGCTCCCCAGGCCCCTCCCCTCTTCTGCCTTTCATCCTCTGCACCCATCCCCGACCACACATTCACACACACACACACCCTCTTCTCCCTAACAAAGCATATTGAAGGAGGCTACAAAGAACCCGCCTGCCAATATAGGAGATGTGGGTAGGGAGGATCCCCTGGGGAAAGAAACTGCAGCCCACTCCAGTATTCTTGCCTGGAAAATCCTGTGGACAGAGAAGGCTGGCAGGCTGCAGTCCATGGGGTCGCAAGAGTCAGACACGACCTAGGGATTAAACAACAACGACAGCACAGTTTATAATCCCTGAGTCCTTCCTTGACCACTAACCTCTCTCACTCACATTGACCCCTCCTGGAAAGATCTTTCTACAGAAAGTCCAGGCAGCCGCAGAAATGGTTAGAACTTGGAACCGGGAGTCACAGCACAGCTTGCAAACTCCACCAAACCCTGCAGCTGTGTGAGCTACAGATCCCCAAGACTCTGTTTCCTCACCTGAAAAATGGCCATCAGGATAACATCTACCTCCTGGGGTTCCTGTGAAAGCTGATATGTCAGGGCGGTACCCCCAGTCCCTGACAGAAAAGGCACTGCCCCCAAAGGGATGCAGATGGAGGGGCCTCCAAAGGGCTCTTGGAGGGGTCTCCTGAGCTCCCACTGTCCCTGCCCTGGCCCCACCTGTCCCCCAGGGCTCGCTGTATATCCACCCTTCAGACCCTCATCCCCCAGCACCAGCCCTCGGGTGTGCATCCACCTCATGTGTCCCTCACCTGTATGCCTCCCACAGGAAGCGAATACTCTGGCAATGCCTACGGCCACACCCCCTACTCCTCCTACAGCGAGGCCTGGCGCTTCCCCAACTCCAGCTTACTGAGTAAGTTGCCTCTGGGGCCATCCCAGGCACTCCACTGTGCAGGGTGGGTGGGGGTGCTAGGTTGGACTGAGAGCTGGGAATCCCCAGTTCCATGGAGGGCCTGGAGAGAAAGATGTTATCCATAATCTGAGCAGGTCGGGGAAAGGCAGGGTACCAAATTGTCTGTAGGGAGAGGCGGAGGGGAGACTTCTGGGCGTCACTCATTTCTCCCTCCTGAGCCCATGTCTGTCAAATCTGTTTTGTGTAAGATTCAGGGCTCAGGCTTTGGGAGGGTGAGGGTGGAGGGGACATCTCTGCAGGATGGACAGGCTTAGAAAGTTCCACGGGGAGGGCACGTCTCTGTGCCCCTCCACATCTTGGAGGGTGCCTAGGGGAGTGCCAGCATCCCTCCTGCTGGGGAGCATGCTGGTTGCAAACAGTGCCATCCTGTCGCTCTCATTAACCATCTGAGTGGCTCGAAAATACTCATGATTCAGCCCCAAAGCCCTTACACAGAGACCCTCTGTTCCACCACATTCCTGATATTTGGCTTGAGATGTGCACAGCAGCCTTCAGTGTGGAGGGCTAGATAATGAACTGGACTGCAGGGCTTCTCATCAGCCCCTCTGCCCCTGGGCTGGGGTTGGGTTGAGAAACTAAGGAAATCAGGAAACCAGGTGCCATAAATGAATGTGAGGGATCCCACTGGAGTCTCCATGAAGGGGTGACCTGGAGAGTCTGGGAGCAAACCTGAGCCCTGTAGAAGCTGCAGCACCGTGCAGCTGACCCCAAAGGTCTCCATTCCCAAGACCCTCCCTCTCTCCTCCTGTTACCTCCTCATGTTCCAGGAATGAGCAGGAGGCGGACTGACTTGGGCTCTGTTTGCCATGTGAGTTCAAGCCACCCATATGTCCAGTTCAGCTAGGAAAGATGAGGGCATAGAGATGGGCCGTGGAGCTTCCCCAGGCTGTCCATCCTGCGGGTGTGCAGAGCAGCCTGGAGAAGGCTCTCAAATCCACATATCCCTTGAGCAGTCAGCTTTCCATCCCCCTTGGTTCCTAAGATCCTCTGATCTTGTGCCTTTTGGGCAAGGCCAGGGAACACCCCAGCGATCCCCCAGTCAGTACTTCATTCTTCAGGGCTTCAGGGCTCCAGTCCTAACTTCTTTTTCTTGCCCTCTCTCAATGCAAGGGTGCTGAAGGTCAAAGGAATCGTGGGGAGGGGAGGGGCAAGAAGCCACTGTTCTCCTTCTAGCCAGAAACTCAAAGGTGAGGCTAGAGAAGGAGGAAATAAGGGCCAGAGAGGAGTTAATCTTTGATGATCAGATAGGCCAGAGGGATCAATGATTAACTCACGCTGTCTTAAAGGTTAGCAGAGGCAAGGGGAGGCTATGGTGCAATTTTTTTCTTCTGACCGGCAGTGTTGTTCTTTTTTTTTTTTTTTGAACTTGTCCAGGTTCCCCATATTATTACAGTTCCACATCAAGGCCGAGCGCGCCGCCCACCACCGCCACGGCCTTTGACCATCTGTAGTTGCCATGGGGACAGTGGGAGCGACCGAGCCACGGGAGGACTCAGCCTGGGACAGGCCCCCGAGAGTCACACAAAGGAATCTTTATTTATTACATGAAAAATAACCACAAATCCAGCATTGCGGCTCCCTCCCTGTGTGGTTGATTCAGTGAACCATGAGAGACAGGACGATGGTGGAGGAGACGCCACCAGTCCTCTGGGACTCCTTAATGAGGGACAGGAGTCCCAGGGGGACAGACTGTCCCATTCCAAAGAGACAGAATCGGAGGAGAAATGTGGAGAAGAGGGCTGGAGAGGGATGGCCCTTGGGGCCCACAATGGGCTCGGGGGCACACAGAGGCGCCTCTGTGGCTCTGTTGTCGACACGCTCTAGTGGCCATGGGCTGTGAGCACTTCCGCCCAGCCCGCAGCCACAGTGGGTGCGAAGGCTCACCCCCACCGCCACCCTGAGAGGCACCGCCTTCTCTACGCAGCTTGCTTGGCTCTTCCTGCTGGTCCCTCCTGGTCATGGGCTCAACCCTGGATCCAGCCAACCAGGAGTTCCACCTGGTAGTCAAGGTGGTCAGCTGCCTGCCTTCCCCTTACCCGCTGCTGTGAATGTACCAATTCCATCCCAGGGGCTCCCCCGCTGCGGAGGATCCACCCCTCTCCTTGGCAGCCAGACCAGCCCATTACAGCTGGAGACAGACATTCCAAAGCACCCCTCCCACCCTGCCCTGGGCTCTGGGGGGTGGGGTGCAGTCCTGCCCAGAGTAGAATGAGGCATATAGCTGGGGACCCCGCCTCCTGCTCCCAACAGCCCTGCAAACCCACAGCTACCGAGAGACCCTGATACCCGTCCCCACAGTTCCCTCTCTGGGCCCCACAGCTCCCTCCCCCCCCACCCCCCACCAGGCCTGACTGTAAATACTGTAAATGAGTCTCAGCTTAAGTCAAACTACCCCTTTCCTCTCAGTGTTTCCCTGCCATGTCCGGCTTCTCTCCTTGACGCTTCTTTCTTTTTTAAAAGACAACCCACCATTGCCATATGACTCAATAAACCATTGCTCTTGGTCTCTGGCTTTGGGGTTGACTGGGTAGGAAGCACCCTGGAACAGGGTTTTCTCCAGAAAACCTCAGAGCCCAGCAGCCAATGAACTCGTATTGGGGCTATGTGTTGAAAGGACCACTGTTGTCTGGGAGAACCCTGACTTAGCATTCGTCCTCTGCCCCAGGGAGATGTTCGATGCCAGGCACACCACATACTCCAAGCTTTGATTGTTCCATCTCTGAGTCAGTGAGAGCAGAAAATAAGCACGTGGCCTGGTGCCCGACCAATCACAGACTCCCCACAGGTGGTGGCCGCTGTTACTTACAGGAAGCCAAAGAATCAGCCAGGAAGGCTGGTGACAGATCCTGGAACAGCTCCACACGGGAGCCTGCATAAACAGGTTTTAGGATCCCTGAGGTGTGAGAGGAGGAAAGGGAGAAGACAGTTATTGGGCTCAGCTCCCTGGGAAAGTGTTGAGAGTGTCAGTCGCTCAGTCATATCCAACTCTTTGTGACCCCATGGACTGTAGCCTGCCAGGCTCCCCTGTGTGTGGTACTCTCCAGGCAAGCATACTGGAGTGGGTTGCCATTCCCTTCTCCAGGAGATCTTCCCAACCCAGGGATTAAACAGGGTCACCTGCATTGCAGGGACATTCTTTACCATCTGAGCCACCAGGAGCTGCATGGGATCCTCACATAAATGAACCTGGGATTCGCCCTGTTTTACATATGGAGAAACTGAGGCTCAGAAAATAATGAAATAACTTGCCTGAGGCAGGAAGTGGTAGATTGCATCAAAACCTGTTACCTTAAGTTCAACACTTTGGCTCAGCACCACGGGCAATCATCAGGGATACCAGGGGTTGTAGACCCAAGGGAGATCCTAGGACTGCCCCTGAGAGTCTAATATCTTTTGGCTTGGTTCCTAAGTATTGGGTTGGCCAAACTGAATGAACTTTTGGGCCAACCTAATATTTGGCAATATTGTAGAACTTCCCAGGTAAAGTGCTTGCCTGCCAATGCAGGAGATGTGAGAGACTTGAGGTGGATCCCAGGGAAGATCTCATGGAGGAATTAATGGCCATCCTCTCCAGTATTCTTGCCTGGAGAACCCCATGGACAGAGGAGCCTGGCGGGCTACAGTCCATAGGGTCGCAAAGAGTTGGGCATGACTCCAGCGACCACACGCGAAATATTTGGCAAGACCGGGTAGTCAAGAAGCCGGGGCCGGGAAGGGGTGAGGGAGTTACTGTGGGGACTTCAAACAACCCTCTTCTGTGAAGAGGGTTCCACAGAACAAGGTGGGAAATACAATGCTGACTGCAAGGGCTGGCTCTGTCCGCAAGAGGATGCTTGTCCCACCAGCGGCTACCTGGTGTTTGTGTGGACCCTCTTCATGAAGGACCCAGCTGGAGCGGGGCCGGGAGTGGGGGGCAGGATGCCCAGGACAATGCTGACAGTTGGGCAAACAGCACATGGGGCTGAGTCTGATGGAGGAAGGGATTCCTCAACAACCTCTCATCCCCAGGGACTCTCAGACTGGGAGGGCAGAGACTCTGACCCACCCTGGTTCTCCCAACAAAGAGGCCGGGAGTGCTCGCTGAGGATAGAATGGACAAGGCGGACCCTCCCACAAAGAAAGCTGGTCCCCCTGTCTTCCTTGTGGATCTGAGAAGAGGCTCGTTCTTCAATAACAGGACTTCCCTCTAGCCTCAAGCATGGCAGCAGGACTGAATCCCATTATATCTGAGGCTCTTTATGACCCCAAACCTCTGGGTTCCTGAGCTCTCCAAGACAGTCCCCACCCAGGAACCACCTTGAGTTGCTCGGTGCCCCAAGGAGTCTGCAGAGCGACCCTTTCTATTCACACCCAAACCCTTTCTGGGAACACCGGTGCCCTGGCAGCCTCTCTATGCCCCGAATGACAGAGGAACTTGGTGGTGTTTTTGTGGGTGACAATGACTCAGCTCTCCCCTTCCTTCTCGGAGGTGAGCTGAGCCTCCCAGGATGCTGCTCAGAGCAGGTGTCTGTGGGCATGTGGCATGGCTCAAGTGCAGCGGGTCCTAGCCAGTACCTCTCCAGACATTGTGTCCATGGTCAAACCCCAGGGGCTTAGAAAATACAGCTATCTATGTGTCAGGGTCTTCTCTGGTGACTCAGATGGTAAAGACTCAGCCTGCAATGCAGGTAGGAGACCCTGGAGACCCTTGTTCAATCCTTGGGTCGGAAAGATCCCTGGAGAAGGAAATGGCAACCCACTCTGGTATTCTTACCTGGAGAATCCCATGGACAGAGGAGCCCAGTGGGCTACGATCCACCGGGTTGCAAAGAGACACTACTGAGTGTGCGCATGTGCACACGCTTGCTGGCGGAGAGAGACAATCTGAGGTGCCCTGTCTCCAGGGGCTGTGTTGGGACAAGTCGGGGAGTTACATGGTACATCAGGGGGCCGCGGTGAAGAAGGGGCGTGAAGACAAGGATGGGAGGAAAGGGGCATGGCCACAGAGGATCAGGTTGGGGCATGTGGGACACATCTGTGGGCAGCTGGTGGGAAGCAGGGGAGGGGTGGTCTACTCTGTAGCAGAGTCGGGGCCTCTAGTTTCTCTGAAGACCTGGACCTTGGCAGAGAGAGCCCAGCCTCACCAGCCCCCGCCCCATCCCCAGCCCTCATTGTGCCCTGGAACCAGCCCTTTCACTACCTATGTGGAGAGGCCTCCTCAGCTTTCCAGGCTTCTCTCCCTGATCTGTCATCCTCGCCCTTGCTCCTCCAGCACCCATTGTACCCTCTCAGCACACACCAGGCCAGCCCAGGGTGCCTGGAGCTCAGGGGTCAGTGTGGGCCAGGCAGCCCTGCACGTGGGTGGCCTTTCTGCTGGGAGACAGAGCAGTTAGGACGGAGCAGAACCCCTCTGTCTGAGGTGGGCTGGAGCTGCTGTGACCCTCTGGCTCTGCCCTATGGCCTGGGGGCGGGGGCAGGTGGGAGTCCTGCTCTAAGGCCAGCCCCCAGGCTGGTTCTGAGTCCTCCTGTCACTTCTTTAGTATTCTTGGCATTATTGTTTCGTCGCTCAGTCGTGTCCGACTCTTTGTGACCCCAAGGACCACTTTTGTCTCTAATTCTGAATGTTGGCCTCATTTTGCACTTGGGGAAACTGGGAGCAAGAGGTGCCTGGATTTCTCAAGGTCATTCACAGGAGCTGAGACCACTGCCTGGACTCTAATCCGAGGCTGAATCTGCACCCTAATCTAAGGCCTTGGACAGCAGGGTGTGGCCAGGTCTCTGCAGAGAGCTTCAGGCCCCCGTGGCTCTGTGGCGAGGTACAGGGTTTCATGGCCGCCTGGGGCGCTGCTACACACATCCAACACGGGGACAGTCCTGGATGAAGGGCCCAGAGGTCAGCCTGCAGGCGGGTAAGGAGTGCTGGGGCTGGGGGGGAGTGCCAGCTGAGCCTCCACCCTTGGCCCCAAGTCTCCCCCAGGTTGACCCTCGGAAGCCCTCCTCTGGCTTATAGGGTCATAAAGCACCTCCACCTGCAAGGGGTCTGCTGGTTCCTCTGTGCCAGCGTGTGTGTCACCCGCAGGCAGACAGTGACCAGACACGCTCCCACAGCTGTGATGGTAGTGAAAGCATCTTGTCCCACAAGGGCCCCCTCCTCTCTCTACCGGCCTCATCTCTTTCTCCTCCTTTTTCTCACCTCTTCTAGTTTCCTGTTCCAGTCCCTTTTCTGCAGGAGTCTGAATAAATTATTCCTTTGGGAGACCTTTTGTGTTTCCAGTGAATATTCGTGAGGACTTAGAGGTCCTGCATCTGCTCAGAAAATGCCACAAGCATTTCTCCTCCCTCTCGCCTTTCCCTTCTGATTTGTTTCTCTTCTCTCTCCTCTCTTCTCTTCCTCTAGCTCTGGGGGCACTTGGGATACAGATGCTGGAGGTCTTATCTCCTGATGGCAGATACTGATTCCCTACTGCTCCCTGCTCACATGCACATGTGTGCACACACACACACATGCCACCAGCAACCCCACCTCCACATCTCTAAGTGCCTCAAGCAAAACCAGGTGCCTGGCTTCCTGGATGAAGCTGGAGGAAGCAGGCAAGGCTGGTCCCCTCCCGGCCAGCATCCTCCCTGAGTATCATCCTTTCTCCTTTTCTTGCTGAGCGGCAAAGGCTAAACCTCAGGTGCTGAGGGGCTGCCCTGAGACTTAGGTTGAGGGCTGGGTCTACAGGGTGTGGGGCTTTGTTTTGGGGAGAGAAAAGAAGCTGTAGCCCAGCTCTTCCACATCTGTGCCCCGTGGCAGCCGGCCAGGCTGGGGAGTGAAGCGCTGCCTCCGGCTCTCCCAGGGAAATGTGATTTCCCCTTGAGTGAAGCGGACTGTGCAGTGTGGAAATTGGCTCTTTTCTGAGCTAGTGGAGGCTGTTCTGGAGTGGGGGGCGGGCTGGGGCCCGCGGGAGGCTGCGCTGGCCCCCGGAGTGAGCCGGGAGCAGCCATGTGCTGAGAACTCATTAGGGATAAATCACACTAGTACCAGCGTGAAGCCAACACCCTCCCCCCACCGTGCCTCCTGGTCCCCCCTCATCTCAGACTTCCCCCTTTCCCTCCCCCTCCTCCCTAGCCGAGGCATCCTCCCCCGTGTGAGGGGAGCCCAGGCCCACACGCGTGTGTGCACACACAGCCCCGCCTGCTGCCTCAGATCCAAGGGCCCATCCTTGAATGACAGCCATGTTCATTTACAAATAACTGTTTTTGTTTGTTTTAGATGTGTTTGCTTTTTTGCCAGGAGGGGGGCATTAGTCACTTCACTAACAGCACAAGCCTAGGAACTCACGTTTTCCTCCACCGCATCCCTCCATTGAGCCACGATTCCTATGTCTGGCTCCTGCTTCCCAGAGAGTCCTTAGAGGCTCCCAGCCTTGGGCAACATTGGTTTCCCCCCATACACACTCTGGGGAGAGGTGGTGGTTGTGATTTAGGTGCTAAGTCATGTCTGATTCTTGCGACCCCATGGCCTGTAGCCCGCCAGGCTCCTCTGTCCATGGGATTTTCCAGGCAAGAATACGGGAGTGGGTTGCCATTTCCTTCTCCTTCCCAACCCAGGGATCAAACCCACATTTCCTGTATCTCCTGCATTGCAGGTGGATACTTTTTACCTGCTGAGCCACCTGGGGAGCCCCTGGGAAGAGGAGCATACCCCATTGGTCCTAGCCCGGAGAGAGTCCCCCAATCCAGTCACACACGCACCAGGGGACATGGCTTAGGGAAAGATGCTAGCCATAAATGGATGCCCTTGGTCTGAATGGAAACTTATTTCTCCAACAAAGCAAAGAAGGGAAAGAAAGTGGGTAAAAAAGGAGGACTTCCCAGGTGGCTCAGCAATAAAGCATCTGTCTGCCAATACAGGAGATACACGTTTGCTCCCTGATCCAGGGAGATCCCCTGGAAAAGGAAATGGCAACCCACTCCAGTATTCTTGCCTGGGAAATCCATGGACAGAGGAGCCTGGTGGGCTACAGTCCATGGGGTAGCAAAGAATAGGATGCGGCTGAGCACACACGCTAAAAAGAAGGGAGTAAGGCTTCTTGACCTTGACGAGAACTGAGGCTTTACCTGTTGAAATTACAACCACGTCCTCCCCAGAACCACCCTCTTTGCTGATGACGAGAGAAAAGGCCTAGTCACCAGCTATTTTAGGGGCTGAGGTTGTGGTGTCACTGGAGCTGTTAGTTACAGTCATCTGTTTACCCCCTGGGAGACAGCATTGCTGCAGAGTCCAGGCCTGGGTGTGGGACTCTGTCCCCACCCCATCGCCTCCTGGGTGGCAACCCCAGGGATATCCTCAGCTTCCTGGGCCATAAAATGCACGGCTCTGGCCAGAATGATGTCCAGCCCTAAGGTCATGAATCAGTAGTCACCCGGTCATCAAAGGCATTAGGGGACTCATTTGACTGGTTCAGGTATGAAGCTCTCTTCCAGATTCCCCAGGTAATTTTCCATCAGGCAAACACCATACTTCCGTATGTGGATTCAGTCTCTGTTTAGGGTAGGGGCAGAGTGGCTTCTGGCACCCCATTCAGCCAGGGCACTAGAGTCCTGCTTCAGCTGGCTAGGTGAAAGCCAGGCTTCTAGGGGATTCCAGGCTGGGGCAGAGATGAGAAAATGGAGCAAAGCAAATACAGCCACAGTTAGTACAGGCTGGGGCATGGGAAGGTGTAGGCCTCACATTCATTGATTCATTCATTCATTTGGAAGTAGATCATAAACCATCTACTTTGTGCCCATCCCTGTAAGAGGCACCTAGAAGGATGAACCAGATGAGACTACCTTCCTCCAACCCCAATGTCACCCAAAATAAAAACAAAAAACCTCAGAGCTTAGGGCCATTATAAAAGTCACTCTAAGGACTTCCTTGGTTGAAGGTGGGAAGGTCATCCCCATCTTTCAACACAGGGGATGTGGGTTTGAGCCCTGGTCTGGGAACTAGGGCTTCCCAGGTGGTGCTAGTGGTAAAGAACCACCTACTAAAGCAGGAGGCATATGAGACATGGGTTCAATCTCTAGGTCAGGAAGATTCCTTAGAGGAGGGCAAGGCAACCCACTCCAGTATTCTTGCCTGGAGAATCCTATAGACACTAGCAGGCCACAGTTCATAAAGTCACAAAGAGTTGGACATGACTGAATCCATTTAGCATGCAGCACGCATGCATGCAGGGAAGTAAGATCCCATGTGTGGAGGGACAGCTAAGCACCACAGCTAGAAAGAAATCCATGCACTGCAACAAAGAGCCCATCACTTAGTTCCACTTCTACTTGCACTTCATTGTTCACTGCAATGAACAACCCCTAAACTGCATCTAACACCAGACACAGCCAAAAATAAGCAAATAAACATGAAAAAAAATGTCACTATAGAGCAAGGTGGGAAAGGGATAAAAGCCAGAAGAGATGGGATATAAAGTGTTGTCAGGTTTCAGGGTAAGAGTTGTAAAATTCCTCCTGCCTGCCACCTGCCACCCCAAGGCCCTTCTCAAGTATCCATAGCTTCTCCTAGGAGCCTCTAGGAACACCAACTGCAAATCCTAACCTCAAGCCTACCCCCTCTTCTTTAAAAGGATTATTGTCCTGACTTCTGTGTCCCAAGGAGGGCTCGGGAGGGCTCTAGACAAGAAGACTCAATGTCAGCGCCCTTTCCCAGAGGCCCTCCCACCCCACTGCAGGCACTGAGGGCCAGCCTCCACAACCCTCCTCCTCCACACCCCCCGCCCCGGGCACCATGATTAACGAGAACCAGACAGCCTGGGTCTTTCTTTGAGTCAGAAATCTTTATTCCTCCAGTGGGCTAGGGAGTGCAGGAGATGCTCAGAGCCTCAAAACAAACCAAAAGCTCCCCTCCTTGCGGTCCTGCCTGGTCCCCCTCCTCTCCATCTCAGTAACCCCCTGACTCAGGCTGGGGCCAGCCTAGCTCCCTGACCACAGGTCCAAGAACTGGAGGGAAGAGAGAAGGATGAGGGGGCTTGGTAGAGAGGGTCGAGGAGGCCCTGGGAGAGGAGGCAGGTGGAGGGTATGGCGCAGGGGCGGAATGGAGACCCCACGTGGCTGTAAGTCCCATGTCTCTATCTCCTGGGTTCTTTCACCCCCTAAGCTCTGGCTCAGGGTGGTGACAGTGACCTGGACCTTGGGGACAGGCTTCTCCTCCATGATCTGTTCCCCATGCATGTTTCCACCCAGCTCTTCTTGGAGGGTGGAGGGAGGGGTCTTTGGGGGCTGAAACAGTGACTTGGGGAGGAGAGGGAGTCACTGTGGGGGAGCAGGTGCCTTCTCCCAGCAGCCAGTCTGGGGCGGGGGAGGGGTGGAGTGGGCCAAGACCCAGGCTGAGGCTCGGGGGCCCATCTGAGCATGTCGCCTGATAAGGAAGAGCGGGGGGGGGGGGGGGGGGGGGGGGGAGGTGAATAAATAATAGGAAATAAAACTTCATGAAGCAGAAAATAAAAGGCAGATTATACAGATGTGGCAATTTGAAGGATCATTGCCTCTGTCCTCTTTTTAACTGCTGCATCTGGAGTTTTGAAGCAGCTTATCCCCTCCCCTCCCTCTGTTGGGTCCCTGCCTGGCTGGAGGCCCCCAAGGGGCCAAGACACGCGAGGGGACAGCACCTCAAACACTCGGCCGGAGGTGGTGTTTCCCAGCACCACGCGCTGCTGCCCAGCTGGGAATGGGCCTGCGGGGCTGGGACACTGGGTGAAAGGGTGGAAGGGTGGCCTGGGTGTTTTGGGGTGACGCCACCCCAAATGAGGTGGGGTTGAGGTTCTCTGTGTGAGGAAAGGGAGAATTTGTGAGTGAGGACAGGGCTTCCCAGGTGGCGCTAGTGGTAAAGAATCCCCCTGCCAATGTAGGAAACGTAAAAGACATGGCTTTGATCCCCGGGTCGGGAAGATCCCCTGGAGGAAGGCATGGCAACCCACTCCAGTATTCATGCCCAGAAAATGTCATGGACAGAGGAGCCTGGAGGGCTACAGTCCATAGGGTCACAAAGAGTTGGACATGAATACAGTGACTTAGCACACACTCACACACAGGGTTGGTGACGGGGGGTTGTGGACAGGTGAGGGTGACAAGAAGGCACCTGGATGATCAGAAACAGGGTGAGGACTTGGGTGGAGCCTGAAGAAGGGTACTCCTTGCAAAAAAGGGATTTGGGTGAGGTTTGGCTGGAGGGTGAGGTCTAAAACCTTTGTATCTTCTTGCAGGCAGCTTCTTTCTCATCTTCATCAAAATTCATTTGTTAAGCCTCAATTTGACACTGTGCCAGGTGCTATATAAACAGACATGGTCCCTGCCCTTAAGGAATTTCCAACCTAAGACACACACACATGCCGACATTTTGTTTATTTTAAATATTAATGCATTCCCCACCTTGCTCCAGAGAGGATCTGAGACAGCTCACAGGAGCTGCATGCAATGAATTAGTCAAATACAAATAAGAAATAAAGCATCGAGACCACAGAAAATATAGACTGGGTAAAAGGATGGGTCCCGAAGTGCAAACGTGCCTAGAGCCTCTTGGTGGCCAAACAAAAGTGCTGTCAGTCACTTACCGGGTCTCATTTGTTCAATGAGGGAGTCAGCACCTCTCTGTGCATACACCTCCCTCCCCCACCGTCCATGTCACATCAGATGGGGACAAAGAAATCAGAAAGCCAGAAGCTTCTACCTGACCCCAAGATGTGGCAAAGGCCCATCTGGCTCAAATCTGCCCATAATCCTGGTGTGTTGTCTTTCAAAGCAATGGACAACCTGTCACAGCATCATTCATAGACATACGGGATAGTTTAGGGGAGATGACACCAAGTTCAGTCTCACAGGTCATACATAACATTTACACAGAAATTTGGCTTCCCTGGCAGCTCAGTGGTAAAGAATCTGCCTGCCAATTCAGGAGATGCAGGTTCGATCCCTGGGTCAGGAAGATTCCCCGGGAGGAGGAAATGAAAACCCACTCCAATATTCTTGCCTGGAGAATCCCATGGGTGGGGGAGCCTGGTGGGGTGCAGTCCTGGGGGTCGCAAAGAGTCAGACATGATTGAGCATGCACACATGGGGGTGGGGTGGGTATAGAAATATACCATTTCCAGGAGGATTTATGGAGGGTCCACATCCCTACAGACAGAACTCCAGGTCTGCAATTCCGAAAAAATATTAGGGCTGAAAGCTTAGATTTGGAAGTTTTTCCCAGAAGTTGCTCTGGTGCCCCTGAAGTCAGTGAGGCAAGATCTCTGAGGCTTCACTTTGGGAAAAGGCTGAGTTCAAGGCTGGGGACAGGGGCAATGCAAGTAGAGCAAAGACAGAAAAGAACATGTAAGGAAGTAGAAGAGCCAGGAGAACATGGAGTACCAGAAGCCCAGGAAGGATAAAGTTTTGACATTTATTATTTTCGACACCAGGAGTCAGGCCTTGGACAAGACCCTGGGTTATGATGGAAAACAACCTGCCTTGTTCCCGCCTTTGGGAGGTTTACGTTCCACTGGGAGCAGACAGACAGGAAAGACTGGAAAGGAGGGCAGGGGAGGGATGTAGAAACTTCAGCTTTGATGTGATAGGAAATAACTGGGGGAGGAGAACGCAAGGAAGGCTTCATGGAGGAAGTGGTATGTGGATGGCAGTAGGTTTTTTCTCTTCCCAGTCCTAGCTCTCAGTATTTCTCAGCAGCTGGTCACAGCCCCCATCCTCTGGGTGGCATTGCCGCCACACCTCACCCCCAACTTGGAAGGAGGCCTCCGATTACCTTACGTCCCTAGTGATTAGCTCAGAGGTGGGCAGCTGGCCCAAGGTATGTTGCTCAAAGAGATCATACTCTGGCCTTGAGTTTGACATTTCTGAGAAGCAGATATTCTCTGTGTGCTAGGTTTGTACCAAGAAGAGGGAGTCTTGGGAGTTCCTGGGGACTATCTTGGTCCATAAGTGTTGGGATCAAGAGGGTTGCTCTTGTCTCCCTAGACCTGGGAGGTGGAGCCCTGGACAAGAGAGAAATGGGCTCCTGGCTCAGTGTGGGACCTGACCCGGATCGTCAAGTTACTGGAGCCAAACGATGTCCGTTTCTGCTAAAGCCCATGTGAGTTGACCCACCTGTCACCCGCAATGTCCAGGCAGAGGGAGAGCCAAGTGCAGAGGCCCAGCCTTGGAGAAAGACCCCTGTTTAAGGGCAGAGGGCAAGCTGGAGCCCAGAGGCGGGAGGGTGCCTGGGGAAGGCCGGCAAAGCCAGTGCTAATAGCTAACCAGGTTTTCTCCTGCGCCAGGCATTGTTCTGAGTTGTTTACGTGCATAATTTCACTTAAGGACCCTGTGAGGTAAGTGGTGTTATTATCCCCATTTTATAGAGAAGCAAACCAAAGCACAAGAGGCTAAGCAAGTGGCCAGGTCACGCTGGGCCTCTGGTAGGGTCCACAGATCAAGGGGCGGATGGGGCCAAAGGTTGCTGAGAGAGGAAGGGCTGAGGAGGCTGAGAAGACTTTGGTGATGGAGGGTCATCAGTGGAGAGTGGTGGCTGGAGGCCAATGTGCCAGGTGTGAATGGAACCAGGTGAGGGAGCGAAACAGCTGGCAAAGACTACACACCCGTGGGTCTCAGCTACAGGAAGCAGAGGGTCAAATAGGCTTTTCTTTTTCCTTCTGATGGTGGTTCTTCAAGTTGTTAACAAGGCAAGATAATGAAGGGGTAGAGCATAGGGCCAAGACCCAGATGGGACCCCCAAGGGGGAGCTCTAAAGCAGGCAGGATATTAGGGAGAGGGAGGGGATGGTCCCAGAAAGGCGAGGAGCACCTCTTCCATGGGAGAAAAGAGTCCCTTGGACAGCAAGGAGATGAAACCAGTTAATCCTAAAGGAAATCAGTCCTGAATATTTATTGGAAGGACTGATGCTGAAGCTCCAATACTTTGGCCACCTGATGCAAAGAGCTGACTTATTGGAAAAGACCCTGATGCTGGGAAAGACTGAGGGCAGGAGGAGAAGGGGGCGATGGATGAGATGGTTGGATGGCATCATCAACTCAATGGAGGTTGGCCCAAGGTTCCAGGTCATTCTCTCTTCCCCTTCTTTTCTTACAGAAAAGTTGCACATATAGTATAAACATCTCCAGGCCATTATCTACCCCATTCTAGGCTCACTCACTCAAGTTATAGCATCTTAAAGCCAAACTCCCAGGCTGTCTCCCAAGCCATGAGCTTCTAAGCTGCCCACCAATTCCTTTATGATCTCCCATCCAGGTACTAACCAGGCCAAACCCTGCTTAGTTTACGAGATCAGATGAGATCGGGTGTGACCAGGGTGATACAGCCACAGATACTAATTCCTTTATGATCTGGCCTCAGCCCACCCTGTGTCTTACCCCATCCCCCCTCCAACCCTCCAGTCCAGCTCCTCCACCCCAGACAAAGGCCTCTTGTTTCCATCTGACTCTGAGCCCTGCAAGCAAAGGACCCAGCCCTCAGGCCTTAGTGACCTTTAACTCTTCCCTGGTGCGAAGCAAACAATAAATAAATGAATGTCATTAGCAGAAAGCCAGATGGAGCAGAGATGCTGAGAGACCGGGAAAAGGGTACATCAGGGAGTCATCTGGCTCATGGCAGTGAGCTGAGCTCCCTAGATGGGAAAGGAGGCACTGAGCACAGACTTCAACCATCCTTACGTAGCCTGAGCTGTTCACCAAGAACTGTGTCCAGTCCCTTCCCCTGCAAAGGAATGGACCAGCTCACTCCTGGGTGGGAAGGAAGAGGAGGGTGGAGACAAGGTCAGTGTAGGCCTGTGGGGTTTGATCTGTTCCATACGCAGGACTGGGGCTGGGTGAAAACTAAATTCACTTAGTTTTCACTGTTGTACGTTCCCTGAGACCATTCTGTAGGGAATCCTAGGCTGTCCCCATATGACTCCAGAAACTTTCTCCTCTCCATCAGCAGCAAGAGGGTCTTCCCAGATGGCTCAGTGGGTAAAGAATCCACCTGCAATGCAGGAGACCCAGGAGATGCAGGTTCGATCCCTGAGTTGGGAAGATCCTCTGGAGAAGGAAATGGCAACCCACTCCAGTATTCTTGCCTGGAAAATCCCACAGACAGAGGAGCCTAGCGGGTCACAGTCCATGGGGTTGCAGAGTCAGACATGACTGAGCAACTAAGCACAAGCATTTCACTGAAGGAAGGTGTCAAAGTACCAACCCTTCGCCTCCCCACATGGTGGGAGGCCTGGCCTGGGCCACTATGGCCCTAGGGAAATGGAAGAGCATGCTTCTGGTGATGGCCAGGAGCACCCAACTCACTTCCTGTTCTTCCAGAGGCAGAGCTGCAGCTGACACCTAGCGCTTGAGGCTTGGGAGATGCAAGCCCGCCCCCCAGTGGTCGCATGTCATAACCGCAGCCTAACAGCCCGTCAAGCGTCCAGGCCAAACCAGGCTCGGGCAGCGCTGGACAGGGGACACCCCAGCAGCCTGGAGCACCTGGCTCCAGAGACCTTCTGTGCCCAGGTGAAAGGGAGGTACAAGTTCTACAAGAGCAAAGAAGCATAGAAGCGTCACAGACATGCATTCATGCAAACAAACCACTGCCTTTTATTCTGGTTTTGGAAATAAGGATACGGGTCAGTGAGGTCAAATAATCCACTCACGGTGGTTCAGCCTGTAAGCATCACCTGTGGGCCAAGTCAGGTCCACACGGCACTAGTCTACCACCCCAATGAAACAACACAATTGGCCTCTGCCCATCAGAGTGGCCCAAGGAGCCTTAAAAATACCTGTTGGTGCATCTGACCGAGACCTACTGGATCCAGATTCCTGGGTGTGGGATGGGAATGTCTCCAGTGCCACTCTATACTGCCAGTGGGGCACCAGAGAACAGGATGGTCCTCTCCTGGAGGCCAGGGACATGCTTGATTCACGCCTGAATCTCATAGTACTGGCCCATAAGGGTACTTAATATTATTGGAGAAGAAAAGAACCCATGAGTGGGTGAATCAATGATTCCGAGGTCGCCTCCCGCTGTGATAGCCTATGTGACCCCTGCACATGATTAGCGTGCTACACCCACATTCACAGACACGCACTTGCACACACACATGGACATGCACACACAGACACGCACATGCACCCATATGGCAAAGGGAACCTGGCCTGCCGCCTTGCAGGTGGCCCCGGCTGCCCAGAGCTGCCTGCCCCTCCCAACTCCCACACTGGTACACACCTCCTTCCTCACTGGCCTGTATTTATTGTGCACCCATTGGGTGCGCGGCTCAGCCACGGATACACACTTGTTGGTGACCCTCAAGTGCCAGCCCCACCTGGTGGAGCTGCAGGCCCCAGGGCTGGTTACAAGCACGAAGGGGAGGGCAGGGCGGCAGGAAGGCTGGAGAGGCCGTGCGTGCGTCAGCCAGCAGGCGGGTGGCGAGAGGCCCTGTTTGGCGGGCAGCCGGCTCTCACACTTGGCTGAACAGAGACAATGGTGGCTGCTTGGCGGCCCGGCCTCCTTCCCACAGGCTGAATCCCGGGTCCTCGAGTGTCCGGAGATCAGCACAGCTGGGACGCAGCCAAAAGGAGCACAAGGGGGCTTCCCAGGGAGGGTGGCAAGGGCCCCTGGGAGTAAGCTGGGGGAGGGAAGGGGTCCCTGGGTAAGTCCTGGAGCTTCTAGGGGAGGGGTGTGTAGGGAGGGACCCAGGCCTTCACTGCCCCTCAAAACTCTCTAGAGCCTCCAGGGGACACGCATGCGTCACCACCTCTTACCCTTAGCCTCCCCGCACCTGGAGCACCTCCTTCCCTGCTCTGGGGAGGCAAAGGCCTTTGCTACAGGGCTCTCCACTGAGCTCTGGGCGCTCCCCGACTTCCGGCCCTCACTGACGACCGTTGGTTCCACTCTGATGATCAGCCATTGGCCATGGGAGGCAGAGCCTCTCTCATCTGTCCCCTATGTGTGCAGGATGTAGGGAAGACCAGACAAAGGCGGGGGCCCCAGAGCCAGACTCACTGAGCCCTTGAACTTGCCGAGTCTCTGCTCCTGATGAGAAGGCTGTTCCCTGCAGTGGGCAGGGCCCAGCTGGGGTCTCCCAGGACCTCTTCCAGCAAGTCACCTGATTTCCAGAGCAAGATCGCTGCCAGCGCTGCAGCTTCCCTAGCCTGTCTGTGCCAAGGTCTCTGCTGCCCTAGTCTCTGTCCCTGAGGATGGTGGAGCTCGCAGGGCCTCTGACTCTCAAACAGAGAGCTGAGCAACCCCCCAGGTCCAGGAAAGGTGTCCTCTGTGGCTTCTGGAGGGATGGAGGGTGGAATGGGATGAACGGTGGGAGCTGAGTCAAGTCCTTGACCTCTGTCCTCTCTCGGGAGCAGCCGGGGTGGGGGCAACAGTATCAGGAGAACTCCAGTGTGGTGTGCGAGGGAGGGAAATGGGGGACCACACTAGGGCATCCTTCCACGGGGAAGAGGTGGGGCCCCATCCTCAGCATGGACCAGCTGACATAAGGCTCTTTCTAGGGTTTCATCCCAAATCCACCACAGGCCCAGGCTGCAGGAGGTAGTTGGTGAGGTGGCCCTGGCTTCACAGTTGATTGCGGTTCCGTTTGGGGATGATCTTCCGATAGGTTCTCCGCTCCGAGATGTTGCGCTTTACCTTGGCCGTGGTGGGGGCCTCATCCTGATGCAGCGACGGGCTGGAGTGGGATTTCTTCAGGCTGGGCTTGGGCTCCTGCAGGCCTCCAGCCTCCCTCCCCAGCTGCTCCTCCCACAGATCAAGGTCTTCCGACGGGCAGTGCAGACGGGCCACAAGCAGCTGCAGGTAGGTCTCATAGCGGGTTTTCTGGAACACATATGGGTCCCACTGCCTCAGCACCACCCCAGTTCCAGGTCGGGAGGAGGCTGGGATGGTGAGGGACAGACAGATCACACTGAATGATGCTTCAGGGACAGAGACTTCTGCAGAAAGAGGGCTAGGCCAACAACTAGCATTCACTTGAACAACGATCTCTGCAGATCCTGTCCTATTAAGGTGTCTTATTAAGAGTTATACCCATCGGCCTGGCCCTGTTCGATACAGCCAACACTGCCTGGTGCTGTAACTAACATCTCTGGAGCACATTACATCACTGAGACACTAAAAGATCCATAACCCACTAGGCTAGAGATCTGTGCAGCACTGCACACAAATAGGACACATCTGTACGCAGCCCTCATTGAGTCTGAATAGCATTTTAACAACTGGCATCTGGAGAGCATGACGCTAACTACCCTCATCTGCTTAACACTCCTCGGGCCCCCGTAACTAGCATCCTTCAGATACAGTTCCCAGTTTACTCAGTGGTTTTCCACCCTCCAGCCCACTTGGTCCTCATCCCGGCCCTGGGAGGCTGGGTGGGACTCATCGCTGTGCTTTATAGAGAGGTGAGGCCAAGGGAGGGTCAGTGTTAGTTGCTCAGTCATGTCCGACTCTTTGCGACCCCATGAACTATAGCCCACCAGGCTCCTCTGTCCATGGGATTCTTCAGACAAGAATACTGGAGTAGGTTGTCATTTCTTTCTCCAGGGGATCTTTCTGCCCCAGGGACTGAACCCAGGTACTCCTGCATTGCTGGCAGGTCCTTTACCATCTGAGCCACCAGGGAAGGTCAAGGCCTTGCTAAAGGTCCCAGCAAAAGGCTGGTCAGTGGTGGGGAATGGCTAGAGTAACGCAGGCAGGACTGGATCCTATCAGCCACCCCTGGGACCTCAGGGAAGTGGCATGCTCACAACCATGGATGCAGCCAACACCACAAGAGGATGAGCTAGAAAGGAAGGGAAAGGATAGTGCAAGGCTGATGGGCACAGACAGGAGGGGACACTGACGCTTGCTCGCCTCTCCCCTCCCTGCTCTGGAGTAGCCTCTGCCCTCCTCTCTTGTCACACTGCTTCTCATCCACCCTCCTGCTGAATTTGGGTGCAGGATTGGAGGTGGGGTGAGGAAAATATTTCAGCATCAATCAGAGAGCTAATAAAGATCATTCCTTAGTTATGGCCATAAATGAGGCATGGATGTGATCAGGTCTCATGAAAGCATATCAGGTGTGAATGAGTTTAATCTCTCTGTGCCTCAGTTTCCTCATCTGTAAAATGAGGATTAGTGTCCTTACCCCAGAGTACCTGGATGACTAAATAAGACAATCCATGCAACAAGCTTCAAAAATATTGCCTATTATAACAGTATTAGGTAGGTATGAGGGGAAATAATTCTGTTAAAATATAGTTTTTCCATGACTTCCCTGGCGGTCCAGTGGTTAAGACTCAGCACTCCCAATGCAGGGGGCATGGGTTGGATCCCTGGTCAGGAACTAAGATCCCATGTGCCAAAAGGTGTGGCCAAGAAAATTATATATATATATATATATAATAATTGGGCTTCCCAGGTGGCTCAGATGGTAAAGAATCTTTCTGCAAAGCAAGGGACCTGGGCCTGATCCCTGGGTTGGCAAGATCCCCTGGAGAGGGGAATGGCAACCCACTCCAGTATTCTTGCCTGAGAATCCCATGGCCAGGGGAGCCTGGCTGGGGGGCAAGACTGAGCAACATACACACATACACACGAGTGTTACCAGACAAGCGGCTGCTGTGTTCCAAGGACAAGAGATGAAGTGGTCTGAGTGTACACGGACACACACACTTGTGCAGGCGTGTGCACACGTTGTGCGGGAGTTCTCAGGCAAGCCCCTCCCCCTGCCCTGAGCGGCTGGGAGCCAAGGCTGCAGGGACGGCCACGGCCATGAGAGGGCGGCAGAGGGTCCAGGCGGAAGGTGAGACGGGCCCTCACCTCGTACTCCAGGTACTCCTTCCGCAAGCGGTAGTCTTCCAGCTCGCGGCTGCGGCCCCGCCGCTCGGGTAGGTTCCTCTGCAGATCCAGCAGGTCGTCAGAGGCAGCGTCCAGGCAGTTCTCGTGGGATCGATGCTGCTCCTCCTGGGAGCGGGAGGCGGCGCGGGGAGCTGTTTCAAGCCCTCCCTCTCTGTCCCCACCATCCCAAGACCTCCCTTGTCTGTTCCTGAGCTCGGAGTACAGCTCCATCCTGACCCAGGGGCCCAGATGTTCAGCCGAGCCCGTCCGCCACTTCTCCTGGGCCAGGTGCACAGCCTCTCATCTCCCTTCCAGTACTCCAGGGTGTTTCCCACCACCACATCCCACCCCTCCCTCAGGCTCAGGTCTTACCAGGGAGCCCTGGGTTGGGCCCAGGGGCAGGATGGGCCGGACGAATTTGCGCTGGGAGCCCACGGCGGCAGGGAAAGGCGGAGCTGAGTGCGTGGCGGCAGCCAGGTTGATGCGCGCGATCCAGGAATTCATCTCCTGGGCAGTGCTGTGGGCAGAGAGCGCGATCTGTCCCTTGGACCACAGAGCGCTAGCCTGTCCCCGCCCTCCAGCCTCTGGCGGGCAGCACAGCTACCTGGCTGCAAAAGCCAGAAATCCTGCCACTGGCTGAGGGGTTGACCCCTGCTGGTGGTTTTTCTCACCCAACAGAGGCAAATCTGGGAAGGCAATAGAGTTTATGTTTAGTTACTCAGTTGAGTCCAACTCTGCAACCCCGCCAGGCTCCTCTGTACATGAGATTCTCCAGACAAGAATACTGAAGTGGGTTGCCATGCCATTCTCAAGGAGATCTTCGCGATCCAGGGATCGAACCCACGTCTCCTGCATTGGCAGGTGGGTCCTTTACCACTGAGCCACCAGGGAAGCCCAATAGAGTTAATATCAAATGCCAAAAAATAATCAAGTGTTTGTGGCTTCCTGGAATCCTGTTTGGAACTGGGAGGCTTAGACAAACTTTCTCAAGGAAGAGTTGGTCTCAGGGGTGAAATGGGCTTAGGGCAGGGGATGGAAGCCGAAAGTTCCCCGCTCCCCACACATCATGTGTATCTGGGACCCACCAGTGACACATCTCAGGTCAAGCCTGCACCTCTCTCCAGGGTGGGGCCAGCACCTGTCAGAGGATGAGAGGTTCATGGGAGGAAAGCTGGGGCCTTGCTCTCGCCCATCCCTGCCCCCGACTTACGGTGCCTGGAAGAGGTAGAGTCGCCAGTCGGCCGTGCGCAGCTGGAAAACATGTGGCTTCTTGGTGTAGTGGGTGGCGGGGGTGGCCAGTGAGTGGTGCACCCCCACCGGCTCATCCACCATCTGCCCCACCAAGCTCTCCCCATCAAGGCCGTGGTCCTCTCCCTGCCACAGAGCAACAGGGGCTCAGAAAAGAGGTTTTCATCAGCTGCCCACCCTTCTACAGTGCCCATGAGGGGAGCAGACACCCTCCCTACCTTCAGGAAGTAGAGGACCATCCCTCGAAGTAAGGTGTGGAGCATCTTCCAGCCGCGCTTACCCCATGGCGCTACCCAGGAAGCAGAACACGAAGGTGGGTGATGATTCCCGCCCCCCACATCCAGACCCTCAGATGCACACCATCTCACCACCTCCAGTCCCTCCACGGGTGCACAGAAACACACAGAAGCACACCAACACAACAAAACACAACAGATCACAAGCAGGCAGTACTGTGTCTCACACACACGGGCAATCACACTTAGATACCAAAACAGAGCTACTTACAAACAACAACACAAGTAGGAGCTTATCCAGTCCCTCCTCCCTCAAAAACGCCCACCCACAAGCACAGCTCTTCTGGGACCTCCTTCTAGTCCCACCCAGAGAGACACAGGGGCTCAGAAGCTAGGGCTGAAGGCCTGCTTCCCCATGGTCACCTCTTGGCCTTGCTCATGTGGCTTCTCACAACCAAATGCCAGTCCCCTAGCTGGTCTCCACAGCCCCATCCATCTGGGATCCCATTCCTGTGCTGGTCATGTGGCTCCCTGCTCTAGAGCCCTCAGCAGTCTGCAGAATGAAGCCCAGTGCACCTCACGCCATATTTTCTCACACACCCCACCCTGTGCTCTTTTCCTGGTGGGGATCTCTCTGTAAATAACCAGACCCTCTTTTCCCCCAAGGTTCAGCTCAGAGACCATCGTGTCCCAGAAACCTTAACTATCCTGTCTCCCGCATTCTACCCCCAAACAAAAACAGAAGCCTCACCCTCCTCCACACCCCATACCTGATCGAGGCCTCTCTGCACCAAGCAGCTAGCTCTTCTGTTTATCCCAGACACTGCCTTGTTTGTCTAATTCCCACCTTAGTACAGAGGCCCAGTGGGTGGAGGATCCCTAGGTTTGTCTTGTCTCTGCATCACCTCCCCAACCCCTAGCCCCGAGCTTACAGTCACTATTGAGGAAGGACCATGGGCTGCCCGTCCTCCACCCATGCCGTCTCTCTGCACACCCGCATACACATTGGCTCAGGACATCGTGATCCTGGGCAGGGCACTCTGCACATACTGGTAGACAGATGCAAGACAGCAGGCAGACACTCACTCTTCTTGCCATCCGCATCCTGGTGCATCTTGCGGGCCAGGAAGCCCTGCTTGTAGGTGGGCACTGTGGGGTCCTGGGCCAGCTGGAGGAAAGGGTTGCTCATCTTGCCAGCCTGGGGAGACAGCCGGGCCTTCTCGGGGCTGGCGGCGTCTTCTTCATCCCTGGGCATCAGAGAATCAGGCTGGGGCTGCTTGAATGGGCAGAGGCCACCAGGAGGCACCCCTGCCTCAGGACCCTCTCCTCTCTCTTGCTGGGCAGCCACACTTCAGGGCCCCCTAAAACAAGCCCTCCTTCAAGGTCAGCCCATCAGTTTCTATCATCCCTATGCCCTCATGGCCTCTGGTTCCTCCAGGTGTTACATGCCTCCCTGCACCCTCTCTGAGACTAGCCTGATGCCCTGTCTCGGGCTCCACCCATGCAGAGGGGAGCACCGTCTGGGTCCCTGAACTCTCCAACTCAGCTGGGTGGGAGTAGGGTGGGGAGGGAAGATGGGTCTCACTTACACGGCCCACTCGAGCTTCTCACTTCGGATAGACCAGTAGAGAGCCTGGAACAGAAACACACAGCTGGGCCGGAGAGCCTCAGGCCAGGGGGCCCATACTCTGGCAGGGTAGGACAGGCATGCTGCCACCTCCATCCCAGTGTTGCTGCCCTCTTCTCTGGGCGGCAAGCAACCCATGGATCCACGCACCCAGGCATGCAGGCAACAATTTATCAGGTATTCACCATGTGCCGGGCACGGTGCTGGGGGCTGGAGATACATGGGGGAACAAAGCAATCCCTGTCCTTCCTTGAGCTTTTCTTTGTTTGTGCTCAGTGTGACCAACTCTTTGTGACTCCATGGACTCTAGCCCACTGTGTGTGCTTACGGGGTCTGACTCTTTGAGACCTGATGGACTGTAGTCCATGGGGATTCTCCAGGCAACACTGGAGTGGGTTACTTCCGCAGGGGATCTTCCCAACCTAGGGATCAAACCCAGGTCTCCTGCATTGCAGGCAGATTCTTTACCATCTGAGTCATCAGAGAAGCCCATAGCCTGCCAAGCTCCTCTGGCCATGAGATTTGCCAGGCAACAATACTAGAGCAGGTAGCCATTTCCTCTCTAGGAGAGCTTCCCAACCCAACGATTAAACCCAGGTCTCCTGCATTGCAGGTGGATTCTTTACCATCGGAGCCACTAGGGAAGCCCTTTCCTTGAATTTAGTGAGGCCTGAACTAGTTTCCTTGAAAGGGAAATGAATCACGCACATACCATCTTGCCCAAGGCTAGAATTCAAACCCTGCAACTTCTGGCTCCTGAATCCTAGCTCCAGACTTTTACCACGTGAAGCTTTACACCAAGGACCAAAAACCAGCGCTTCTCAGACTTCACAAACCTTAGAGTCACCCAGAGGCATAAGCGAAAAATGTAGGGGCCCAGCCTGAGATTTGATTCAGTGGATCCAGGCCAGGGGGATGTAAATTCACACAAGCTAATATATTTCAAGGGGACACTGATGCCACAGGCTGGGCAGTATCACTTTTAGTTCCCTTCAGTAAAGAAGGCCTGTTCTGGGATTTCCCTGGCAGTCCGGTGGTTAAGACTCCATGCTCCCATTGCAGGGAGGACAGGTTTGAGCCCTGGTCAGGGAACTAGATCCTGCATTCCACAACTAGAAGATGTTGCTTATTGGTGACAAAGATCCAGGACAGTCAAATAAATAAATAAGGAATTATGTTTTTCAAAAGGCGTGTTGTCTCAAGGCTGTCTTGGCAGAGCCAGGCCCGAGCTCATCCTTTGGGACAGCGAGCTGAGGCTCCAGGCCCCGCGTGGACCCCATGCCGTACCTTGAGCAGTTCTTTGGGGAAGTTCCCGCCGTCCCGCAGGCCGTTCAGGTTGGTTATGAATTCCTGGCAGCTCATGCTCTTCCCAATGTTCTGTGGCCAGAACATGTGGAGAGGGGGGCAGCTGGCACACATGTCCCACTCCAGCAGCAAGGCCCCGGCTGGCCACCCTGAACCTCCCCTGGGTCCCCAGGGCCCTCCCTGACCCCACCCCAGGTCGTGGTCTTGGTTCCCCTCTCCCAAGACCCCCATAGGCTCTCACCTGTCCATGAAGGTCCGTGTTAAGGAGCATGATGGCGCAGGTCAAGGTGTGTACACAATCTGCCCCCGCAGAGAGAAAAGGCCGTTGGAACCAGGACTCCTGCATTGCCTCTGCCCACCCTGCGTGGGGGGACCTCCCCAATGCTTCTGGTCTCCCATGGCCCCCCAGCACACTCCCACCAATCACCACTCAGTGAACCGGCCCCTCCCTACCTACTGAGGAGAAAAGCCCAGGGTTGCAGTAATGGAAGCGCTTGGAGAACTGGTAGAGGATCCGCTCTCGTTCCTGGGTCTCTCCACTGAGCACCAGGGCCTGTAGGAAGCCCCTGGAAGGAGGGCCCGAGTCCAGGCAGAGCCCGGCAGCCTGAGCTCGGGGCCAGCCAGAATCCAGCCTCTGCTGGTGGTGCTTCCCCCAACCCCCGTCCCCCCAACTGGCCATCCCTCCTCCCCAGAGAAGGCCCCCAGGTGTTACCGGAGTGCGCGGTCCAGGCTCTGGCCTCCGAACTGGAAGAAGGACAGGTACTCCTCAGCCACAGCCCTGCTGAAGTCATTGCTGCAAAAGGAAAGTGGGGATGAAGCCTGGGTGGGGACCGGCGGGCCTCCTGGGGCCTGATGGGGGCTGGGGGTGCAATCAAAGGAAAGGCACAGCCAGGGTGGACTCTGGGGCCCAAGAGGGCACTAGCAGCCCCGGGGACCCCATCAGCGCTGAGCGGGAGGGACATGGGTTTGGAGTAGGGGTGGCAGGTGGCCAGGTCTGGCAGTTCTAGGCAGGGACTAAGAGTGGTCCAGTGTGACTAAGAGAAAGAGAGAGGCACAGCAAGGGTCTGGGGGTGAAGGGGAGAGGGGTGCGGTGGACAGGCAGAAGTGAAGGCATGAGAGGTCAGCGGTGGGGGGACACAGGCAGCAAGGATGGCCCATCAGTGGTCCTCCCCATCCTGACTAGACATCCAGCCTTGCTTGAGTTCAAAACCCCTTACTTCTTCCTCAGATAGGCGGCCACTTCAGACTTCCGGAAGCCCTCCAGGTGATAGAGGCGAGAGGCCAAGTTCCAGGCCACCTTGTCAGTCCTGACGCCATTCGCCAGCTTGTCTCCAGCCGGGGGCCTCTGGCCTTCCTCTGGGGGTTGCCCTTGGGGCACAGGAAGCCTGTGAAAGTCCATCAGTGCCCTCAGGCTCCCATTTGGGATGGAGACAAAGGGCTTCTGGGTCAGGTGTCCTTGAGGTCAGCTGGGGCAGTGGGGGGGCAGCAGTGCTCAGAGTCCATAGCCAGAGCTCAGGGCGGGAGCTGGGGCTACCCTCTATCCCCAGGGAAGAGTCTGGGTCACAGCCCGCCTGGCCTGACCTGGGCACCAGGAAGTCCCAGTGAGGGCAGTATCCATACCAAGCCAGCAGGTACCAGCACGTTCTCAGGTAAACCACAGGGACGCACTGCGCCTAATTCACCTTAGGTGGCAGGGGCAGCCCTTTGAAGACCCTGGTGGTACTGAATCCATCCCAAGGAGAGGTGAGATTACCTCCCCAAACCCCAGCAGCCACTTCTGTCCCTCACCTCTCCTGCCTTCCCCATCATTCCTCCTTGCCCCCCTTCCCTACCCCCAGCTCTAGCCTCCACTCCTAGATCTGCAGCCAAGGATGGTGCAAGGATGAGGCAAGAACAAGAAGCTAGACTGGCTTTAGGGATGGTGATAGCTGGGGTTGCCATAGAGGTGGTTTCCAACCCTTGCCCTCCTATACCAGCTGCCCTGTCATATAGAAGGGTCTCACTGCAGGGGCTTGGATGGGGACCTACAAAGGTGTACAGGCCCAGGAAACCCCTGGGCAGACTCAGGGAACACTCAGAACCTCAGAAGTCACCAAGCCCAATCTCCATCTGACTCCTGCATTGTCCCCGCAGCACTGCAACCAAGTACCGGAGTATCCTTGTTATTATCATCCAGGTTGCTTCCCAGGTGGCTCAGTGGTAAAAAAAAAAAAATCTGCCTGCCAATGCAGGAGACACAGGCTTGATCCCTGGGTTGGGAAGATCCCCTGGAGGAGGAAATGGCAACCCACTCCAGTATTCTTGCCTAGAAAATCCCATGGACAAGAGGAGCCTGGGCAGGCTGCAGTCTAAGGGGTCGCAAAGATTCAGACACGACTAAGTGACCGAGCACATGCGAGCACACATCATCCAGGTTACCACAGTTAAGGAGCTGTACACAGAAGCAAACTTATCACAATACAAAAATGTTCACCAATGGACCACCCACTTATAAAATTCAGCTGGACTTAGTAGTGCTCTCCACGTAACACAAATGTATGTCTCTGCCCCCAACTGGGTCAGTGACTTTGCTGGTAACTTCTCTCTATATTCTGAGGCTCATCTGCATCCAACAAGGCAAACATAATGGAAATCAACTAAAAAGTGACATTACAAATCTTGCCGAAAAAACACAGGATGTTATGAAGTCCACGAAAGTGATACTGGAAGATTCCAGGGGTCACTTGGGAAGCCAGGGACAAGTAGAGGAAAGGGAAGGGTTATTCCAGTGAACAACTGAGGAGGAGGAAGTAAAAATGATGACATGCTTGTCACATGTAAAGAGAACTACTTGGGGGACTTCCTGAGAGATCCATCAGTTAAGACTTCATGCTTCCAATGCAGAGGGCACAGGTTCAATCCCCGGTCAGGGAACTAGATCACACATGCCTTGTGGTATAGCCCAAAAAATGTAAAGAGAACTACTTGGATAATTAGCTGACGAAGCCCTCGAATACTCTTACCAAAATGACCTAGTCAGTTAGTGTTGGTACTAAAAAAAACATCTAGATAGGGAGGCACTTTGAGGGAAAAAAAACCCACAACACAAATATAATCTGTTATGGAATTGTATACTTTAAATGGATGGATTGTATGATACATGAATTATATCTCAATAAAGCTGTTATTAGTCTTCCCGACCCAGGGATTGAACCTGGGTCTCCTGAACTGCAGGCAGATTCTTGACCATCTTAGCCACCAGGGAAACCCAAAATAAAATCAAGTAATAAATAGGCCTTTATGACCTCACTGTGAAAGTTAAAAATGAATGAATGACATCTCACTGGGCCAGCAAATTAGGCCAGGGAAATTAACTTCCTATACTGGGTTAAATATAAGATTAAATAAGTTTATTTCTGTAATATTTAGTGTGGTTTACCAAGAAAAGCATCAGTTAAACCTTTTTTATTATCTACTATGAAAGTATGGCTTGCCTTTTAGGTAGATTTACTTTTATTTGGGGTTGAATTAAGGTTAATTTCTGGTAAAAATGAACGCTCTCTTTTTATATACTGAGAGATTCTTCTGATTACTCTGAACATCTCCAGAGACCATGTAGTTTTCCAGTGGTGGAAGGAAGATGCTTCGTTGGCTTCTGATACTGCCTGAAGTTCACCGTCACTCAGTGACATTAAGACAGGAGTGGAGTTAACCTCCCAGTCAGTGTAACACTTAAACCATCACTGGCGTTCCCTGATCTCTTTCATCTGACCTCAATCTGGCCAACAAAATCCCTTTTCCATGGAGAGATCCTAGAGGCTGACGGGCTTCACGCAGTATCCTTGGGGTATGAGGACATTTAGGTGGACTTCCAGATGGCCTATTCCTGCCTCGGCTCACAGTTCTGGGGTCATTCGATCCTGCTATGGACCCCAAGATCCACCATTCCTTTGGTACCAATCAAACCTTCCCCTGCTACTCTGTGAGGGAGAGATCTGAGTCAGCACTCTGGGCCTCCCAGTCACATCTTCACATTCATAGCAGCATGTAATCCCCACACCACCAGCTCTGACCTTTCCTCTTCCCAGACCTGCCTAGCATGACCCCCATTTTTCTGCACATGTGGTCCTGGTCAGGTTCACGGCAAAACCCCCTGGTCAACTCCTGGTGTCTGGTCGTGGACATGTCTCCCTCGCTGTCCCTTGGCACATGCAGGTCTTGCCCTACGTGCATGACCATCCGCTCTGGTTTCTTGTGTTTCCAAACCCTCCGGTCTGTAATCCTGACTTACGTACTTTCTGTGTTAGGTCCCAGTGTGCATTTCCCATGTCACCTCACACCGGTCAGAATGGCTATCATCAAAACATCTACAGATAATGCATGCTGGAGAGGGTATGGAGAAAAAGGTACCCTCCAACACTGTTGGTGGGAATGTAGGTGGGTGCAGCCACTATGGAGAACAGTATGGAGGCTTCTTCAAAACCTAAATACAGAGCTACCATATGATCCAGCAATCCCAGTCCTGGGCATACATCTAGAGAAAGCCATAATTCGAGAAGATATATGCATCCCAATGTTCACTGCAGCACTATTTACAATCGCCAAGACATGTAAACGACCTAAATGTCCACTGACAGATGAATGGATAAAAAAGATGTGGTATACACATATACATACATACACACAATGGAATATTACTCAGCTATACAAAAGAATAAAATAAACCATTTGCAGCAACATGGATGGACCTAGATAGAGATTATCATACTAAGTGAAGGCAGACAACTATTGTATGCTATGACTTATATATGAAGTCTAAAAAAAAAAAAGATACAAATGAATTTACTCATAAAACAGAAATGGAAAAAAACTTATGGTTACCAAATAGGAAAGAGGGGTAAGAATAAATGAGGAGTTTAGAGTTAACATATATGCACTATTATATATAAAACAGATAACCAATAAGGTTCCCTGTAATAGCATAGGGAACTATTCTTAATATTTTGTAATAACCTATAAGGGAAAAGAATCACAGTGGGTATTCTTAAATGCCTGCATAATTAGGAGGCAGAGGGCGGTTAGAATGACACTTACGTTTTTGCAGAAGTCAAGCAAGCGTCAGTCTGGCTGGCTCCGGCCTCCGCAGTCCTGGCGGGGCTTAACTTTACTTCCTTTCCTGGGTTTGGGGCCTCTCCTGCCTCGTCTTTTTCCAGGGAACCTGGCTCCGCCCCATCTGTCTCCAGAAATGAAGGGTGTGGAGCATCTAGTGTCCACTCGGGAAGAACACTGCCTGGGGGGTGGCCCTGCAGCTGCGGGCTGCCTTCCCGGGAGGACACGGGGCTGGCCCGGGAGTCGGGGCCTCTGACCCCAGACTCAGGGCTGCTGGACTCCGGTGAAGAGGCTGGGCTCCCCCAGGGGTGGCCAGGGACCACGGTGCAGGGAGCAGACTCCTGGACACACTCTGTATCCTTGTCACCTGAGAAAGAGCATGGAATGAAGCTGGCACGGGGTGAGGGGCAGGCTGCGGGCCAAGGGGCCTGGCAGAGCTAGGGAACAGCCTGGGCTGTCATCACCAGCAGGTCCCCCCACCCCTCCCCCCGCCCGGGCTCCTCCCTGAAACTGCACATTCTGTCCCTGGTCATGGGGCAGTGACCGCCCACACATGGGGCAGCAGGCAGAGAACTCCAGCCCCAAGGCAACCAGGGGTTCAAGGTTGCTAAACCACAAAGATCCAGGCATCCAAAAGGCTGGGCCTTTTGGTGGTGTTGTTCAGTCGCTAAGTCGCACCTAACTCTTTGTGACCCCACAGATGGCAGCACGCCAGGCTTCCCTGTCCTTCACCGTCTCCTGGAGCTTGCTCAAACTCATGTCCATTGAGTTGGTGATGCCATCCAACCATCTCACCCTCTGTCATCCCCTTCTCCTCCTGCCTTTAATTTTTCCCAGCTTCAGGATCTTTTGCACATTTCATCACTTACTCTATGAGATGGGATTTTACTTAATTTATTTTTTTAAAAATTATTCCTCATTTACTCTGTATTTTATTTTTTTAAAAAAATTTAGTCTTCATTTACTCCAAGGGATGGGTATTTCATTATTTATTTTTTTTAAATTTACTTTTAATTGGAAGATATGGAGGTGGCAGAGGATGAGATGGTTAGATATGCATCACCGACTCAGTGGACAGGAATGTGAGCAAACTCCAGGATATAGTGAAGGACAGGGAAGCCTGGGGTGCTGCAGTTCATGGGGTGGCAAAGAGTTGGACACAGCTTAGCGACTGAACAATTGCTTTGCAATGTTGTGTTGGTTTCTGCCGTACAACAATATGAATCGGCTGTAGGTATATATATGTCCCCTCCCTCCTGAAACTCCCTCCCACCCCCTACCCCATCCTGTCCCTCTAGGTTGTCACAGAGCACTGGGTTGAGCTCTCTGTGTTATACAGCAATATCCCATTACCAGAGACGGTATTTAAAAACCCATTGTATGATGAAGTTACAGAGGCAGACACGGGGTTTAACCCTAAGTCTCTCTGCTTCTAACACAATACAAGGGGACCCCTTAATGACACCCCTGGGATCCAAGAATGATCTTTGTCCCCACTCCCTATCAAGCCCGCAACCACCTGATTTCCCAGACCCCACACTGGATCTCACCTCTGTCCTGGGAACTAAGAGGTCCTGGGGGCCAAGAAGGAAGGACCTTGGTTGGCCAGCCCTGGGTGCTGGGCCCGGCCTGTTGAGAAAGACAGAGGTACATCCATGAGGGCTGGAGACACTGAGCGGTGCAGGGGGCAGTGCAGGCAGGAAGATGGGGAGGGGGGCAGGACTGTAAGCACACAGGGCCCCCCTTCCCTGCTGTCCTCCCCGCTCCCAGACCACACTCCCTGATCTGGGCCTCAGTTCAGGAGAGGCACCCTGGATGGGACCCACATCCTAGGCAGGCTGGTGCTGGGCCCCAGAAATCACAGGGCTCATGTCCCCTCTTTACAGACGGAAAAGGTGAGGCCCAGAGAGCGGAAGTGACTTGCCCAAGGTTGCACTGGATGCGTGGTGGGGCTGCCATTAGATCCCACATGTTCTGTCTCCCAGCTCAGTGTTTTGTCCACACAGGATGCTGAGGGCGAGGCAGGGTCAAGGCGGTCTCTCAGAGAACTCTTAGGGAAGAAAACGAAGAGAGATTTACCCAGGGAAACTGCTTCCAGGGCCTTTCCCACATCCCTCTGGCCTTGCGGCCTCATCAGTGCTCACTGACTTCTAGTCATCTCTGCTCTGTCTGCTCAGAATGGGCCCTGCTTCCCATGGCCCTGCTCAAGGAGAGGCTGTGTTGGAGGGAAGGTCAACAGCCCCCAGACACTGGGCTGGGCTCTGTCATCCCAGATAAGAGCAAACAGCCAGCTCCCAGGACAGGGCTCCCAGGCCTCCCTCTGAGGACCTCAGGGGCCCTGGAACAACCAGGTCCAAGGACACACGTCACAAAACAGAGCCACGACCGCCCCGTACTCCACCCCAGCCTGTGGGTGGAGGGGCCTGCAGAGTGTTCACAGCTCCTCAGATCTCTTCCCCGTTGTTCTCTGGGATCACAGAGATTAGAACATTACAGCCTGGCTCTGCCATCTTCAGTCTCCTTATCTCTTAAGCAGAGGTGTCCCTGAGGAAAAAATAGTGCTCACATAACTTGTCCCCATAACTTGTACTAGTTGATATCAAGGACCTCTGCCATTGTCCTGGGGGCCTGAGCTGGTGAAACTAAATTCGATGAAAGAAGCTAAAAGTAACAAAATGCTGCAATCTCTCCCCAAAAGAGAGGACTCTTAAAGGAGACATCTCCCCAGCGGGAGAATAGGTCACCCCTGCAGGTTGACCCCTGCCCTGTTACAGTTGGGAACTTCTTCGAGGTGGGAGGCCAGAGTCTAAAGACTGGCCTGGAACACGCTGCAACGGGAGGACCTATTTGCTCTCAAAATGTGTCCAGATGCAGCACCTTAGAGCTGGTGAGATGGAGACATTTGTGCCTTAACAAAGGTCATCTGCTTAACAACTGAGCGTTGTCATCATGCTCAGCTGACATCACAGCTCCTGTAAAATTCCCTCTACATCTGAAGGCCACCCTGGGCCTGCCTTTCTGCTCTGTTGCTCCCCAAAGGGAAGAGAGTTCTGGGCCCAGTGATGGCAGAGGAAGGTCCTTCCTTCTGTCCATATCCCCAAGCACAGCCCAAGGGCTGGTTCCCAGGGCTCGGTTTACCTCGGTCTCCTCCTGGCTGGAAGGTGCTGTGGGAGCCCCCTCGGGGGTGTCCACAATGACCAAGGAGAAAGAGTGTGGCCTGTAGGTGGGCACAGGGAATGGAGGGGTGGTGTGCCCACTGGACTCTGCTGTGCTCTCCTCCAGATCTGGCTCACCGCCCAGTTCCCAGGGCACTCTGCCTCCCGGGGGTGGAGGCTCCAAGGTCTGCGGGCTCTGGGGCCCAGTCCTCACATCTAAACAAGAGTCTGAGAAGCCCCAGGAAAAGTGCCTTTCAGATGCACTGGTGTCCGAGCAAGGGCTCTCCAGGAAGAGCGGGTTGTCAAAGAAGATGCTTTCCTCCTCGGCACTCCACTCGGGGGACAAGTCCAGCGCGCCCTCCCTTGGCCATGCTGGGTTCTGGGTCTCCCCTTCTGGCCCGCTGCTGTCTTCCCCCGAGGCCTCATCCACATCCACGGGTGGGCTAGGAAGGAGGCCCGAGTTCCGGGGGCCAACTGGGCTGGAGGGAAAAGTGGGGAGGTCGGCAGGGGCCGTGGGAATGCAGCATGTCAGCTCAGCTCTGAGCCCTTCCGTCTTCTCCAGCTCCTCCTCCAGGTCCAGCACACACATCTGGGCCTGGAGGATCCCTGCCCAGAACACCACCTGCGTGGACGTGCTCTGGCTCTGCCCTGGGCTCCCCAGAGGCTGGTTGTCCCTGGGAGCCCCAAGGGAGGTGGTTTTCTGTCCTGCCAGTTCCTGGGAAGAGCCGCTCCCCAGGTGCATGGGCTCTGGGCTGGAGCCCTGGGGACAAACATCAGGCCTCACGGCATCAGGAGGGACAGAGGCCCAGGTCTGCTCCCCATGAGGTTCGAGAGGCTCAGGGTGGCCATAGGTCTCCCCTAGGTGGGCTTCCGAGTGGGGCTGCAGGTCGTCTCCCAAACAGATGTCGAGGATTTCCACGGGTCTGGGGTGGCCACTGAGTCCGTCGTCGCCCATCATCCAATGAGCATAAGCTGCGTTTGAGCCTTCAGGAGCAAGCGCCTTCACAAGCCCATTGTGTGGATTAGAGGGAGCGCTGGCCAGGGGAGCGACCGGGACCCCGCATGTACCCTGGAAGTACCCAAAGAAAACTCAGGTTAGCACTGGGCTGTCAGCCCCTGGAAGCACACAAGTGGCAAGTTACATATGGTTTTGAGTGCCTGCCACATCCACAGCTCAGGCCAAGGGCCACTGCCCTCGACACGGAGGCAGGGGTGAGGAGTGCACCATACATGCCGTTTGACCCATGATCGCAACTGCCTGTACCCGTGGGGGCACCTGCCCCAAAGACACTCATCTGTTGGCTGAAGGTGGCTCCCGTGGCTGAGCTGAAAAAGATGAACTGAGCACACCAGAGCCTTCTTTGGGGAACCTGGATTGGAGAATGTTGAAGCTGAGAATGTTGATAGCAAAAACAAAAGGCACAAATGTCTCAAATTAGCAGGAAAGCAGAGGCAAACCTAAAAAAAAAAGACACGGAAACCAATGTATGTGGGAGCCAAACAGTCAAAGACTAGAGGTGAAAGGAATGAAACAGACTCAAGGGAGAAGCAGGCAGCTAGGAAGAAAGACCATGGCCAGTCTTGTTTCCACTTTCCAAGGCCCCAGCCTTCGGGGCCTGCATCCTCGCAACAATGAACCAGCCGATTCTCAGTTACAGCCCTGCAGTCTGGCCTAGGGGGAACCAGGAAGAGGGGCACCAGCTAAGCCTTCTTGGTGACTGGGGGAGTGGGTGAGGAAAGCTGGGGATATCCACCCATGTTCTCCCGGGGCTTCACCACATCTTTTCAGAGCTGCCCAGTGCATCAGCCACACTGGCACTCTGGGCAGGGCCTAATGGGATGCAGCCGAGGATTCGCGCCAGGAATTTCCTAGAAGACGTATCTCCATCCTCTGCAGGTGGACTCCAGGATACACAGCTTTTAGCAGTGGCCCTGCTGCTTCAGAACAACTAGCCTGCTCTGATCCTGTGGACACTTTGAGCTTGTAACTGGACCCATTTCCCTCTCAGTACTGGCCCTCAGGAGGTGTAGGTTAAATCTGCAGGCCCTATGCACGTATTTCCAGGATTAAATGCACCGCAGGGGACTTTCCTGGTGGTCCATGCTTCCAATGCAGGGGGCCTGGGTTCAATGCCTGGTCAGGGAACCATACCCCACTTGCTGTACCTAAGAGTTCACAAGCTGCAGCTATTTCTTGGTGCAGTCAAATAAATACAAATAGAACGATAAATGCACCCCAGACCACATCACATCTTTCATTTTCCCCTTTGCCTTACCTTCCTCACTCATATATGTCTACTTGGAGGACTGTGTATACATTAGCTGTTTTTTGAAATATGTAGGGGGAACAAAAGCACAAATAAACACAAACATATCCCTGCTCCTGACTTGCAACCATGTGTGATTTCCCAATACCCACTGTCCACCTATTCATGGTCTACCAGGAGACACTCAATAAGGGGGAAGTCTCAGAGACAGGGAACCAAGGCTGGGTGGGGTCCTATTGTTTAAGGTCACCAAGACAACACAACTGGGTACTGTTCCTTCTTTCAGGAGGTGCCAGAGAAAACCGAGACAGGACCAGCATGAATTTCAGTTTCTTATTCCCCTTGAGAGCATCCTCCAAAAAGTCTCTCAAAACCAGAATCCCCTTCTGGGTTTTTACTTCTCCCTCTGTTCCAACCCTCACATCCCTCTCTGAGCACAGCAAGAATCTGTAACTGCCGATCTGTGGCCTCGGTATTCTGAAGCTTTAGGCCCAAGGAAGGGCTGATTTACCACTGAGTTCTCAGCCGGCCTCCCCAGTAGACTGGAACTTCCCAATAGCTGAGGCCACTTCTTATTTTCAGTCTTGTATGTGATGCTCTGAATCTAATCAATTTGAAATCTACTCTTCCTATGGGTCTCCAACTCTTTTAGCTCAGCCTCAGTCATCATCTGGGACTTTCCTGGTGGCTCAGATGACAAAGAATCTGCCTGCAGTTCAGGAGACCCAGGTTTGATTCCTCAGTAGGGAAGATCCCCTGGAGAAGGGAATAGCAACCCTGGAGAATCCCATGGACAGAAGAGCCTGGCGGGCTATATAGCTCATAGGGTCACAAAGAGTCAGCCATGACTGAGCAATTAACACTTTCACTTTCAGTCATCATTTGAGCATCTTCCTCTCCACCCCATACCTTCCCCAGGTTAAAGGCTGAGGACTCATACAGTTCACTCCTTAAGTCCTCGGCTGGCCTCAGGGGCAATCCACCTTGCTCCCCCCAAGCAGCTGTCCATTTTCAACTCTTCCCCTCTCTGGGTGAGAACCCTGCTATGATCCTATCTCCAAGGGGGAGAGAACGAGTGAGGTCAGGACCCACCATCTATATTTGGGCAACCCCTATGAAGCCAAACCTCCCTCCCCAGGCCTGCCTGGAGAATGACCAAGTATAAATAAAGAGGTAAGACATGCCCCCATGTGCACACACACACACTCTGCAGGCTTCTCAAGGAAACAGCCCTTGAAACTGTTAGTTGCTCAGTCATGTCCGACTCTTTGCAACCCCATGGTTCCGTGGACTGTAGCCCACCAGGCTCCTCTATCCATGGAATTCTCCAGGCGAGAAAATTGGAGCAGATAGCCATTCCATTCTCCAGGGGATCTTCCTGACCCAGGGATCGAACCTGGGTCTCCTGCATTGCAGGGAAATTCTTTACTGTCTGAGCCACAAGGGAAACAGCCCTTACAGTACGGAAAACTCAGGAAATAGCTCCATTTATGAGATGGAGGGCAGAGGCACAGGGAAGCACCTCCATCACAGACACCTGAACTCAGTGAATCCCTAGCTCCCTTCCTAGACCCATTGACCATCCCTCCCTGCCAAGACCTGGTCTGTTTGTGTCCAGCAGGCTCCCCTCATGAGATGCCCCCTCTCCAGTCCTCACTCCTCCATACATTCTACCTGACGTGTGTCCACCTTAGGAGCGCATCTCTGTTGGTACCACAGCATTCTGCCTAAATGACTTCAACTCTCTTCTTGTTAGTGAACTGCTTGACAGCCAAGTTCAAATGACAATAACAGGAATGGGAAATGATGGGCAGCGGGCTGGAGGAAAGTGTGCTCTGAAATTTTTAATAAGACAGGAGTTCCACATGTTCCTCTTTGCCAAAGTGCTCAGTCACTCAGTCATATCTGACTCTTTGCAAGCCTGTGGACTGCTCCTCTGTCCATGGGATTTCCCAGGGAAGAACAGTGGAGTGGGTTGCCATTTCCTACTTCAGGAGATCTTCCTGACCCAAGGATTGAACTTGCATCTTGGTGTCTCTTGCATTTGCAGGTGGATTCTTTACCACTGAGCCACCAGGGAAGCCCTTATAAGTAAACTTGTATATGAAGCAAAGCAGACATACAGGTAAATGTCAATGACCATGCTAGATATAAATGAGGATTGGACTGGCCTTCCCAGAAGAAATGGGGTCTTTCTCCATGGATTCAAAAGGAAAGAAAAATCAGAGAAGTTGTAGCAGCTTTCCAGACACCAAAAGGAACAGATTGCTGGGGCCTGAGGGGACGGAAGAGCCTGAGGGAGGTGGGGTGGGGACTGGGGGCAGACAGAGAGATCCAGCACATGGTAGGGAAAGAGGTTTGCCTGCACACCAACCCCTTCTCTCTCGTATTTCAGAGCATTTACTCCATCATGTAATTTCTACCTTGTCAACCCACCTGGTTCTCACTTGCCTCTCCTCCCCAGAAGGAGGTTCTTTGTGTTTCTTGCTATCACTATCTCCTATGGAAATGCTACCCCTAATTACTTTAGTGATCAACTGTGTGAGCCTCTTGATGAAAGTGAAAGAGGAGAGTGAAAAAGTTGGCTTAAATCTCAACATTCAGGAAACTAAGATCATGGCAGCTGGTCCCATCACTTCATGGGAAATAGATGGGGAAATAGTGTCAGACTTTATTTTGGGGGGCTCCAAAATCACTGCAGATGGTGAATGCAGCCATGAAATTAAAAGACACTTGCTCCCTGGAAGAAAAGTTATGACCAACCTAGACAGCATATTAAAAAAGCAGAGACATTACTTTGCCAACAAAGTTCTGTCTAATCAAAGCTATGGTTTTTCCAATAGTCATTTATGGATGTGAGAGCTGGATAAGAAAAAAGGCTGAGCACCAAAGAAATGATGCCTTCGAACTGTGGTGCTAGAGAAGACTCGAGAGTCCCTTGGACTGCAAGGAGATCCAACCAGTCAATCTTAAAGGAAATCAACCCTGAATATTCATTGGAAGGACTGATGCTGAAGCTGAAACTCCAATACTTTGGCCACCTGATGCAAAGAACTGACTCATTTGAAAAGACCCTGATGCTGGGAAAGATTGAAGGCAAGAAGAGAAGGGGACGACAGAGGATGAGATGGTTGGATGCATCACTGACTCAATGGACATGAGGTTGAGAAAATTCCAGGAGTTGGTGATAGACAGGGAGGCCTGGCATGCTGCTGTTCATGGGGTTGCAAAGAGTCAGACATGACTGAGCGGCTGAATTGAACTGTGTATACCCGCTCCAGCTGCCAAGTGTGGCTGACACAGCATCATCCTCTAGTTCCAATGGTTAGAAAGCTGAGAGTTGGTATGGACTGGAGAAGCTCAGGACCACTCATGAGACACCTGGGGTTACAGAGCCTGGTGGCAGGTGTCCTGGTTCCAGGCAGACAGGTTCACATGGGCACACACAACCTCTAGGCAGAGTTGCCACATTTAGCAAATACACAACAGAAGAGGCCCAATATCAGGAACATATTTACACTGAAAATAGACTTATTTATCTGAAATTTAAATTTAGCTCTGGACTCTATTGTATCTGGCAACTCAACTCATGTTGAGTGCGCCCATCTCAGTAGGGTGTCACTCACCTAGCTTGTACTTTGCAGCCCAGACCTCAGGCCTGGCAGTCACCCCACGGGTGAGGCAAGTGGTGACACTGCCCTCCTACTCATAAGGAAACAAGGCTCAGAGAACTTCAGAAATGTGCCCGGGTAGCTCAGCTGGTGTGTGGGGAAGCTGAGGTCTGATCCAGGTCTGTGGCTCCCTTTAGCAGCGCTTTCTTTCCACCCATAAATCAATTCCTTTGGGTATTCATGAATTGAACAAAGCATGAAATTTCTTCTGAAGTGGGGTCACCTGAATTCACCTGTTTCCCTCACTGTCCAGGGCAGGGCCTGCCTGACTCAGAGGTGACACTCCAGAAATGTTTGTGAAAATAAGGGGAAAGATGGAGAGATGGATGGAGGGAAGGAGGGAGGGAGGGATGATGGATGGATGAACGGATAGAGGGGTAGAAGGCGGGATGGATGAATGGATGGGTAGGTGGATGGGTGGACGGATCCTCAGAAAGCTCCCTCCTCACAACCTCACTACAGGACTGGGGAGACTGAGGCTTGGAGAAGGAGATTTAGCATCATTACGACATGAAGACGTTCCCCTAAGGGCAAGTCTGACCATGAGCCAATCACACCTTACTCCCGGGAAGCCCAGAGCCCTAAGGGCAGAGCTTTCCCAGAAGTGGTTCCCGTCCATCTGGGTCCTGGCTCCGAGGAAGAAGCTGGACAGGGAGGAAGAGAGTTCAGGACCCTTTCAACCACCTTGTCTATGCTCCTCACTAGAAATGCAAGTCGACTGCGCCTCTGTCTCTCTCTCCCACCCTCCTTCCTTTCCCCTGCCCACAGTCCCCACCTGCCCCCACCCCGCCCCCTGTCCTTTCTTCTACTGCTTCTCGCTGAATGAAGGGACAGGATGACCTGAGGTCACTTCTTATGACCAACACGGCAGTCCCACCAATCACCGGCTGAGGGCAACCTGACTGAGCAAGGGTGAAGAGTCAAGGATCAAAGGTGGAGACCAGTCTGTTTTCTGGAGGTAGGATGGCACCTCTTAGGCAAAGGTGGGCCAGGAATTGGGGAGCAGAGCCCAGGTCTCATGCATCTAGAATTTTCTTGGTTTATCCACGCCCCTCTACCCTTGGTATTTAGTGTTACCTCTTTTAAAATCGCTCAACTATCTTAACCAGAACAAAGGAGGGAGAAAGTGTCCAGCATGGGTCTCTTAGCTGGGTTCTGTCACCTCTGAAAGCCCTTCATGTCTCTAAGCACCGTGATGGGTCAGGAAGCTTAAGGAAAACTTCTGGGAGAAGTGGGGTGGCTCTTTGGAATCTAAGAAAACGCTCTGAGTCCAGAAGCCAGTGAGGAGAAGGATTGGGGAGGGAACGGAGCATGGGGAGGGATGGGAGAGCACAGGTGCCCAAGGGCTCCTGTCCAGAGCGGAGCGACCACTGCTGGGGCTGAGCCTATATTAGCTGATGGGAGGTAAAGGACACTGGACCTGACAGTTGGGGGAACAAGGGGACATAATTCCCTTTTTCCCTCATCTAACCTCTCTCCCCAGCTTCAAGGCAAGATTTTTCCATCTTGGGGAAGGAAGGAGCCAAGATGGCACCCAGATCATCCTTTTGAGAGTGGGTTCTCTTTCCACCCCCTGCTTGGGCACAGAGCCTGTGCCCTGGGGTGTTGAAGGCCACAGGAGGCCAGAGGAGAGCCTGTCTGAGGGGGACAGGGGACAGCATGAGTATCACACAATCAGCCCCTACTCGTCATAACCTGGAGGCTCACAGCCTAGTCTCAAATCCTAACTACCACTGACGAGCCACGTGACTGGTCCAAAACTTCACCTGGCTCCTTGCCTGTAAAAGGAAATAAGATGGATAAGTCTTCTTGGGAAGTTCCCTAGAAAATGGGAGCAGGGGCTTCTCTGGCAGCCCAGGGGATAACAATCCACCTTGCAGTGCAGGGGACACTGGTTTGTTCCCTGGTCCAGAAGATTCCATGTGCCAGAGCAACTATGCCTGTGCACCACAACTACTGAGCCTGTGCTCCAGAGCCTGAGAGTCAACTATTGAGGCACGCTCTGCAACTCCTGAACCTATGCTCCACACGCTCTTGAGCCTATGCTCTGCAACAAGAAAAGCCACGACAATGAGAAACCTGCAATGAAGGGTGGCCCTCACTCACCCCAACTAGAGAAAGCCTGTGCAGCTACGAAGACCCAGTGCAGCCCAAAATAAATAAATGAATAAACAAATAAATAAAATCTTTTTTAAAAAGAAAGAGAGAAAATGGGAGGGGGTCTGAGTGCCAACGCTGAGCCTGCCCTTGGGAGGTGCTCAGAAATACCATGTCCTGCTTGGGTTAACCTGGCTGCTTTGCAGGTCCATTTGGAGAAGAAAAAATTACATGAAAACAAGCAATCAAACGGCCCTCCCTGAGAGCACGGGCTTGGCCCCATGGGCTCTCTCTGTACCTGAGGAGTCGGTTCCTGGATGTCCTATCCGGACTGTGTGAGTTTCTCTCTCCTTTTAAGCTTCCAACTCCAAAAGCTGCCTCCTTTTGCCCTGGCAACATTTCCTTCCTATAAAAAAACCAAACTCTTCTGGCCCATCCCGGGATTTAGGAGGTGATCTGCCCTGTCCTTCAGCAGCCCTGAGTGGCAGCCAGGTTAGGGGTGTTGCTCTGAGGGCAGTTACTCTGCCCTCCCCTTCACGCTGTCCCTGGGCTGAGGTCGCAGGACAGACACCCCTTCCTGAACCTGAGCCAGGGCACCCGAGGTACATGACATATGATGAGGGGCCACCCCACATCCTGCCCACACGGAAGGCAGCTTGATGCAAATGTGCAGAGAGAGAGAGAGAGTGAAACGCACACACACACACACACACACACACACACACGCCATTGGTGCTGAGAACCCTGACACACACACACACACACACACACACACACACACACACACACACACGCCATTGGTGCTGAGAACCCTGAGATGGGTCAGCAGAGAAGCAGGCATGGAGGGAGAATGGAGAGGACAAAGAAGAGAGAGCAGTGAGCAGAAAGGATGAGCTGGGGCAGAGGAGACGAGGGGGCAGAGGGCCAAAGGGTAACTACTGCCCACAGGAAGACAACAAAGCCTCAGGGCCAGCCTGGACCTCCCTCACGCCTTCCTGGATCTCCCCCTCCCACAACAAAAAGCCCTGAGCCCCTTCTAATCCACAGGCTGGGTGGTTCCTTATCTGTAGAGCAAGGAACCCTGTGATGTCCTAAAGCCTGGGAGACAAGCCTCCTGGCTGAGGCCCTACAGTCCTCTGGGGTATTTATTATCAGCTGATGACAGGTCACCCTTCCCAGGCTTTTAGCAGAGAAAAGTGACTCTGCCTGTAGGATCTCAGGCCCTAGAATAAGGGGGCGGAGGCTGAGGATTAGAACTAGGAAGCTCAATAATGTCCCAACCGGACGCCATTGAGAGTGAGCTTGTTTCTGTCAACCATCAGGGCAATAAGCCTAAATTCGTGCTGCCGGGGCAAGCCAGCAAGTTGGGCCCCCTCTCCCGAACCCAGCCTTGCTGCGGGGGTGTGAAGGCAACGCGGGGCTGGGAGACCCAAATCTGAGCTCCTATGATGATCCCACCCAAAGCTGCCCACACCCCAAAGCCCCAGCCAGACTGGCTTCCTTCTCTCCAGGGTTGAGGGGGTCAAGCCTCATTTGGGGCCTCCTGCCTCATTAATCCCCACTGGGCATCAGTCACCAGGGACCCAGGGAAGCTCACAGAAGATTCAGGAAGGGGCTCCTTGGGAGGCTGGGGTAAGTGGGAGCCACAGCAGGATTCAGAGAAAGGGCTAGATTGGGAGGTGGCTGGTTGATGGTGAGGAGGGATGAGAAGGATGGGGCTGCAGCCCAGGGCAGAGCTCACGGCAGGTGCACAGGCCTTCAGGGCCCTCCTCCCTGCCCACCTGCCCCAATAGGGTCCGCACATGACTCCCTGCACCCTCCCCCCCCCCCCCCCCGCCCCCCCCCCCCCCCCCCCCCTCCCTGCCCCCCTCCCTGCTCCCCTCAGGCCTCCAGGGCTCCCCAGCTGCTCTGCATTTCACACTTCCTGCCCCAATGTGAGAGCCCCTACTCCCAGGCTCAGTACCTCTGGCCGCCAGCCCCCTGCTTCTGGGGACCCCCACCCTCTGCACAGCCCAGAGTCAGGGCCTGGGAGAGAAAAAGAGGAAGACGCAGCGCCCTGGGCTGTGAGCACGCCCCACCCTCCTCCTTGTGGTTCTATCACCAGGTTCTCATCTCTGCCCAGCTCTCGGTTCCTTGCATGGCACCCAGTGGGACTCAGGAGGGCCCTGGGGCTGCCAACTTTCCTTTTTCCCTCAATTTATGTGTGGCTAGGTCTTACGGAGGGGCTTCCCAGGTGGCTCAATGGTAAAGAATCTGCTTGCCATGCAGGTTCGATCCCTGGTCCGGGAAGATCCTTTGTGCCTTGGAGCTACGTGCATTAAGCCTGTGCACCAGAACTACTGAGCCCATGTTCCTCAAGCTGTTGCTCCATAAGGAGAAAGTAGCCCTCACTAGTCGCAACTAGAGAAAGCCCACGGAAAGCAACAATACCCACTGCAGCCAAAAATATAGTAATTAATTAAAAAAAAAAAAAGACCCACAGTCAAGGTCTTCAGACCCAGGCCAACCTGGCCCACAGCACAGAGGGCGTGACTCCAGCTGCACCCCCAAACACACACACAAGGAGTCCATAGGGACATGCCTACCTGGCCTTTCTGTACCACACCTTGAGCACCTTGGAATCTGGGATTCTCTGCTTCCTGGACTCACAGGGTCTCTACCCTCTCTGTGGACATTGCATCACTGCTCTGTGCAGCCCATCTGGGACTGGAGGGAGGGGGAGAGACAGTCAAGAAGTGAACATGGCCTGGGCCTGGGGGCAGGTCACGTCCCTCTCTGCACATGCAGTATCAAGCCAGGGCAGGGAAGAGAGAGAAGGGGCTAAAGGCTGGGGGTGGGCTCTGCTGCCATATACAGTGATGGCCGAGGATCCCAAATCAAACTTGGGCCTCCAGGTCATCATTAAAGGGGGAGTCAGAAGAAGGGAACACTCTTTCTATAAGAGTTCGTCAGCTGCGGTGTTATAACACTGACATATCCAAACACATCTCGATGGGGGGACCCTCCAGTGTTCCATTTCTGGGGCTGCAATGCTAGATGCAGGCTTATTTCAAGCTCAATGCAATGCAAACCTGGTTCCTTACCTCCTCTAAGCTGCTTCTCCTCTGTATGGGGGATTCTTATTCCCAGGCAGGTGACAGAAACTGAAGTCACCTTGGCCTAAATGCCAACCCTCCCTCAGGCCAATCCTAATGCCAATCCTCAGGCCTCCAGCCTCGCGAGGTGTCAGGAATATGGCCAGCACCGACTCCATCCTGTGTCAATGTGAGAAGCCACTGACAGTCAGGAATAAGACACAGGACCCCCAGGGTTTCCCTGATGGGCCAGTGGCTAACACTCCACGCTCCCAGTTAAGGGCCCATCCCTGGTCAAGGAACTAGATCCCACATGCCGCAACTAAGAATTCAAAAGATCCCATGTGCTACAACTAAGACCCGGCAGAGCCAAATCAATAAACAGTAAAAAACAAACAAACACACACAGGACTTCTGTCCTCAGGAGCTTCCAATCTAGTGACAGAAAATAAACAAGAAGTAATCAACATGTGATTATAAACTGTGAGGAGTGCTGGCAGAGGAACAGGTGGGGAGAAAAGAAAGTGATTGGGGATGGGGAGACATGTCTCTCCTCTCACTGCGAGGGGATGGGGAGACACGTCTCTCCTCTCACTGCGAGGGGAGACAAAGGGCATCCTATCCCCACGAAGAGGAGCCAGGATGTGAAGAGAGAGCATGAGGTGGGCATCTTAGGAAGATGAAACTACATGTCTAGTTTCTTACCGAGACTGGAAAGGTCTCCAGGAGTGAAGGGAACAGAAAGCCAGACAGTGTGGGAGGGTGGGAGAAGTGGATGGGCCAGATCCCACAGGGTCCCCAGGGGTAAAGCAAGGAAGTGACAGGTGTATTTATTTTTCAGATCACCTGGTGCTACATGGAAAAAACAGTGGAAGTGTTCAGTGAGGTCAGGGAAAGATTCTGTGACAGTCCAGGGGAGGTGACATGGTGCCTTGGAAGGGGGTCAGAAATGGCATAGAAGGAGACAGGATGTGAGACCTACATCAGGGATGCCTGGTAGAATCTGCCACTAAAGTGGTGAGACATAGAAATCAAGGGCGACTTTTAGAGTTCTGGCTTGAGCAACTTCGAGGGGTGGTAATATTTGTGGAAATGGGAAAGAACTGGGGAGATGAGGCTCAGGGGAGAAAATCAAGGGTTTCAATTTTTAAATATTAGGTCTGAGATATCTGTGAGATACTCAAGCAGAAGGGGCTGGGGTGGAGAAGGGAGCACATGTGTGACCAGCAGGAGAGTACCCACACTAGGGGTCGGCAGAGCCTCCCCAGGGGACGCCTGCAGAGGACAGCGAGCAGGGGCTGTCAAGGAGGTGAGAATGAGGGGGTGTGTTGTTACCAAAGACAAGAGAGGAGAAAGACAACTTCAGAAGGAGGAAGTGGTCGGCTATGTCAAATGCTGCTAGAAAGTGGAGGAAGATAAGGAGCAAAGTGACCACCGAATGAGGCCCACAAGGAGGTTACAGACAAGCTGGGGGTGGGGATGAAGACATGATGGGGGCAACCAGGAGGTGAGAGCTGATCAGAAGCCAAGGACCGGGGTCCACCCCCTCCAGTCTCAGCTCTGCATCATCTCCAGGCCCCTCGGCATGCTGGGCTGAGATGCTGTTGGTCAAGCCAGGTGCCAGTGATCAGCCTCCTCTGTGGGTTTCTGAATCTCCACCCATGCCCCTGACAGTGAAATTCTCAAGGGTGAGTACTGGTCTACTCCCCTCTGTCACCACCCAGGTTGTGCAACTGGTGGGGGCTGGGCTCGTAACTGCTCCAAGACCTTCTGATGAAAGTTGCTCATCCTGTCCCTGGATCAACTTCAAGTGACACTGTGGGAAATGGGGTCTGCCGCTCCCTCTCCTCCAAGCGGGTCTTGTATGTGTCTGGTGCGTGTTTTGGCAGGGTTCTGGGATGTGGCCAGGGAGTGGTTCCTGCTTAGAGCAAACTCCAAGAAGAGACTCCTGCACCCATCAGCTCTGTTCCATCTCCTAGAACTTTCACCTCCTTCTCGAGATGCAAGGAACAGAGCTGGACAGCCAAGGAGGGCCTTCTGCTCACAGGGTATGTGGCTCAGGGTGAGAAGGGGAAGGCAAACTGGCTCCTGCCCCCAGAGCCCTGCCAGAGATGGGCTTTGATCTTTTATGCCCCCTCCGCCTTCTGGAGGTCCCAGCCCACTGTCCCCCCCCCACCCCCGCAGGGCCCAGCAGATGCACAGTCTGCTGACCCAACCACAGCCCAGGAGCAGGCAGCCCCTTCCTGCCTCCCGCAACGTGAGTGGCTTCCTGTTTGCCCGCAGAGGAAGCTGCTCAGTGCAGGTGGGGAGGCGGCATCTCACAGACCGAGCGCAGGTTGGGGAGTGGAGCCCATCTTCCAGCTCTGAGGCTTTCAGCACACAGCCCACCCTCCTGAGAGGCAGAACGTGAGAGGACAGAGGGAATGGACACCTGACTTCTGACAACCTTTCACAGCGGGGCCCCTAGATGCTGACATTCATCAGGCCCTTTACAATCAGTATCTCCAAACTCTAGAATCTAGGGTGGGGGTGGGGTATCATGAGCCCCATGTCACAGAACAGATGAGGAGACTGAGGGTCAGACAGAGTAGCCACTCTGGCTGAACTTGAGCCCAGGACTGCCAAACCAAATTCACTTCCTACTTTACCCCATTGCCATCCACACACCACTCATATGAAGGACCAAGGCTTCTTTCCAAGCAAGCAGGGTCATGGACAGCCCAGTTTGAACTCACCTTTTAAAAAAATAATTTTACTTGTTTGTTTTTGGCTGTGCTGGGTCTTCACTGCTCTACGGGCTTTCTCTAGTTGCCGGGAGCGGGGTCTACTTTCTAGTTGCAATGCGCAGGCTTCTCATTGCGGTGGCTTCTCTTGCTGCAGAGCACAGGCTTTTGAGCACAGACTCAATAGTCGTGGTACACAGGCTTAGTTGCTTCGCAGCATGTGGGATCTTCCCGGATCAAAGATCATACCCCTGTCTCCTGCACTGGCAGGCGGATTCTTTACCACTGAGCCACCAGGGAAGCCATGAATTCATTTTTAACAAAGCAGACCTTAGGAAAACTCTGATGCTGATGGAGCTCACTACCATCCTTCTGGGGGTACAAACTACCAGGCAGAGGGAGAGCTGAGGCCAGAGGCACCGCCCTTGGGCCACATGTCCTTGTTGTCTCTGTAGAGATTTTGTTCTTCCAGGAAGCCTGGGAGTGAGGCAGCCACACGCTCCTTCCTCCAGAAAATGCCCTTTGCCCTCCTAGCCCTCAGGCCGTCACAAGCCTGGGCCCTCAGGGAGCCAGACAGGAGGATGCCCATCTTCCTAAACAGTCCTCTGACAGATCAGATGATGACAGCCCCACTGGCCAAGTGGACTGCGGGTTCCCTGGGGATCAGAGCAGAGAGCTGGGAGGGAGGTCCAGGTGGGGGGCTTCTAGGGACCGAGTACACGATGGGGTCTAGGGGCGGGCTTCCCGGGGTCCCTCCCTAACACCTGTGGTCTTAGACTGGGAGAGAAAGGTATCCCTGAGCAGGGCAATGAGGACAGGGGGCAGAGGCCAGTGGTAACACTATCAAAAACTGCCCTACACATGTGGACGCCAAGGCTGCCCTTGATTTCCTGGGGAAGGGCAGGAAGTGATTATTACAAAAATGAGTGACAAGCTTCTATCTCCTGGACTTGGTTGCTCAATTGAGTGCTGGGTACAGTAATTCTGTGAGGTCTCCCTTCCCGGTCTGGGAACAGGTATCCAGGCCACCAATCCCTGGACCTTTTCTTCCACTAGAGTCTGGCCCCAGCTGCTCTCTCCTAGTGCTGCTCCGTGTTTTCAGATTAACATTTTCCACACAGCCACTTGTCACAGGTCCGTTTAGGTAACCAGAAAGTAGGGGTCCACAGGTATTCACCTCTGTCCTCAAGCCCCCTTGGTACCCAGATGATGCTTACAAACATCTGTCTAAATACATATGCATTAAGATAGACCCAGTGGTAAAGAATCCGCCTGCCAATGCAGGAGATGCAGGTTCGATCCCTGATCTGGGAAGATCTCCTGGAGAAGGAAACAGAAACCCACTCCAGTATTCTTGCCTGGAAAATCCCATGAACAGAGGAGCCTAGTGGGCTACAGCCCCAAGGGGTCACAACAAGTCCGAAACAACTTAGTGACAGAATAACAACAACAAGATACTATAAAAGCAAAAATGCTCACAACTTCAATATCCATAATCAGGAAAGAGATAAATTATGGGACAGCCATAGAGCCATAGGGTAAACCCTGGCACCTTTAACTATCTTGCTTTTGAAGAGTATTTCATGAAGTGGAAAGATTCTCACAGTATATTATTAAGTAAGGAACTTGATTATATATTTGGCACAGTCTCATTTTTTAAAAATGTATTTCATTTGGCAATGAAATACCAAAACACTGGTTGATAGTGGCAATCTCTGTGTGGTAACAATATACAGGATTTTAAGCTCCTTATGGTTTGTGTGTGTATGTGTACCTGCTGTTAAAAATAAATAAGGATGGACTTCTCTGGTGGCCCAGTGGTTAAGACTCTATGTTTTTTTTAATGCAGGGGGTGAGGGTTTGATCCCCGGTCAGAGAGCTAAGATCCCACATGCTGAGTGGTAGGTTCAAATTAAAAAATAATACAACACAGTCAAAGCTATGGTATTTCCAGTAGTCATGTATGGTATTTCCAGTAGTCAAGTGAAAGTTGAACCAAAAGAAGGCTGAGTGCTGATGCTTTAAAACTGTGGTGCTGGAGAAGACTCTTGAGAGTCCCTTGGATAACAAGGCGATCAAACCAGTCCATCCTAAAGGAAATCAACCCTGAATATTCATTGCAAGGACTGATGCTGAAGCTGAAGCTCAAATACTTTGGCCACCTGATGGGAAGAGCTGACTCACTAGGAAAGACCTTGGTGCTGGGAAAGATTGAAAGCAGGAGGAGAAGAGGGCGACAAGAGGATGAGATGGTTGGATGGCATCACCAACTGAATGAACATGAGTTCTAGCAAACTCTGGGAGATGGTAAAGGATAGGGAAGCCTGGCATGCTGCAGTCCATGGGGTTGCAAAGTTGGACACAACTTAGCAATGGAACAAAAACAAAAATAAATATGTATGTTTGTCATCAGCAAAAATAAATTTGTTATATTAAATTACAGAGAAATATTTAATTTCTCTGCTCACTTTAAAGGGTGGGAGTTTCTTTGCAACACCCCTTACCCCCTCTGGTTGCCAGTGGGGGACTTGTGTGGGATGGAGGTGAGCCTGAGGGGATCTGTATGGGATCCCCTCACTGTTACCACCTCTCAACTGGCTGCAGGGTGACTTCTCTGATGCTGGTGTAGGGACCTACCTGGGGCCCCAGAACTGATACAGAGTTTAAGATGAAGACATTTGAGATCTAACAGATACAGTAAGAAAACGTCTTAGGGCTTAACTTATCAGACTAAAAGCAGCGATTTTTGAGAAATAAGGTTGCCATAAATTCCTTCTGCAGGGCAGATCTACTCCCAGAAGGAAGAACTGCATAAAATCTACCCGACTTCCCTTCTCTAGGAGAGATTTATGGCCCAGAAAGAGACTGAAAAAAACAGTCTTACCAATAAAGACCAACACTGTCCCTATTTTCTCATTTCATGTGTTCTAAAAACCCAATAGTCTTATGAAAAGAAACCTATTTGTTCTTCCCCTAGAAGCCTTTTTCTCCCTCCTCCCTTTCCCCTACTAATCTAGGTATATAAGCCTTTAACCCTTTAACAGGTGAAAAGTGAAAGCTGCTCAGTCAGTTCTGACTCTGTGCAACCCTTTAACAAGCCAGCTACTTAGATTGACTCCTATGTGCAGGCCAATAAAACTTTTTCTACTGTTAATCATCTGTCAGTTTAATTCACCGGTACCAGTGACAACATCTTAGACGGTTGTTGTTGTTTAGTCACTAAGTCGTGTCTGACTCTTCTGTGACCCTATGGAGTATAGCCCGCCAGGCTCCTCTATGCATGGGATTTTCCTGGCAAGAATCCTGGAATGGGTTGCCATTTCCTTCTCCATGATTTTCCTGACCCAGGGATCAAACTAGCATCTCCTGCTTAGCAGGCAGATTCTTTACCACTGAGCCACTTGGAAAGCCCCTTTAGAGGGTAAAGTTTTTCTTTTCCCCCTCTCCCACATCGTTCCTGGGTCAGGAAGATCTGTTGGAGAAGGGATAGGCTACCCATTCACTCCAGTATTCTTGGGCTTCCCTGTGGCTCAGCTGGTAAACAATCCGCTTGCAATGCAGGAGACCCGGTTTCAATCCCTGGGTTGGGAAGATTCCCTGGAAAAGAAAAAGGCTATCCACTCCAGTATTCTGGCCTGGAGAATTCCATGGACTGTATAGTCCATGGGGTTGCAAAGACTCAGACATGACTGAGCAACTTTCACTTCACATCGTAAAGATTATCTTCTCCATGAATCCACCAATCTAAAGCTGCATTTGCCTAAGTAAGCATATGGTATACATAATAAACATTTTTAATAGTTAAGCGTGTATTTGAATATGCAGTAAAAAATCATGATTTCACAGATATTGTTGCTAAGGACCACACTAAAGTAAACTATACCTACTTCACATTGATTTTTCAAACTGCATACATTCAGGGGAAAATGTTAAATGAAATAGTATAGGTGGAAAATTCTCATGTCAGAAATCATGACAAACTATGTGAATGAGTAGACACTTTTTATATGGCTGAGTTCAACCTTTCAGGCAGTTACTCTTTTGGAGAAAGAACTAGGGTATTCCTTATAATACTAACTGGCCTTCATCCATCATTGATTGATAGAGCACAGAATTCAATTCAGGTTTCACAACTGGCAGAAAACCAAGGCTCTTGTGTTACCTAAAGGAACAGATATGCTCTGACATAGTGAGGAAGGGAGACAAAAAGAGCAAGGCATTTCCTGGGCCCCCTGAAAAGTCAGTGTTCCCCTGGAGGTGCCCACACTTAAGCCTGCCCAGAGCAACAAAGCCATGGGCTCTCCAGTGCCCTCTACATGCCAGCTGGAGATGATAATGTCTATCAACAGTCATCCGCGGGGACAGAGAGGGCAGCCTGGCTGGCTTGGCAACTTCCATCAGGAACAGTGCTAGGGCCCAGAGCTCTTCCCCAGGGAGAGAGCCTGCACACCTGTGCTTCCTGAGGTCATTTCCCTCCTGTCTGCCTCAGCCCTTCCACGCATCCTCTAGGAATCCACAGAGAGACACCAGGAAGGCAGGGAGCCCTTGTTAGCCATCCCCTGACCAGCTTTCCAAGATGAGAGAATGCATCCCCAAGGTTGTGGAGCCAGCAGATGGCAGAGTTCAAAAGGGCATCCATGCCTCCTTGCTGGTCCAGCCTCTCCATCCACTTCTCCCTGCATGCCTGCCCAGGGCTTTGTTCTACAAGGGCTTCTTCTGCTCTTGGGGGCTTCCCAAGATGGTAAAGAATCTGCCTGCAATGCAGGAGACCTGGGTTCAGTCCCTGCATTGGGAAGATGCCCTGGAGAAGGAAATAGCAATCCACTCCAGTATTCTTGCAGGCGAAATCCCATGGATTTCTCATGGACTTCCATGAGAAGCCTGGCGGGCTATAGTCCATGGGGTCACAGAGTTGGACACAACTTGGCAACTAAACAAAAACAATGGCACATGATGACCTACCCATTCCTGCATGTTCACCTCCTACCCACTCACTGAAGGTTCAGGAACACTCCCCAGCCTGCAGTCTTAACTACCAACGAGAATACTCTAGGTAGGTGAGCAGGACTTCAGAATAATTAGGTGCCTGACAGCCTGTCTACGTGCCCATGAGTGTACCTCCCCACCCCTGAACGCAGGCTGCCCTTGGTCCTGTCAGTGACATCCCATCTGCCAGGTTTCCCCAGGTTAGCAGGCACCCTTCATGTCTCCAGCACCCAATCCTGCTGGTTCTCCCTGCCCAGCAGCCCCACCATTCCTCCCTTACCTGGAGAACCCCAGGGACCTCCCCTGCTTCCCAGGTTCACGTCCATGGTCCCAATTCTCCTTCAGGAGACCACCGCTGCCCTTGAAAATCCTTGCTGATTGACCACTAGCCCACTGCCTCTCCCCACTGCCTTTAGGGAAAGCCCAAAATGGGCATTTGAGATCCTCCCCCAACCTTTCCTGGGCCCACATACGCCCACCCTGAGCCATGCCCCCAGTCTATGGGGCTCCCCTGAATGTTCCTGGAATTGTCACACATTGGCATGTCCTCATGCCGGGCTACTGGTCAGCTCTACTTCCCTTCCCCATTTCTCCTTTCCTCCTAGCCCATCCTCTTCATCCACCAGGGCTCATCCCCATCATGCCATTTCTCCAAAAAAACTTTCTGGACCAAGCCAATAAGAATCAATGGTTATACTTGATGACATATATCAAAGCAAGATCCTCTATGACCCACCTCCTAGAGTAATGGAAATAAAAACAAAAGTAAACAAATGGGACCTAGGTAAACGTAAAAGCCAATGCACAGCAAAGGAAACTATAAACAAGGTGAAAAGACAACCCTCAGAAGGGAAGAAAATAATAACAAGTGAAGCAACTGACAAAGGATTAATTTCCAAAATATACAAGCAGCTCATACAACTCAATGCCAGAAAAGCAAACAACCCAATCAAAAAGTGGGGAAAAGACCTAAACAGACATTTCTCCAAAGAAGACAGATGGCTAACAAACACATGAAAGGATGCTCAACGTTGCTCATTATTAGAGAAATGCAAATCAAAACCAGAATGGCCAGTATCAAAAAGTCTACAAACAATAAATGCTGGAGAGTATGTGGAAAAAAGGGAACCCTCCTGCACCGTTGGTGGGAATGTAAATTGATACAGCCTCTATGGAAGACAGTATGGAGATTCCTTAAAAAACTAGAAATAAAACCACCATGTGACCCAGCAATCCCACTCCTAGGCATATACCCTGAGGAAACCAAAATTGAAAAAGACACATGTACCCCAATGTTCACTGCGGCACTATACAACAGCTATAACATGGAAGCAAGCTAGATGTCCTTTGACAGATGAATGGATAAAGAAATTGTGGTACATATACACAATGGAATATTACTTAGCCATAAAAAGGAACACATTTGAGTCAGTTCTAATGAGGTGGATGAACCTAGAGCCTATTATACAGAGTGAAGTAAGAAAGAGAAAGATTAATGTCATATACTAACGCATATATATGGAATCTAGAAAGATGGTACTGATGAATTTATTTACAAGGCAGCAATGGAGAAACAGACATAGAGAACAGATTATGGGCACAGGGAGGGGGAGGAGAGAGTGAGATGTACGGAGAGTGTAACAGGGAAACTTGTATTTCCATATGTAAAATAGATAGCCAGTGGGAATTTGCTATATGTCTCAGGGAACTCAAATGGGGGCTCTGTATCAACCTAGAGGGGTGGGATGGGGAGGGAGGTGGGAGAGAGGTTCTGGAAGGAGGGGATATATGTATACTTATGGCTGATTCATGTTGAGGCTTGACAGAAAACAAAATTCTGTAAAGCAATTATCCTTCAATTTAAAAATAAACTAATTAAAAAAAGAATCAATGGTTATAATAATTTCATAATTCCAACCATGGGATGCAGTACAATAATCAGAAGCAATAAACCAAGTGTCCATACACCCGCCAGATAAATCTTCTTAAAAAACAGCATCAGGTCTCAAAGTAAGATAGAGATTTGTAGCACAATACAACGTCTGTAACTTTAAATTACATGCATATATAAATCAACACCATACATTTCTCTAAAATAGTCCAGATCCCAGGATAAACATATCATAAATATATCAGAGTAGCTGCTGTGCACAAAAGGAAGGTGCTGAAGGGCAGTCAGTGATGAGGGATAAAGAGGAAATCCTAATAAGATCCCTTACAATTCCCTCAGAATTCAAAAACAACATGAAGACAAAAATCCGAGTTAAACCAGAGGCCAAGGACATGAACAGAGAGAGAAAGACAAAGGGCTTAAAAAATACAGGAGACTCATAACATTGCTCACGATAAAGAAATACCTATTAAAAATGACAACGTGATGCCCAAGTCTGCAGGGCCATGCCAACGCAAACAAGCAATCCCAGAAGTAGTAAATCAGATTGGGGCTTTGGAAAGCAGGCTGGCAGCATCAGTGGAAATCGAAAATACACAGAGCTTTTCAATCAGTAGTTATTCCTTTATGGAGTGACTAGAGAAATACAGTACAAACATATTTATTTTAAAAAGATGGAGTATATCTCTATGTCCTGAATCAGAATAAGTATCTTTAGTTAAAAAAAAGGTACACACCTGAGTTTTCTTATTTGTGTTAAAAAACAAAAAAGTACAATCTAGGACTTCCATGGTGGTCCAGTGGTTAGGAATCTGCCAGCAAATTCAGGGGACCCAGGTTCGATCCCTGGTCCAGGAAGATCCCACACGCTGCAACTAAGTCTGTATGCCACAACTACTGAAGCTTGAACTCTGCAACAAGAGAAGCAACCGCAGTGAGAAGCCCACACACGGCAACCAGAGTAGGCCCCGCTCGCTGCAAAGCCCACAGGCAGCAACCAAGACCCAGCGCAGCCAAAAAAGTAATAAAATTAATTTAAAAAGTTTTTTAAAAGTACAGTTCATGCATGCTCATTTACAAATAGAACGTTTGTCGGCAGGCATTCTCAATTGCCTCTGAGGAGGACTGGGAATCACAGGACAGGACAAGAGAGATTTCTGTGTTCCCGAAGGGCTGTTTGAATAAACATCTGTGAAAAACAATTTTAACAGGCAGCTAGTACCTTTCAAAATATTTTTAAAAGAATTCGTAACCCACACAAAGACTGTCTTTAAAAAGAAGAAAAGAGGTGGAATGCACCCAGAAGCCCTGCTGTCTTCTAAGAACCCCCTGCTGTGAGACACCCTGGCGCCCTAACAAACATCCCTTCGGCCAAAGCCTCTCTCTCTCTTTCAGAACACCTGGCTCTAAAACTGCACCACATGATTATAAATCTGATTCTTCTGCAGTCACTACTTGTGTAGGAAGGTGGCAACTTGCTTCTTGCTGGCCTCAGTTTTCTCATCTGTGAAACGGGGTTGTCTGTACCTCACAGACGTGCTATGCGGCTGGTTTGTGTTTGCACATAAGGTGCTTAAAGGAGAGCATAGCATATAGTACAAATCAACATACTCTCCTGTCTCTCTTTTGAGCCTACTAATCAGATTACTCTTGGTAAAAGATTACTGGAATGTTCCTAGACGGCAACAGTTTTGCTCCCTAGCCAGTCTTTACCGATTTGAAAAACCTGTGGTCTGCCTCCCACTTTAGCCCACGTCCTTTTGATGGATGCTGGATGTAAGAAAAACAAGTGAGGGATTTCCCAGGTGGTCCAGTGGTTAAGACTCTATGCTTCCAACTTAGGGGGTGAGGGTTCAATCCCTGGTCGGGGAACTAGGATCCCACATGCCAAGGGGCATGGCCAAAAAATAAATAATTTAAAAATTAAATTACTAAAAAGAAAAGCAAGTGATACCTCTCCTGCCAAGAGACACACTCTCCATCTCTGGTGATTGCCTATTCCCTTGCTAGTGGAAACCACCAGGCCCGACCTTGAGTTTTCTTACTTGTGTGCGTGCAAAGTCACTTTAGTCATGTCTGACTCTTTGTGACTCTATGGACTGTAGCCCGCCAGGCTCCTCTGCCAATGGGGTTCTCCAGGCAAGAATACTGGAGTGGGTTGCCATTTCCTTCTACAGGGGATCTTCCCAACCAGGGATCGAACCCAGATCTCTTATATCTCCTACCCTAGCAGGGGGGCTCTTTACCACTAGCGCCACATGGGAAGTTTTCTTTGTGAGCATGTAACTCTTCTTGTCACAGCAGCTGAGATCATCACCTGCCCTGCATGCCTCTGGTCAGCAGTCTAAACCCCACCCCGGCTCCTCTAAAGAGAGCCGCAGATGCCTGCTCACCTCCCAGGGCCATGAAGGCCTCCTTCCCGTTCCTCAGCAATGCCGTCTGCTCCAGCCTCCTTTACATCTCCGGGCCTTTGCACTTGCTCTTCCCTCTGCTTGGAATGTTCTTTCCCCAGAGAGTCACAGACCTGTGTCTTGTCCACACTTGGCTCCTCAGCACAGCCTGCCCTGACCACCCTATTGAACCCAGGAGCCCCCATCACCTTCTCATCCCTTAAGCTGCTTGGCTTTTGTTCCTAACATTTATCTGACATGACAATAAAATGACTGCTACTGTTACTGTGGGCTTCCTTGGTGGCTCAGACAGTAAAGAATCTGCAATGCAGGAGGCCCAGGTTCGTTCCCTGGGTTGGGAAGATCCCCTGGAGAAGGGAATGGCAACCCACTCCAGTATTCTTCCCTGGAGAATTCCATTGATAGAAGACCTGGGCAGGCTACAGTCTGTGGGGTCAGAAAGAGTCAAACACGACTGAACAAATCTCTGTGTTACTATGTGTTGTTACCGTCCATTTTTCTCCACCAGAAAATAAGCTCTATGGGAGGAAAGACTGTCTTATTCGGTGATGTATACTCAACACCCAGAACAGTTAGGCCCACAAGCCTAACATGTGGGCCCTCAGTATTTGCCAAATGAATGAGCAAATAAGTGTCAAAAGAATACGTCTTCTGGGATTTCCCTGGTGGTCCAGTGGCTAAGACTCCTTGCTCCCAATGCAGAGGGTCTGGGTTTGATCCCTCGTTAGGGAAGTAGATCCCACACGCCACAACTAAAAGTTCACATGCTGCAACTAAGACTCTGCACAGCCAGATGCATAAATAAATATTAAAGAGGAAAAAAAGGATATGTCTTCCAGGAAAACTCAAATCAATGCCTCAGATTTAAACCTCCCAACAAGTCAGACAGCTTCCCTGGTGCTCACTGGTAAAGAACTCGCCTGCCAATGCAGGAGACAAGGATTCAGTCCCTGGGTTGGGAAGATCTCCTGGAGAAGGAAATGGCAACCCACTCCAGTATTCTTTCCTGGAGAATGCCACGGACAGAGGAGCCTGGCCAGCTACAGCCCATCAGGTAGCAAAGAGTCAGACACGACTGAGCACGCTTGCTCATGCCCATTGTCATCCTGCTTTGTTTTGTTTTATAGCACTTCTCACTCTCTGAAATAATGTGATTCATCTTTCCCACAACTGAAGTAAATACGAACAGCTATATTCCCAGTGCCTCCATGTCTGATTAGTAGTTGGCACTCGGTAAATTTTGGATGAATGAATGAATGACCCCTCTTCAGACCCCTCACCTAAGGGAAACATCATATCTGGAAGAAAAGAATGAATCACTCAGCAGGGTCAGCTGTCTAAATCTGACCTTGGTGTGTTTCACATGTAGAGGGGCTCAGAGACATTCAATTAGTGGCTAATTACATTCAATCAACCCTGGGCCAGGGGAAGGACTAGGCTAATGAGGTTCAAGGGCAGGTGGGGCCCCTGGCTGCCCTAGCCTTCACTTTGCTGCTGCCCACCTGATCTAGACGTGCAGGCCACGGACACAGGGGTCCGGGTGAGCGCACCTGGCAATGCACTGCACCCTGCAGCCCGGGGCTGAGGGGGGACACCTGCAAGGAACTCACAGTCCTGGTTCCACTGTTTTACTGAAAGAAGCTAAACTCAAGCGCAGGGCCACAAAGAACCCTAGGAGGGTAATGGGAATTTGTTAGCCGGGCAGACACTGTTCACCGCCTTAGGAATCTCTGGGGTTATCTGACCAGACACACCTAGCAGGGCCAAGGAGAGGGGGGCCAGCACCCAAGGAAGTGGGGAACAGCTGGTTTCTCCTCCACCCCATGCGCTTCTGGAGAGGACAGCCTGCCAGGCCGGCCAGGCTCCCAGCAAACAGAGTGGAGGTCCCGGCCGGTAACAGGCCCAGGGGCCACCGAGGCCAATGGGGAATAAGGAGTAGGGCCCTCGGTGGCGCCCGGCTCAGACGCTGGAGGCTTGTGAGGACTCCTCCTGCACCCAAATGCACCCCGCCCAGGTGGAGGGGGTCAGTGGGGCCAAGGCACCCCAGGCCGGGGCAGGCTCTACTGTCCCCCCTGCGGCCCCTGGCCCCGCCTCCTGATGAAGTTGAAGGCGGAGGACCCCCCCCACTCGCTCCCGCTCTCCCCGGTTGCACAGGGGCTCCCCCGCTCGGCGCCCCAGTGCGCTGGCACACGGTCCCCATCGAGGGCGGCGCGGGGCCCCACCTGCTCTTACCCGAGTCCCGCCGGGCTCCTGCTCCGGCCGCCCGCCCGCCCGGGCGCCCCATGGCCCGGAGCCCAGGCGCGGGCTTGGGGGCTGCGGGGCGGCGGCTGCGCGGGGGGCCGGGCCGGTCCAGCTCCGGCGCGGCTCGCGGGAGGCACTGGGTTTCCGGCGCGGAGACTAGGGCGGCGGCAGAGCCGGCGGCGCGGGGCGGGGCGCGCCAAGCCGTCCGACTGGTCTGACGGCGGCGGCGCGGGGCCGGCCGGCCGGGCGGGCGCCTCCTCTACGACCTGCGGTGTTGGAGCAGGGCCGGCCACCGGCGCCTCGAGCGCCGCTCCGGTGTCCTCCTCCAGCCCAGAAACCGGCCGGAATCTCAGACGAGTGCACTGCCCCGAGCTGGGTCCAAATCCGAGTCCCTCCAAACCCATCCTGTAGTATTTCTTATTTGGGCTCAAGGAAAAAGTGGCGTTATTTGAGCTCGGAATTTCAGCCGTCTATAACTTGATTTATGGCGAAATTTTGCTTGCTGGTTTAGGGATCGGTGGCTTGGAGACGAATAGCTGTGTCTTGAAACTTGAATTTGTCTTAGTAAATATGTCTTCAGAGGTCGTGGTATTGGCAGGAGGCTCTTATTTTTCAATGCCCCTCTAGATGCCGCTCTAGTTTCTGTCTGTAACTCTGTAAGGCACTCTATGTGAAAATCGAAGTGAGTCCATATTTCTAGTACAGTCAGCGATACTTTAGGTTCCTTAGAGACTGACAACAGAAGTCCGTTTCTTTCTCCTTTCTTTTCTTCTTTGGCCACATCTCACCTCAAAGGGTGAGATCCCTACCAGGGATCCCCACCGCCGTCTGCAGTGGAAGCACAGAGTCTTAACCACTGGACCACCTGGAAGTCCTTAGAAGTTTCTCTATGTTGGATGAGGTCCTCTTCAAGCAACAACAGCAGCTATTAAAAGTATTTAATTTATGAGCGTAATCAATATGCCAGCCACTACTAGCTCTCTACCTGTCTTAATGCTCCTGCTGCTGCTGCTGCTGCTAAGTTGCATCAGTCGCGTCCGACTCTGTGCGACCCCATAGACGGCAGCCCAGCAGGCTCCCCCCATCCCTGGGATTCTCCAGGCAAGAATACTGGAGTGGGTTGCCATTTCCTTCTCCAGTGCATGAAAGTAAAAGTGAAGTCGCTCAGTCGTGTCCGACTCCTAGTGACCCCATGAACTGCAGCCCACCAGGCTCCTCCTTCCATGGGATTTTCCAGGCAAGGGTACTGGAGTGGGGTGCCATTGCCTTCTCCGCTACCTGTCTTAATACCTAATCCTATAATCACCCTAGAAGGTAGAAAGCTTTCCCTATAAAGGAAACTGAGGCACAGAGGTAACCTGATCCATGACACGCAGATAGTAGCTGTCCGTCAGCATGCAAAGCTGTTGTTTGTCATTTTTGGATGACAGACCGGATGGCAGGTCAGCACTCCTACAACCTAATCTGTTTGGTAAAGGTACAAACATTTACTGGACACCTATTGTATGTATGCCAGACACCGACTAGGTACTGTGGAATAGAAGCCTGAACCAAATACTCAGAAAGTTCTCTGACCAGCAGGGAAATGGTATGTTGTAAACTGGTGCTGGGAGCTGAGGGGCCAGTCCCTGAGGGGAAAGATCCTAGCAAGGAGGGAGCCACACAGGGAAAAGGTGCAACAGGTACCTGCCTGCAAACTCCCCTCAAATCCTTGGCTGACTCCTGAATGAACACGCATGGGGCAAGAACCCACATGACCCAAAAGAAAACAAGAGCCGAACAGAAATTGGAACAGTTCGTTGCCTGCTGCTGGGAAGTTTGGATTCAAGTCCCGCTGTCTTCGAGCTGCTTTGTGAACACTTGGCTTGTTTCTTTATTTTTAATTTTTTATTTTGAGGTACAGCTGATTTATGACACTGTATAAGTTTCAAGTGTACAACATAGTGATTTACATTTTTTGAAAGTTATACTCAATGTATAGTTATTATAAAACATTGGCTATGTTCCCTTTGCTGTAAAATACATTCTTGTAGCTTATTTATTTTATATAAAGAAGTTTGTTCACTTTAACCCTCTACCCCTAGTTTACTCCCCCTTTCCCCACTGGTAAGTGCTAGTTTGTGTCTGTCTGCAAGTCTGTTTCTTTTTTGCTATTTTCGCCAGCTTGTTTTATTTTTTAGATACCACATGTAAGGGATATTATGCAGTATTTTTCTTTCTCTGTCTGACTTATTTCAGTAAGCAAGATGCCCTCCAAGTCCATCCATGTTGTTGCAAATGGCAAACTTTCATTCATGTCTATGTCTGAGTAGTATTTCACTGTGTGTGTGTATGTGTGTGTGTATCCCACACGTTCTTTATTCACCCGTTGATGGACACTTGTGTTGCTTCCATGTTTTGGCTGTTGTAAATGCTGCTTCAACTGTCCACTGAAACTTCAGAATGACACACTTGAGGAGTAAAGACTGCATTCCAAGATTAAGGAATATATGCCAGGATTAGGAACAAATCAAGAGAAATCTAAAACCAAGCCCCTACAAAACCAAGGTGAGTTTCTGGTCATTTGATTTCCTGTTGGAACAAAATTTGACACTCTTCACAGGAAAATAGAAGAATCCAGAACATCTACAATGCATCATTCACAATATCTACTATACAACAACAACGATGGGGAAAAAATAATAGACATTGTGAATAGAATATGTGAACTATGGTCAAAAAGAGGGGGAAAAAATAACAATTACAATATACCCACCAAAAGGAGAGAAAAAAAAAAAACCTTGCTAACTCAAGGAAAACTGTTTCCCTCTACACTCTTAATACTTTTGACGTCAAATGTATGGGGTTTCCCCTCATATGAAGCAATTCTCCAACTCTTCAGCCCAGCAGGATGTCCTTTAATTTAATTATGACACTACTCAGAATTAGTGCAGAACCTGCAGGCTAGGGGCTTCCCCTCACTTCAAATGCCAATCACAAGTTCCAGGTTGTCACCTGTACTTCTCACTCACTGGCTACAAATTAAGGACTCCCAGGACACTCTCCTCAGGCTTGTTAATTTCTGGAGTGGCCCACAGAACTCAAGAATCACTTACTGCTACCAGTTTACTTTAAAGGATGTAACTCAGGAACAACCAAATGCAATGGACACATAGGAGAGAGTATGGGAAAGTGTGCAAAGCTTCCATACCATCTCCAGGCCCACCACCCTCCTGGTACATAGATGTGTTCACCAACCCATTCTTTCAAGAGCTTGAAGAAACTCCTCAGACACAGTTCTTTAGGGTTTTTATGGAGGTTCCATTATGTAGGCATATGATTGATTAAACCATTGACCTTTGGTGACTAAATTCAATCTCCACACCTCTCTGCTCCCTGGAGATGAAGGGGATAGCACTGAAAGTTCCAACCCTCTAGTTGAATGACTTGTTTTACCTGGCAACCAGTCTCCATCTATAGGAGCTTTCCAAAAGTCACTTCATTAACATAAACTCAGGTGTTTTGAAAGCTGCTTGTTATGAATAACAGACAACTCTCCTTCACCTTTGTCACTGCAGAGCTATTTCAGAAACTGGGGACAAAACAAGCAAACAAATATTATAACAAAAGATGCTCCTATCACTCTCTCAGAAAATTACAAGAGGCTTTAGGAGTTCTGTGCCAGGAACCAGGGGCAAAGACCAAACATTCTTATTATATCACAATTACCATGCCCACAGGCTTCCCTGGTAGATTAGTAGTAAAGAATACAACTGCTGATGTAGGATACTTGGATTCAATCCCTGGGTCAGGAAGATCCCCTGAAGAAGGAAATGACAACCCAGTCCAGTATTCTTGCCTGGGAAAACCCATAGACAGAGGAGGCTGCAGGGCTGCAGTCCATGGGGCCGCAAAGAGTCAGACACGACTGAGCAACTGAGAACACACTCACAACCTATTTACCGATGTTCACCTCCTACTGCTGAGTCATAAACTCTCTCTTGTCTTCACCAGTGTCTATGAAAATTGTGACATGCTAACTTTTTGGCTTACAAGCAGGTAAAATCAAATCTTAGATCCTTTCACAGTTACCAACTTAACAGAGATAAAGAGAAAAATCTTGTAAGAAACTAGGGGAAAAAAATATACATTCCATACATGGATCCAATGATAGGAACAATGGCTAACTTCTCATCAGAAACAATGTAAGCCAAAAGACAATGGGACATCAATTTTAAGTGTTGAAAAGAAAAAGATCTATTAACTTATCATTCTGTATCTAGTTAAAAACATATTTTAAATAGAAATCTAAATAAAGATACTGTCAAATAAACAAAACCAGTTTTTGCCATCAGAAGATTCACACTACTAAAGAAAGTGAAGAAAATTTTCAGGATGATGGAAATGATGTAAGATAAAATTTAGAATCTACAGAAAGAAACAAAGAGAACAGGAAATGATAAATATATTGATAAATATAAAAGATAATTTCTTTCTTGTATTCAATGATTTAAAAATCAACTGACAATTTAGATTAAAAAAAAACAGCAATATTAGGGGGTTTATAACACGTGTAGAAGAAGCAAGGAGCGTGACAAGAAAAGCACAAAGCAAAAGGGAAGGTAAATAAAACCATATTGTTGTAAGGTTCTTACATGTAAAGCTTTATAATAGTAACTCATAGTAGTGTCAGCATAAGATATAAAAATAACTATTGAAATAGAGAAGTCAGAAAAGCTATGAAAAATAAACAAAAAAGGACACAAATAAAACAAGTGGCAAGACTGAAAAGTTATCAACAGCTATATTAAACACTTCAGTTAAAAGGCAAAAGTTGTCAAAATGACTAAGAAAAGACTCAACTCTGTGTTTAGAAAAGATTCACTTTAAGATACAGACAGGTTGAAAGTAAATGAATGGGTAAATTATACAATGTAAACAGTAAGGCTGAGAAAGCTAGGTGTGGTTACAGTAAGTTTGTACAAAGTAGACTTCAACACAAGGAGTATTCCCCAAATTAAAAAGTGTCATTTTTGTAAAGATAAAAGGATCAATTCATCAAAAAAACATAACCCTAAATATGATGACTCTAACAATCAAACTTCTAAATACATCAAGCAGAAATTGATAGAGCAAAAGAGAGAAATATAAAATTCACAGAGTTGAATATTTTAACATCCTTCTCAGTAATGAATAACACAAGTACAAAGTCATAAGGGTACAGAAGATGTAAACATAATTTATCATTATGAAATCAACAGTATCGAATATCATACCACCGACAGCAGGATATACATTCTTTTCAAGTACACATGAACTTTGACTAAGACCAACTATTTGGACTATCAAACAGTCAGTGGGTTGAAATTGTAGAGATCATGTCTTCTCAGAATGAAATTAAGCTAGAAATCAGCAGTAAAAATTTATCTAGAAAATGCCCTAATATTTGGAAATCAAGCATTATGCCTCTAAATAACTTAGGAGTCAGAGAAGATATTACAGGGAAAATTAGGAAATACTCCAAACTGAAAAGCCATGAAGACAAATAAACAGACTAATGTAATGGAAGTAAAGTGTCCAAATATAGTTCTACACATGTACAGTCAATTGGCATCATTTGGCAAAAGTGTCAAGGTAATTTAGTGAAAAAAGGGAAGTCTTTATACAAATGGTTCTGGAACACCTAGAACTCTCTATGGTAAGAACATGAACTTTGGGACTTGTATCTAGAACATATAAAGAAATCTTTCAACTCAAGGAAAAATGGCCAAAATATCCAAATAGACATTTCTCCAAATAAGATACAAATGACCAAAAAGCTTATGAAAAGATGCTTGGCATCATTAGACATCAGAGAAACACAAATCAAAATGCCAATGAGATATTACTTCACATACAGTAGGCTGGCCATAATTAAAGAAAATAACAAGGGTTGGTGAGGATATGGGAAATGTGACTCCTCCTTTGCTCTGGTTCAGTTCAGCTCAGTCGTATCTGACTCTTAGCGACCCATGAACTGTAGCACACCAGGCCTCCCTGTCCATCACCAACTCCCAGAGTTTACTCAAACATATGTCCATTGAGTAGGTGATGCCATCCAACCAACTCATCCTCTGTCGTCCCCTTCTCCTCCTGCCTTCAATCTTTCCCAGAATAAAGGTGTTTTCAAATGAGTCAGTTCTTTGAATCAGGTGGCCAAAGTATTGGAGTTTCAGCTTCAGCATCAGTCCTTCCAATGAATATTTCCTTTAGGGTGGACTGGTTGGATCTCCTTGCAGTGCAAGGGACTCTCAAGAGTCTTCTCCAACACCACAGTTCAAAAGCATCAATTCTTCGGCACTCAGCTTTCTTTATAGTCCAATTCTCACATCCATTCATGACTACTGGAAAAAACATAGCTTTGACTAGACTGACCTTTGTTAGCAAAGTAATGTGTCTGCTTAGTAATGTCTTTTTAATATGCTGTCTAGGTTAGTCATAACTTTCCTTCCAAGGAGCAAGCATCTTTTAATTTCATGACTGCAGTCACCATCTGCAGTGATTTTGGAGCCCCCAAAAATAAAGTCTGCCACTGTTTCCACTGTTTCTCCGTCTATTTGCCATGAAGTGATGGGACCAGATGCCATGATCTTAGTTTTCTGAATGGTGAGCTTTAAGTCAACTTTTTCACTCTCCTCTTTCACTTTCATCAAGAGGCTCTTTCGTTTTTCTTTGCTTTCTGCCATAAGGGTGGTGTCATCTACATATCTGAGGTTATTGATATGTCTCCCGGCAATCTTGATTCCAGCTTGTGCTTCATCCTGCCCAAGGTTTCTCATGATGTACTCTGCATATAAGTTAACTAAGTAGGGTGACAATATACAGCCTTGACGTACTCTTTTTCCTATTTGGAACCAGTCTGTTGTTCCATGTCCAGTTCTAACTGTTGCTTCCTGACCTGCATACAGATTTCTCAAGAGGCAAGTCAGGTGGTCTGGTATTCCCATCTCTTTAAGACTGCCATACATTGACATGAATCAGCCATGGGTGTACATGTGTCCCCCATCCTGAACCCCCCTCCCACCTCCCTCCCCATCCCATCCCTCAGGGTCATCCCAGTGCACCAGCCCTGAGAGCCCTGTCTCATGCATCCAACCTGAACTGGCGATCTATTTCACATATGGTAATAAAGATGTTTCAATGCTATTCTCTCAAATTATCCCACCCTCGCCTTCTCCCACAGAGCCCAAAGTCTTTTCTTTACATCTGTGTCTCTTTTGCTGTCTTGCATATAGGGTCATTGTTACCATCTTTCTAAATTCTATATATATGGGTTACTATACTGTATTGGTGTTTTTCTTTCTGACTTCATTCCATCCACAGTTTGTGGTGATCCATACAGTCAAAGGCTTTGGCATAGTCAATAAAGCAGAAATAGATGCTTTTCTGGAACTCTCATGCTTTTTTGATGATCAAACCAATATTGGCAATTTGATCTCTGGTTCTTCTACCATTTCTAAATCCAGCTTGAATATCTGGAAGCTCACAGTTTATGTTCTGTTGAAGCCTGGCTATGCTGATGGTAGGATTATAAAATGATCTAGTAGCTTTGGAAAGGGGTTTCTCAGGTGGCTCAGTGGCAAAGAGTTTGCTGGCCAATATAGAGACTTAGGTTTGATCCCTGGATCGGGATGATTCCCTTGGGGAAGTAAATGGTAACCCACTTCAGTATTCTTGCTTAGGAAATCCCGTGGACAGAGAAACCTGGCAAGGCTACACAGTCCATGGGGTCACAAAAGAGTTGGACATATTGTTGTTCAGCCACTAAGTTGTGTTTGATTCTTTGTGACCCCATGAACTGCAGCATACCAGGCTTCCCTGTCCTTCACTGTCTCCCGGAGCTTGCTCAAACTCATGTCCATTGAGTTGGTGATGCCATCCAACCATCTCATCGTCTGTCACCCTCTTCTCCTCCTGCCCTCAATCTTTCCTAGCATCAAGTTCTTTTCCAATGAGTCAGCTCTTCTCATCAGGTGGCCAAAGCATCAGAGCTTCAGCTTAGTCCTTCTAGTGAATTTCAGGGTTCATTTCCTTCAGGATTGACACGACTTAGGGACTAAACAACAACGAGCTTTGGAAAACATTTTGGTCAGTCCTCAAGGTTAACCATAGAAGTACTGTATGACCTACAATCCTATTTTCTGATACATACCCAAGAGAAGTAAAAACACATGTCCACATAAAAAATGTGTACACAAATGTTGATAGCAACATTATTCATGATAGGCTAAACTGGAAACAACCCAAATGTCCATCTACTGATGAACGAAACATAGTAGTCTATCCATGCAATGCAATATCATTCAGCCATACTGCTCCAGATACTATGACATGGATTAACTTCAAAACATTACACTAAGTTAAGGCACAAAAGATCACATATTGCGTGAGTCCATTTATATAAAATATCTGCCATAGGCAAATCTGTAGAGACAGAAAGTAGATTAATTGTTGCCTAGGACTGGGAGAAAGGGGAAGCGGGAGTGACTGCTAAAAGATATGGAGTTTTTCTCTGGGGTGATAAAAATTATGAAACGTGGTGATGGTTGCACAACTCTACAAATATACTTGTATAGTATGAGCCAGGGTTCTCCAGAGAAATAGAGCTAAGAGGATTTATTTATTTATTTATCCATCCATCCATTCATTCATTATAGGAATTCACACATGATTGGCATATGCAAGATGGAGAACAAGGAACTGACTGCTGAGTCCCAGTCTGAGTCCAAAGACCTGAGAACCAGGGAAGCCCAAGTCTACAGGCTTTGGTGTAGTCAATAAAGCAGAAATAGATGTTTTCCTGGAACTCTCTTGCTTTTTCGATGATCAAACAGATGATGATACTCTCAACTCAAGCAAAGAGAGCAAATTTGTCCTTCTTATGCCTTTTTGTTCTATTCACACCCTCAGTAAATTGGATGATGTCCACAGGCATTAGTGAAGGCCATTTGCTTTACTCAGTCTACCCATTCAAATGCTAATCTCTTCCAGAAACCCCCTCACAGTTCAAAATAATATTTTACAGCCACCTGGGTTTATAATGGGGCTTCCCTGGTGGCTCAGACAGGACAGAATCTGTCTGCAGAATTCTATCTGCAGATGCTGGAGACCCAGGTTCAATCCCTGGATAGGGAAAATCCCCTGGAGAGGGAATGGCTACCCACTCCAGTATTCTTGCCTGGAAAACCCCAGGGACAGAGGAGCCTGGTGGGCTACAGTCCATGAGGTCACAAAGAATTGGACATGACTGAGTGACTACTAACACTGTAACTAACTGGGTATCTGAAGAATTGGGGATTCTGGGATCATCTGGTGAGATTGTCCCAGGCACAGACATTGGTGGATAAGGAGAGGAGGGAAGTGGAAGGAGATTGGGGTATGGAGGTTCTGACAGACATGTGTGAGGGTCCCCCTACTGGGTTGTCTGGAATTACTTGGTGGGGGCTGGCTTCATACCAGGGGACAGTGAGGGGCTTATGGGAGTTGGATCAGGATCCCAGCACCCATCCTGCACTTCGCTTCTGTAAGCTGGAGACAGCTGGAGACACTTGAGTTATAGCATTTTAATAACGCTTTTGTATATAGAGGACATTCACGTATGTTATTTAATTGTCCAAACAACTCTGAGAAGTATTATGATTTGGGTTTTTCAAATGTGTATAATGAGCCTCAGGAAGCTTCAGTAGCTCCACTGAGATTTTTGTGGCTCTCACAAGGGAACATAGTCCCCTCAGGCCCCCATCTCGACCTTAGGAGAAGGAATCGTTATTTTCCTAATTCACCCCCTGGCACACAAGAAAGAAGGCAAAATCTGAAAATACAAAGTACTTATGGGAAAATACTATTAATTATCCGTGTGTTGGAACTGGTTTCCACTCCAGGTTGAGCTAATGGGCGCTCTGTGTGACGTCTCCAGCACCTGGAGTTGACAGTCTGGGCTCCACGAATGGCAACCCTCTCCAGTATCCTTGCCTGGAGAGTTCCAGGGACAGGGGAGCCTGGCAGGCTATAATCCATGGAGTCCCAAAGAGTTAGACATGGCTGAGAGACTAACACCATGCTCCATGAAGAACATGTTTGAATTACTGATATGGGAGTGGGCTTCCCTGATGGCTCAGCAATAAAGAATCTGCCTGCTAAGGCCTAAGACTCGGGTTCAGTCTTTGGGTCAGGAAGATCCCCTGGAGAAGGAAATGGCAACCCACTCCAATATTCCTGCCTAGGAAATCCCATGAACAGAGGAGTCTGGTGGGCTACAGTTCATGGCGTCGCAGAGAGTCAGGAGATGAAACAAGCCAGGTGGATCTCTGGGGCAGAGTCTTCTAAGAAAAGGGGAGAGTAAAGGGGAGGTGCACATGAAATTAATGTGTTTACAGTAAGTTTTACAGGTATCCCCTGCTTTTGGAACATCTGCTTGACACCACTTCTTTTTACTAAAGATTTACAAAAAATTTACTGTTTTTTCCAGTGGAATCCAAAGAGGATTTTCGCTTTTACAAAAAAAAAAAAAAATGGAGAAAACCAAAATAACATCAGTGGTTGTTTTGTAGCCAGCTGTTACAGAAGCCATAGTAGCACCTAAGCACCCCTGAGCTCCCTTCTTGGGACTACACTCAGTCTCTCAGCATCAAGGTGCTGTAACTTTGAACTGTATCTATGAGCACCTGTGCTTTATCTCAATTTATTTTGCGTATCTGTTAGCAAGATGTGTCCTAAGGTAATTGCTTCTTCACTTAACACCATTTAGGCTTAGGAAAAGTTTTCATAGGAACTCTCCACTTCCTCATAGGGGAGAAACCTTTAATCAGTTTCAGGTAAGTGGCCAAGTGCTTTGGGGATTGCAAAATGCAAGACATTTAGTGCCTTGTCTTCCCTGGTGGCTAAGTGATAAAGAATCTACCTGCCAATGCAGGAGACGTGGATTCTGTCCCCTCTCTGGGAAGATCCCGCATGCTGCAGAGCAACTAAGCCCATGTGCCACAACTGCTGAGCCCATACTTTAGAGGCCAGGAGTCTCAACTCCTGAACCCACGTGCCACAACTTGGAAGCCTGAGTGCCCTAGAGCCCATCCTCTGCAACAACAGAAGCCACCACAATGAGAAGTCTTCGCTCTGCAGCTAAAGAGTAGCCCCTGCTTGCCACAGCTAGAGAAGAGTCTGTGAGCAATGAAGACCCAGCCTAGCCAAAATAATAAATAAATAATAAAGTTATCTATCTATATGACTTAATGAGGGCTGGCATGGATGGTCCTCAATGTCTTCATGGAAAAAGTTGACCAAAAGCCTAGATTTGAAAATTGGGTAGGGGTTAGGTGGTGCAGAGGAGGAGAGCTGGCACTCTGAAGTAGGGCATGGGGTGGTGAATGGATAGGGCTCAGATTGTTCCCACTTTGTGTGCGTGCGTGCTCCATTGCTTCAGTCATGTCTGACTCTTTGCAACCCCATGGACTGTAGCCTGCCAGGATGCTCTGTCCATGGGAGTCTCCAGGCAAGAATACTGGAGTGAGTTACCATGCCCTCCTCCAGGAGATCTTCCTGACCCAGGCATGGTACCTGCATCTCCTAGGTCTCCTGGATAGCAGGCAGATTCTTTACCACTAGTGCCACCTGGGAAGCCCAACCTTCTCACTTAGGATAGGCTATAAATCTAAACGTTACTGGCCAAGCCCAGCAGGATCTAGCCCCTACCTGCCTCTCCTTGGTCCCTGTGCTCCAGTTCCATGGCCTGTGATAAAAGGTAAGAAAATGTCCATGACCACATAAGAAACGGTACCAAGGAGAGAGAAGAAGGCGGAGGAGTGACTCCATCATGGCCTATGGAAAGGAGTGCCTGACTCCAGGACAGGGGGGGTGAAGTACCAGAAGCAGCAGTCTGAGTTCACTGGCCACCAAGATCATTCCTCTGCTCTGTCTCTGAGTTGAATTTTCTTAGTCGTCCAATCTGTGCGGACTTTCCCTGCGGGGAGGATGCAGGCACAGCTGTTCCCTCTATGGATCCACTCCTCAAGGTAATGAGGGTCTTGACCTTTTTGTTTCTTTATTATAGAGAGTGCCAGACACCATCCACCAACATGAAAATGTGCCTGTCTTCCTTGTAGACATGCCGCTGGAGCTCCTGTGTTGAGTTCTGGCAAGAGGGGTGTGTGTACTCCCCCAGGTGGAGGTGGGGTAGGGTTCATTCCACATGTCAATCAATCATCCACATAAAAGGACTGCAGCTAGGAACAGGACCACAGTTTGTTGGCTTTCTTTTCTTTTTCTTTTTTAAAAAATTTTTGGCCACACTGTGCCAACCAGGGATCAAATCCATGCCCCCTGCATTGGAAGATGAAGTCTTAACTGCTAGACAGCCAGAGAAATCCCTGTTGACTTTCAAGTAAGTATATGAAGACCCTTAGAATCTCTTGGGAGAAGAGAATCCTTAGAATCCCTTTGGAGAATAGACAAAGGTAACAGACAACATTTGCTGGATACTTGTCAAGGGTCAGACCCTACATATAAATAGTCCAAGTCAGGATTAAACTACAGTTCAGTTAATAGGCAAATAAACTTTCCCTAGAGGGAAAAAATAGCTTTTTCTTAAGAAATCTTTAAAAGACTTGACCTTCACCCCTGAGGGCATGAACTGAACTAGATATTTTTCTTCTCAAGATTTTTCCCAAAACTAAGATGAAAGAGAGTAAGACGATTATCTTCTGGAAAATGCTGACCCCTGGTGGATGTTTCTTGAACTGCTTTTTAAACAATCGCCACGGTTTGGACCATAAACCCAGAGGCAAAACTTGTTTGAAAGTTCATCATCTTTCTACTTAAGTTTTCTCAGACAAAGAACCCCAGTAGAAACAGAGTATTTCACTATCTCTCCAAACTTTTCTGACAACTGGGTTTAATATCAAGCATGTTGAGATCTTAAGGATTTCATAATTGCATGAAGAAAAAACACAAAATGATTTGGTTTCCCCAAAATTTGCAAAAACTTTGCCTAGACTGAGCACCTTCTATTAGAGCACAACCTATGCCCCCCCAGAAGTTAAGCTCGAACTTTCTTAAATGGACTGAGAATATAGAAAAACTTCTTCTACTAAAGCTGAATTCCCCTAAAATTGAGTTCCTTTGCTGAGTTTATGATTAACCCCTCTATCCAAAACTATTCTCTTTCTTGTCCCATACCTCTTCCTTCTCAAGACTGAGGAGTATCAAAGAAAAGTGGGGAGAGAGGGGCTGTAACCTAGCAAGAGCCTGGAATCTTCCCAGGACAGAGCCCCCCTCCCCCCAGTGTCCTCTGCCTGCCACTTATAATGTAGAAAAAAGGTAGCCTTATGCACCTTCCCTGAGTTCCAAAGAAGAAATGTAATCAGAGAAGTAGGAATATGCAAAAACAAAGGAAAGTATTCAAGCAAGACAAACTAATAATAATTTAGTCATTAAATAAAGGAGAAACTAAAAATTTCTCCTCAAGGGCTAGAGATAATATTCTGGACCATATTCTTGAGCTATTTTGCAGACACTGAAACCCCCACCAGCTGAAAGAAGTCAACTGTATGCTATTCACAAGCACATAGACCCCAGACTGGTTGGAACTAGATGGATGATGATGTTGACTCCCAATTACCTCACCAACAACCAATCAGAAGGATGTTGGTGGTCGCAAGCTGATCACACACTCAGTAACCCTCTCCCTCGTGTGCATGAAGTTGCTTCTGTCATGTCTGACTCTTTGCGATCCCATGGACTATAGCCCTCCAGGTTTCTCTGTCCATAGGCTTCTCCAGGCAAGAATACTGAACTGGGTTTCCATGACCTTCTCTAGGGGATCTTCCAGGCCCAGGGATCGAAACCACATCTCTTATATCTCCTGCATTGGCAGGTGGGTTCTTTACCACTGGCACCACGTGGGAAGCCCAACACTCTCTCTCACCCTTTCTTTAATCTGAGTATCACCCCTTGGACTCCTTACTGGGTGCCCTGCAATAAACACTGCACTTTCCTTCACCACAGCTGAATGTCAGTAGATTGACTTCACTATATGCAGGTGAACAGAGGACCAAGTTTAGTTCAGTAACACCATCTTCAACCCAAATTAAAATATGGTCAAAAGATTCGACTGACTTTCTCTGGAAGCTTTCTCTGAAGTCAAGGACCATTTCCCTTCTTTGCAGTTCAAGCCTCTGCCAGGCGCCAGATACAGATTACTCAGAAGCAGCAGCAGAGAGTCTTGGTGTCAGGGTCCTTGAGTCAAGAGCCTTCTGGTCCAGCGGGTCTTGGCGCTGGCACACTGATGCCCCAATTCCACTCCTAGGCCACCCCCGAGGCAGTCTCTGGGAGTTGGGACTGGGTATTGGCATCATTTATTTTTAAGTTCTGCCCATGAACTTAATAAGAACTACAGATCCAACCCTTTCTTATTTTATGTGAGAAAATTGAGGCCTAGAGAGGAGAGGTTAGCAGTTAGTAAAGAAACTAACTTTACTAACTAGTTGGTCCAGGTTACTAAAGAAACCCTGACTAGTCTGTGAAAGTCTTAAAGACTGGAGCCATGTGTGTTCAGTGCCAACTTTACAAATTAGCTGTTCTTCGATTCTGTGCTCTTATAGTGCAATCAGGCTAGAAGTGACAGGAAAAGACTTTTAGATTATGTTTTCTCCCACCTGAGTCCCCACCTCCTAGTCCTGCATTTTAATTGTACAAAATGTCACTTTATTTTTAAAATATTTTATTTTCATTTATTTGGCTCCATCTTAGTTGCAGCACATGGAATCTTTGATCTTCGTTGTGTATGCAGGATCTCTCTCTTTTTTTTTTCAGTTGCAGCATATATGATCTAGACACTCTTAAAGAAAATCAACCCTGAATACTCACTAAAAGGATTGATGCTGAAGCTGAAGCTTCAATCCCTTGGCCAGCTAATCTGAAGAGCTGACTCTTTGGAAAAGATCCTGATGCTGGGAAAGAATGAAAGGAAAAGAATGAATTGCGACAGAGAATGAGATGGATGGATGGCATCACTGATTCAATGAATATGAACTTGGGAAGACTCCAGGAGATGGTAAGGGATAGGGAAGCCTGGGGTGCTGCAGTTCATTGGGTCTCAAAGAGGTGGGCACGACTTGGCAAATAAACAGCATGTGATCTAGTTCCCCAACCAGGGATCAAACCTGGGCCACCTGCATTGGGAGCATGGAGTCTCAGCCACCGCACCACCAGGGATGGCGCAGCAAAGCCTCACTTCCCTTGCTGCTCAAGCCCTGTGTTCTAATCGTGAGCCAAAGATGGCCTGGTAGTGCTGGTCCCTGGGTGGTGATTTCTTCACAGCAGGCTGAGATCTGTGAGCTCCAAAGTCTACCTCTGATACTCAACTGTGTTAAGTATCTCCCAAATAAAGAGGTTTTCAGCCATTTCAAGCCCACCTGCTTTGCATATCCTGTGAAAGTGTACCGAGCACTTGCTAGCTGGGGATGAGCCCCAGGCCATAAAGTCCCCAAGCTGCTGCTGTCCTTTGGAGATTTCTGACCCAGAGATTCCCACTGCACTACAGAGTGACATCACTTACACACACAGGAGCCCCTTCCCCTGAGTCCTCTTGCTCTCCTCCTTCTAAGTAGAGACCCACTTCTGCGAAGCCTTTGGACAGACCCCTGCTGTGATGTACCTCCTGAAACGCATGTGTGCTTGGTCAGTCACTCAGTCATGTTCAACTCTTTGCAGCCCCCTGAGCTGCCATTCCCTGCCACTCCCTCCTCCAGGGGATCTTCCCAACTCAGATCAAACCCTTGTCTCCTGCATCTCCTGCGTTGGCAGGTGAGTTCTTTACCCCTGAACCATCAAGGATGCCCGGTAAAGCTTGTGTGTGCGACTGCCACCTGATGGTCAGATCTTTTCATTGCAAAGCCTCCTAATCCCTTAAACCTCCTCCTAACAGAGTCTTCTCCCTTTTTCCAGGCTTCTTTCAAAAGTTCCTTGGTCCAAGTCCTCTGCTCAAATTTTCTGACCAATACAATATTCAATCCCTACGAAGATGTCAGTGGCTAGTTTATTTATTCATCAAATGTTTATGGAGCACTCAGTATCTTCCAAGCTGAGTATCTTGGGATACGGACATGTCACTCACTTGTGTCCAACTCTTTGCAACCCCATGGTCTGTAGCCTGCCAGGCTCCTCCGTCCATTGGATTTTCTGGGCAAGAATACTGGAGTAGGTTGACGTTTCCTTCTCTAGGGGATCTTCCCAACCCAGGGATCAAACCCCAGTCTCCCACACTATAGGCAGACTCTTTACCATCTGAGCCACCAGGAAAGCCCATCTTGGGATGTATAATGGAACTAAACAAACAAAAGTTCTGTGTGTCTGGCATTCTAGCAGCATGAGGATGGCTTAAAGCTTTTCCTCTCTTAAGAACACTTCAGGGACTTCCCTGATGGTCCAGTGGCTAAGACTCCACACTTCCAATGCAGGGGACCAGGGTTTGATCCCTGGTCAGGGAACTGGATTCCACACACTGCAACTAAAGATTCAGCATGCCATAACTAAGACTGAGTACAGTCAAATAAATGATTCTTTAAAACTATGTTATTTGTATAAGCATATTTTTTTAAATAAAAAAAAAAAACCTTGTTGCTCAAAGTGTGGTCCATGGTATAAGCAGCCGCAGTCTCATTTGGGAGCTGCTGGGCTTCCCTTGTGGCTCAGAGAGTAAAAGAATCCGCCTATAATTCAGAAGACCCAGGTTCAATCTGTGGGTCAGGAAATTCCCCTGGAGAAGGATATGGCAACCCACTCCAGTATTCTTGCCTGGAGGATCCCATGGACAGAGGAGCCTAATGGGCTATTGTCCATGGGGTTGCAAGAAGTCTGACACAACTGAACAACTAACATAATTGTCACCATTAGGCCTGGAAGAGTTTTCTGCCTTGAACGTCCTCCTTTTACCATGACTGAAAATATTGCAACCACACTCACACTTTTGTCACACACAGAATTTCACTCATATTGTCTCACTTTATCCTGTACCATCCCCATGGAGCATGTGGTTCCTTCCCTGTCACACAGGAGGAAGAGAAAGCTAAGGTAGGGCAACCTCATTACCATCTTAGGATCCAGCATCTAGACAAGATCTTAAAGATTTTCTCCAGTTAGTTGCCTTTCATCTGCTTGGTTTCCTTTGTTTTCAGCATCCACATCTCTTCAAACACGCTACAGGGAAGGTGAGTTTGGAAAGCAGAAGGCTGGGTGGGAGTGGGGTTCTAAGGTTGGAGCCGAGCCTCTCAGCGTCCCTTCTATGGACTTTATTTCCAGAGACCTCAGAGAGGCATGCACAGAGCTCTGTTTGGAAAACCCTAATCTAAATCAACGCTCTCCTGGGACAAGGAGGAAGTAGGCCTTAAGGAGAAAGGCGACTTGGCCAAAATCATACAGCGGGGTCTGACTCTAGGAATCCCCCACCCCCACCCTGGGACCAAGCCCAGAGGTCAGCATAGTCCCAGGAAGGGACAGTACCCCTTGCTGGCCCGACTCTATTTAGTGGAGACGTGTTTGATAAACCGTCATTCTTATAATCCTTCATTTTCATCTCATGGGGTCAAATTCAGCATTCCACCTGTGAATGTTTTTTGTAATCTTATTTATTTATTTTTGGCTGTGCTGGGTCTTCGTTGCTGCCCAGGCTTTTCTCTAGTTGTGGCGAGCGGGGTTACTCTCTGTCTGTGCTGCTCAGGCTTCTCGCTGGGATGGCTTCTCTTGTTGCAGAGCAGAGGCTCTAGGGTGAGGTGGCTTCAGTAGCCCCACCACACGAGCTCAGTAGCTGTGGCTCCAGGGCCCTAGGGCACAGGCTCAACAGCTGTGGCTCTCGGGCTTAGTTGCTCTTCCATGTGTGGGATCTTCCTCGATCACAGATGGAACCCGGGTCTCCTGCACTGGCAGGCAGATTCTTTACCACCGAGCCACCAGGGACGTCCCCCACCTGTTAGTCTCACCATTTCCCAGATGCCCCTTTCCCTTACATACCAGGATGGAGGTGTGGGGGGCAAGGTTTTTTATTTTTAGACATTTCAAAACTGTGAATATACCATACATACAGAAAGCCCCCAACCACATCCATGCCAAGAGATAGGATGCTGCCTGGCCCTTCTGGCCACTGCCCAGCTTTCATGCAGCACATCCTTTCTTCTCTTAGTGGGCACAACTCTTTCTGCAGCCCTCCCCACAACTGCTCAATCTGCCTGTTTTGAACTTTATATAAATGAAATTGTGCACTGCATACTTTTGTGATTCTTAAACCCCACTTGATGTCTATAAGATTCACCCATCTTGTGACCACAGCTGGTTTTAGCTTATCCATTTTCTTTGCTGTCGAGTGTGTATGAATGAATGTAGATGTGTGAATGTACATGATTTATGTGAATTGAGTATGTATGAATGACTATACATGGATGAATGTACATGAATAATTTTATGTGTACACAATTTACGTGTTAACTCTTTAATATTTTATATCTATTTTTATATCTATTTATTTGGCTGCACTGGGTCCTAGTTGTGGTATGCAGGGTCTTGGATCTTCACTGTAGCATGTGGGGTCTAGTTCCCTGATCAGGAATGGAACCTGGACCCCATGCACTGGAAGCATGAAGTCTTACCCACTGGACAACCAGGGAAGTCCCCACGTGTTCATTCTTCTGGGGTAGGCATTTGGGTTGTTTCTAGTTGGGGTCTATTGTGGATGATGGTGATGCAACCTTCTAGCAGAGAGATCTGCTCTCCTGTTCTCCAAGGAGAGTGAGACCCCAGGATAAAGGGACTCAGGAGAGGTAGCCAGGCCCACCCCAGGGGTTTAAAAGACCTGTCCCTGCCCCACCCCTACTTCCAGTTCTCTTTGCCCCAAGCCCAGCAAGTCCACAGACACAGCCAGCAAAGTAGATGAGTTTTCAAGTTTTTATCATAAAACAAAACTTAAGTCACAGAGAACAGGACACTTTCGACTCAACACATACAACACACATTCACTGAGCACCTGCTGAGGCCAGGCTGTGTGCTCGGCCCCAAGGGAGACCTGAGACGGGGGAGGTCACAGTCGCTGTTCCCAGGGGCTCACAGGCTGGTGAGGAGACAGACAGGGGCACATCTTCCACACAAGTCTCAGGGAATCAGAAGTGCTAAAACAGTCAAGGAACGATTCATTCCTCCTGAGAGGTCAGGAGAAGCCACATTTGTGTGGTGGCGACTAGCGGAGCTAGGTGACTTTTGATGAGAGGGTTGGGGAGGGGACAGCACTGCAGGAGATCTGGAGTGGAGGGCATGCTCAGGGCCTGGGCCAGAGGGTCTAGACTTCCAGGAACATTCCAGAAAAAAACAAAAACTAGGAGACCAACGCATTATGCTAACTTTTCATTGTTACAGGTTGAAAAGTGAAAGCGTTACTCAGTCATAGCCAACTCTTTGCAACCACATGGACTGTAGCCCACCAGGTTCCTCTGCCCATGGAAATTTCCAGACAAGAAGAAGGAGTGGGCTGCCATTCGCTTCTCCAGGGGATCTTCCCAACCCAGGTACAGGTTTGGGCATCACAAAAATAAGAGATTAAAAAAGAAATGCTATCACTTCCTTTCAACATCACTTCCTAAACATGGGACTATTTTAATATTCTACTCCCTTCCAGAAAGGACATCATTTCCAAATAAAAGACTCTCTTTCAAAGTTGGTTTAATTTAACAAAAAGATACTAAGAAATTAAAAAAAAAAGAAAAAGATCTCAGGAAATCCTTATTTCCCATTTTGCTACAGACCCTAAAAATCTTGCCCCTGGAGCAGCAGCACTTTGCAAAAAGAGAGATGGAAGCGGCTTAGGGGGAGGGAGTGAGCGCCTGGGGGCCTGGGGTGAGAAAGGAGCCGGGACTGGAGCTGGCCACAGGGTGTGAACTTTACCCTGAAGGACAGGCCACCCTGAGGGCTGTGAGTAGGGCTGGGGTTGCATCTGCACTTTGGAAAGACTTTGTGGAGGGAGGCTGGGTGAGTGGAGGAGGTTGGAGATGGGGTCTTGTTCCCCAGGCTCTTGTACCTCCTTCTGAAGGTGCCCCCAGCCGAGGCTGCCCCACGGAGCCCGACAACACCCAGGAGACCCTGAGCAGGGTGCATAGCATCTCTGGAGTCATGGTCGTGCTGGGATCGGGGACAGGAAAGGCTGAGCACCACGACTAGTCCTGCTGGAAGTAGAACTTGGTGACCTTGATGGCCTCTGTGGGCATATTGGTGAGGCCCACGGGCTGGTCAGCCTCCAGCGATGTGCAGAGGAACCAGCCGGGGCAGGCAGCCGACTCGAAGCTGGTGGTGGGGCCGTTGTCAGAGCGGATGAAGGCAAAACGCTTGTCCTGCTCCCTGTTCTGGTTCAAGTCAGTGATGTTCACAGCCTGGAAGTCAAGAAGAAGCAAGTGAGGATCAGAGAGGTCCTTGTAGCCCACCTGGTCATCTGGCTGCCCAGAGTAAGCCCTGGGGAAATGCTGGCCTGGCACAAGCGTCCTGGGTCTCAGGACAGCCTGACACAAGGAGATTATCCCATGCTTGCTTACACCTTGATTTGGGGACATTTGATCACTGTAGCCTTGGGTCAATACGTTTGGTAAACACATGGTACCATCAACAGAGACCAAGGACTGTGGAGGCTGGACTCTGTCCTGTCTGCACCTCTGAGAGATGGGAGAATACAGCAGCTGGGCAGGGTATGGCAGTCCATGTTATTCACAATATCCTGGTCATTGCTACTCCACACAAAGCAGGCAGTCACTTTCCACTAAAGTGCCTGTTCACTAGTGGACAGAAAGGATAATGCCACAGTTACAGCCACTCTCATTTGGGTTAAGATTTTGTCCAACAGTCTGCTGATAGAAAGCTCTCTTTTTCCAGGGCTGATAGCCCATTAACACTGCACAGGCACACAAGGCCCTGGAAGGGATGCCAGCTCATGGATTTGAGTAGATAAGGGCTGGAAAAGAATGGTCCCAAAGGTTGGCTTTACTGGAAGAGGGCAAGTCCAAGTGGGTTAGTGGCCCTTGGGCAAGAGAGGGACACACAGAGACTGAGGTCCCCAAAGGAGCCATGCCTCCTGGTGTCCCCTCTCTCATTGAGGCTAGACTTAGCCACATGGGAAGCTTATTTAATTGGACATTAATGGTATGATATAAACAAAAGTTTAATAAGTGCTTTCACACTAAGGCTTGCCTTTTTGGAGTTATCCCTCTTGGAAACCAACTGCCATGCTGTAAGGAAGCCCAAGCTGACAACTGAAATCAGCGAGACTGTGTGGAAGGAAAACCTAGAGGATGAGCCCCAGGTAAGCTCCCTGATGAATGTGGCTGCAGGAGGGAACTCAGCTACACCATGGGGCACAGATCTACCCAGTTGATCCTAGTCAACCCACAGAATCGTGAGAAAGGATACACTGCGCTTGTTTTAAGCCACTGAGTTTGGGGGTGGTTGTTGTCTGAGGCAGGTCCTTACCTCTAACTTGAGCTTGATCTCATCTCCAGATTTGTCACAGGCCAGGCACAGCTTCCCCCCGTGGATCCCCAGGAACATAGTATGGGGTTCGATGGGTACCACATCTATCTTCTCTGGGGAAGAACAAAGGGGAAGTTCAGGTTGTAGAGAAGAGGAGGCAGAGATGGAGAAGACACAGCAGGCTGGACTCTCCCTGGGGACTTTTCTGTTCCCCTAACTAAAATCATGGGCTTCCCTGGTGGCTCAGTGGTAAAGAATACTTCTGCAATGCAGGAGACGAGGGTTTGATGTCCACATTGGGAAGATCCCCTGGAGAAGGAAATGGCAACCCACTCCAATATCCTTGCGTAGGCAATTCATGAACAGAGGAACCTGGCAGGCTACCATCCACAGGGTTGTGAAAGAGTCAAATACAACTTAGCAACTAAAAATACACGCTGATTAAAACCCCAAGGTCAGAAGGACACTGAGGCCCCATCTTCTTGGTCAGGATCCAAACAGAAGATCAAACCAAGCACACTATCCAGCTACTCCTTAAGGACCAAGGCACCTAAATTCTGTTCCAGGTGATTGCTACCCTTCCCTTCTTTCCCTGGGCTTCCCAGGTGGCCCAGTGGTAAAGAATCCCCCTGCCAATGCAGTAACGCAAAAGACAAGGATTTGATCCCTGGGTCGGGAAGATCCCCTGGAGAAGCAAATGGCAACCCACTCAAGTATTCTTGGCTGGAAAATCCCATGGACGGAGAAGGCTGGTGAGCTACATTCTATGGGGTCACAAGAGTCGGACATGACTGAGCGGGTGCACACACCCCACGCCCCAGGACCCTAGTGCTCCAGGTCCACAGGTGCGCTGTCCACGGGGCCCAGTACACCAGCTCATGAGTGGGGCTCCAGGGCTTGGTCCACAGAAGCCTGGGTGGATTTGAGCCCATTTTTTCCACTTGGTGGTCTCCATGCACTCACTGGGAATGAAAACCTCAGTTTCTCTGTGCTTTAACATCCTTATTTGGAGAGTTACCAGAGGACAGGAAAAGTGGGTCTCACACCCTTTTAGAGTGAGGAAGGGGCAGAGAACAAGAATGGAGATCATGCCATTCTACAATACCAAACCAGCCAACAAGGGCATGAAAACATCTAGAGGGCTGGTGCTGGAAGAAACCCACATCCTATTATCCAATTGCCCTTCTCTTACTAAGGGGAAAACCACAGAACGGAGTGAGTGAACCTTGTTCAAATTCATCCAGGTTGACATGGATCTGTAATATGACTCAATGTGGTGTCCAAGATTAAGGGATATAACCCAGCCTGTGGGTGGTGTATTAGTTTTAAGTGGGAGTGAGAGCTTTAACACACAGGAACATGGGCTTCCTAGGCACTGGAGGAAGAAAAGGGCTGGTCTTGCCTTTTGGGCCCTGCCCTCGCATTTGTGGCCTGGGGATCATGGTGTCCATAGGTGGTGGCTCCCAAACTAGGCTCCACCCTCTCTATCTTCTTGAGGCTCCCCTTATATGTGTCCTTCAGTGGCCAGGCCTCTCTAGCTTCAAACACAGCCACAAAGAACCAACAGGGATTAAGACATGGTACTTAAAATTCCCAGGGTCAAGCCACAGTACTGCAGACCCCTGGGCAAAGTGACTGGTGCCCACTCAGCATTGACCTTCCTGGCCACCACTCACCTTCTAATTTAGTATTTGGTCCTTGCAAGTATCCAGCAACTAGTTGGTTATTCCTCAGGTAGAAGATCTTCTGGTTGACATCCCAGATTCTGAAAAACAGAAGGACCCAGCTGTAGTGGACAGCTGCTGTGCGCCCAGCCCCTTTTCTGTATTCCCCAGAGTGTGTTCAGTTTTCTCCCAAGGGTGTGGAATTAGCATGGATGTGAAGACTGAGGTCAACACTGGTTAAGAGACAGACCCAAATCCCAGATCTGGTAGGCCATGTGTCTGCCTTCTACTCCTCTTCTCACCTTGTTCCTCATCCTCAGCTTCCCAAGAAGCCACCTCCTACTTCAGCAAAGCAGACTGTAGATTAGGACCATTAATAAACTTCCTGGTGTAGACATGTTCTTTGTCTGCACCATCCAATATGGTAGCCATCAATCACTTGCAGCTATTGAGCTCTTGAAATGTGGTGTGACTGAGGATCTGCATATTTTCCAATTTTTTTTTTTTTTTGGTTACGCAGCATGTAGGATCTTAGTTCTCTGACCTTGGATCAAACCTGTACCCCTTACATTGAAGCACAGAGTCTTAACCACTGAACCACCAGGGAAAGTTCCAAATTTTTTATTTTATGAATTTAAATGTTTAAACTTTTATGTTTATGAATTTAAATGTAAATAAAAAGAGTCATCTAAGATTAGTGGCCCCCACAGCACAGAGCTAGGAGCTTCAAGGGTCAGGCCCCATTGCAACTAACTCACTTCAAGCCTTAGACCATGAAGACTTGTCCCCCAAATCTGTTCCCTACTGGCTGGTAGCCTGCTCTGGCTCTGGCACTGGCTGCTGTTCCCAGGAGCAAGTCAGCTTCCCCTCCCAGTTCACCCCGTGGCCTGTTTCAGGCTCCCAGTTTTTTCTTCTTGGTGAAGAGCCCCTCTGACTGACAGCAGGGCTTGTGGCTGTGAGTTGGAGTAACAGGACCCCAGCCAGGACATGGACACTTCACTCCCTGCTGCCTCCATCCCCCAGCATGACCTTGAACCTGTGCCTCATCTCCTCACCTGTGAAAGGGGGCTGGCAACACCCATCTCATCAGGTGACCTGGAAGAGCCCATGAGCTCAGCAAGAGGGGGTCGGTCAAACCGTAAAGTTCTTGGCTGGAATGAACATTTAACCTTTCATGACTATTCTTAGCTCCTGGACAGAGCTGAATTCCATCTGAAGGGATTAAACGTTCCTTTCTAGAGGCTTCCAGTGGTAACTTCTGGAGATCCCAGCCAATGCGAGGAGGTCGAGGCAGACCCCTGGGAAGGGGAGGGGCTTCTTTGGGACCTACACAGGCTCGCAGAGTCCCCGCCTGTAGCCTCAGGCGAGAGAAACTCCGAGAGGGGCACTGTGTTCAGGACACAGCCCAGAGTTCCAGAGTGATGTTTAACAACGCCTGATTATGTTGGTACATCAGAGGGTCAGGATCCCCTGGGGCCTCAGTTTCCCCATCTATGACCTTGGGGTGAATTCTAACCCTACCTGCATTACAAGGTTGTGAAAGCCAAAGGCACGGATGACATTGTGACAGTGTTTTGTGAGACAGTGTTTTGAGAGCTTGAGGGTGAGGTCATCCCGACAAGTCCCGGGACATCGGAGCCCAGACACCACATGGCTCTGTTTTTGTCAGCATCACAGCCTGCTATTTTTACAGCAGGGATGGTGACACCTCACCACATTCCTGGCCCAGTTTTTAATAATCGTTAACAGTTTTCAGGAGCCTGATGGGCTGCAGTCCATAGAGTCGCTGATCAGACATGACTGAAACCCCTATCCACCACAATAGTTTTCAGATGCTTTACTGCTCACAAAACACTGTCACAAGGCCCCAGGGGATCCGGACCCTCGATGTACCAACACAATCGGGCATTGTTAACTGTCAGTCTGGAACTCTGGGCTGTGTCCTGTCCACAGTGCCCCTCTCTGTTTCTTTGTCCAGAGCACTCTGCCAGGCTTCAGCCCAGCATGGCTCCTGGGCACGTTTCTGTCACCAAGATGCCTGAGTCCCTGGGCAAGTAAGCCAACCTTAGTTAGCTAACCTTAGGCAGCTAACCCTAACCTTAATTATTAAGGGATACTTAATGGCTCAGACGGTAAAGCGTCTGCCTACAATGTGGGAGACCTGGGTTCAATCTCTGGGTCAGGAAGACCTCCTGGAGAAGGAAATGGCAACTCACTCTAGTATATTCTTGCCTGGAAAATCCCATGGACAGAGGAACCTGGTAGGCTACAGTCCATGGGGTTGCAAAGAGTCAGACACGACTGAGTGACTTCACTTCACTTCACTTTCAAGCCCAAACCCAGGGCAGCCCCAGATGGCTGTGTCCTGTGTCGCTTTTCTATCCCTCCAGCCCCACTTCCTTGGGGTCAGCCTTACCTGAAGGCTTGCATCTCGCGGGGTCTCTTTCCCAAGGGGTGGCAGGCTGTTTCTGAATGAAACAGGAAGAGGAGGAGACAGATTAGGTAACCGTGGATGTAGATGTCCATCCTGTGACCTCAAGGCGATGAGAGACTGCCATTTCGGGCCCAGAGGAGCTGCTTATAAAGAAAAGAGGCGCTCACCCAGCCAAGCTGCGGCTGCCTGTCCCACGAAATGAACGGAAACGCCTGCACATTTCCAAAACGAGAAACCTTGCTGTTGTCACTTTCAACCCTGTCGAGTGTCGCAATGGGATGTCGTAACCCATTCCCTCCCCTTTTCCTCTGTGCAATTTCCCCAAAATCGAGATTTCTGTTTCCCCTTCACCTAGTTCCTGGGAAGAAGGGCACAATGAAAACTCAAGCCCCTCATCTGCCCGACAGGTATCCTGATGTTTTGAAAAACCAAATGTGAGTAGAAATGTCCCCGTCTTGTAAAAAGCCAAGTGTCAGGGTTCCCAGTGCACGTCAGAGACTCAGGCCATTTTGTGTTCTTTGAAAAAGGGACAGCCTTGCTGGACCTTGGACCAGGGACTGGCAAATACTCTGTCAGACAAAGATCAGATAGCAAATGTTTTAGGATTTCTGGGGCCATACGTCATTATTACGCAACTCGACTGTCAGAGCTGAAAAGCAGTCTTAGACAACCTGTAACGTGTGCGTGTGTGCAGTCACTAAGTTGGGTCTAACTCTTTATGACCACATGATCTGTAGCCCACCAGGCTCCTCTTGTCCATGGGATTCTCAAGGCAAGCGTACTGGAGCAAGTTGCCATTTCCTCCTCCAGGGGACTTTCCCAACTCAGGGATCTAATCTGTGTCTCCTACATTGGCAGACAGATTTTCCCCCACTGAGCCACTGGGGAAGCCCAGCCAATCTGCAAACCCACAAGCTAATTGGGTTCCAGCACAACTTTATTTACAAAACAGGTGGTGGCTGGATTTGGCCTAAGGCTTGCTTTCTCCTGTTCTAGAGTAAACTTCCTGAGAGGAGATTTTGACACCAACTCAATTCCTGTCATCCATGTCTTTGAAATTAGGGTCTTAGGAAAATGGCTTGAACTCCACATCCCATTTGGGATGGAAATGAATCCAAAATCTGCCTCTGGCACATGCTGTTTGCCACCTGCGTGACTTGGAACAAGTCATTTGTTTGGGTCTCTGCTTCTACCTCTTCATACTCACAATGAGGTCAATTATGTCATCCTTATGGGTACCCGGAGAGAAGAAAGTGTGAGAGGGAGGAAGGAACAAAGGAATGCAGGAAAGGACGAGGAAATGGAGGGAAGGAGGGAGATTGGTTGATTGGAAGGTGAAAATTCTGGGTCAGAGTGGGCACTCAGAAACATTAACTTCCTTTCTTACTACACATTCTAGACAGTTAGGGAAAAGGATAGTATATTCCTCTTTATGGACAGAGAAGAGTTGAAGTGGGTCCTACATGATCTCAATGGTAGGAGGACGGACTTCTAGTACAGAAGGACAGATTGTGGCATTTGAGAACTTGATGGGCACTCAGCATCATCCTGCCTCACCCCATCCTTGTTTCTGAAGAAGACCCAGAGAAGGAAAGACATCTGCTCAAGGTCACACAGCTTGTCCATGGCAAGGTACAGCCAGAAATCCAGGTCTCCTGGTTCCCACCCAAGGGACACCCTATTATAGCAGCAGATCTTGAGGAGTCTGACTTTTCAGCCAGCTTTGAGGTTGTGTCCAAATGAGAGTAAAATCTGTGAAAAAGGAAGACTGTATGGCATATTTGAAAGTTACTAGCAGAGTGGATCTTAAAAGTTCTCATCACAAGCAAAAGCAAGAAAATAATTGTATTACTGTGTTGTACATCTGAAACTCACTTAATGGAATACATCAATTGCTGCTGTTTAGTCACTAAGTTGTGTCCAACTCTTTTGTGACCCAAAGACTGTAGCCCACCAGGCTCCTCTGTCCATAGGATTTCCCAGGCAAGAATACTGGAGTGGGTTACCATTTCCTATGTCATTTGTACCTCATAAGTCAGTTATACCTTGATAAAAACTTTTTTTTAAAGAGGAAGTTTGCAAATGAACTTTCTCAGATCTTTAAAGAGCTCTTCTTTCAGAAAAATGCAACATTTCTGCAAAAATTGTGTCACCTCTCTGAGTGGAACGAAACAGCACTTAGGCCCTTTCTGGGCAGGGAGGTAGGTGTCCCTGGGGCTGGGCAGTGGAGTCACTTAGGACTGAGCCTCCCAGACAATGAGCCAGGGCTCTCTGGATCTGTTTCTTTATCCATCGTGTGTGTCCGTTGCTCAGTTGTGTCCCGACTCTTTGCGACCCCATGGACTGTAGCCCACCAGGCTACTCTGTCTGTGGAATTTCCAAGACAAGAATACTGGAGTGGGTTGTCATGCTTTCCTCCAGGGATCTTCCCAACCCAGGGATCGAACCCATGTCTTTCACGTCTCCTGCATTGACAGGGGGGTTCTTTGCCACTAGCACCACCTGGGAAGCCACCCCCTACCGGCATCTCTGACTACATGTAGTCTCGCTTCTGGTGCTCAGCCTTCACTCCGCTTCCTGAGTTGAGGTTAATGACCATGCCACAGAGTGGACCCTGCCTCCCCCGGCAGCACACTGAGCTTCCCTTCCAGCTCCAGACATCACCGCTGTACCTGGTGCCTGCTATGTGCCAAGCCCTGCCCAGCCAGCCACCAGTGACAACAGAAATGACTAAGACCCACTTCAAGGGAAACAGGACATTCAGGCAAAATCCATGTCCTAAGAGTGACATGAGGTGGGCTCCACAGAGACCACACAGGTGAATCTTCATTGTGGACGCCTGTAAAGTGTTCAGGCCAGTCTGCCCACATAGGAAGTATCCTATACATGAGAACTCTTTCTCAATTTCAGTTAGTGGCATCTTTCAGTTCTAGCATTTCCAGTTGCTTCCTTTTTTTTTGTAGAGTTTCAAGTTGCAAGCTTGTCTTTTACACCTTTGATCTTGTTATTCATCTAGGTTCTTACAAAGGCTGCTCCAGTTGAGGCTATCATTTGAATCCCCGCTGGGTTTCCTTCTATCGTCCCTTTTTCTCTGTTGCACATTTTGTCTTGCATATGCTGATTACTTTTATTAACTGTTGGACACTGTAGCAAAGACTGTGGGATCATTTGAGGCTCTGGGTAACGTATGCCCTCAGAGACACTTCACTTTTTCGGTATGCAAATGTTTATAGCAACATTATTCAGAGCCACATATTCTTAACAGCCCCAATCTGAAAACAATCCAAATGTTCATCAGTGGATGAGTGGACAAACTGTAATTTATCCTATGATATTGCTCTTGTTGTTTAGCCACTAAGTCATGTCCAACTCTTTGCAACTGCATGGACTGTCCTCAGTCCACGGGATTTCCCAGGCAAGAATACTAGAGTGGGTTACCATTTCCTTCTCCAAGGGATCTTCCTGACTCAGGGATCAAAGTCATGTCTCTTGCATTGGCAGGTGGGTTCTTTACGACGGAGCCACCTGGGAAGCCCTATCTTCTGATACACTGCTGGGCAATAAAAAGAAGCAAAATATTGATACATGCAACAACATGATGAATCTCCAAAACTTGGTGATGAATGAAAGAAGTACAAAAGACAATGTACGATATCATTTCATGTGTATAAAATTCTAGAAAAGGTAAAACTATAATGATGAGATTCTCAGTTGTCTGGAGCAGGGGGTCTAGGGAGGGTGTTGACTGTGATGAACCATGGGAAATTTTTTTGGAATGAATATACTTAGTGCTACTGAAATACACAGTTAAATATGGTTAAAATAGTATGTTTTTAAAAATTATTTATTTATTTATTTTTGGCTGAGCTGGGTCTGTGTTGCTGAGTGGGTTTTTCTTTAGCTGCAGAGAGCAGGGGCTACTCTCTAGTTGTGAGGCATGGGGTTCTCATTGCGGTGGCTTCTCTTACAGCAGAGCGCAGGCTCTAGGGCACACAGGCTTCAGCAATTGCAACTCCTGGGCCCTAGAGCTTGGGTTCAGTAGTCATAATGTATGGGCTTAGTTGATCTGTGGTATGTGGGATCTTCCCGGACCAGGAATGGAACCTGGTGCTTCTGCTGGGCACCAAGGTCAAGGGCACCCAGGTAACTTCACCCAAACAGGGCTTGAGATGACTCAGAACTGGGTTTTAGGAACTGTGCAGGCTGCTCCATTTCTGTTCACTCCCAGTACTCCAAGGTCCCAGCCCACACCTGGGTTGTTTAAGGTGGGGCGGGTCTCTCCTAGCAGTGTGAGATCGAGTACAAACTGTGTCCTTCTCTGCCCCTGAGCCTCATGAGTCTGCCTGATAGAAGTGGCTGAAAAGTTGAGCAGGAGTCAGAGAAGGAAGGAAGGACTTTTAAATCCTCTCCAAGGAGCAGGGCATTTATCTAAAAGGAAACTGAATCAGAGGGTGACAGTGTCAGATTTGTCTTATTAACATCAACCTGGGAGTAGTGACCAGATGGATCAGAGTTGGACTGAGCTTGGGGGTGACTGAACCTGAAGCAGTGGGGTGACACAGTTCTTGGCAGTGGGTGCTGACAGCGGAATCTCCAAAGGTGTTCTTCTGACTTGTAGCGTTGGCCGACTTTTGGGTATATATGCCCACCATGGATGATTTCACACTATCCATCTCACTGAATAAGTTGGGGAAGAGATGGGCTCTTGCTGTCTCCAGCACCCTAAAGGTACAGGGAGATTTGACAGCTCCTGAGTCTTTCTAGAGAGAAATTGTCTTCATATTTCCCGACTCCAGTCTTCCACCTCTTTAGCCCAAATGGCTCACCCCATGGGTGCTGTTCCCTTCGCAAAAAACCAATGTGCGTGCATGCTCAGTTGCTTCAGTTGTGTCCAACTCTTTGCGACTCTGTGGAATGTAGCCCTCCAGGCTCCTCTGTCCATGGGATTCTCCAGGCAAGAATATTGGAGTGGGCTGCTATGTCCTCCTCCAGGGCATCTTCCCAACCCAGGGATCAAACCTCTGTCTCTTACGTCTCCTGCATCGGCAGTCAGGTTCTTTACTACTAGCACTGCCTGGGAAGTGCAAAAACGGATGCCTACTGACAAATCCAGTTTATCAGGAAATGTCAGTGAATGTTGATGTGAATTTTCAGCTGTGTCTCCTGGAGTTGTTTTTGTTATCAATCCAAGGACTCTTGGGAAACGTTTAAGCTGCTGGCTTTGGGTGTTCAGGTGTGCACCTTTGACTTAATCTCATATTTCAAATCTTCAGCTAATTCTTGAATGTCTGAGTGGTACAGTGCATATACAGTACAGTCAGCACTATTGTCTAAACCTTGTCAAGTTTTCCTAAGATAATAAAACAAAGACTCTGGTTACTATCTCCAAGAGATGAGTAAATGCGTGAATACAAAGCAGAGGAAAAGGACGAGAAAAACAAGTCCCCATAGTGTAATCTGCTGTCCTCTCTTGGTCAGCCTCCGCCTACTGGGCCCTGCCAGTCAGCCCAGTTAATTTTAACCAGTTCTGGCAACTGATTAGAAGAAGCTCCCTATAGCAGCAGGTTGGGCTTCCCAGGTGGCTCAATGGTAAAGAAACTGCCTGCCAATGCAAGAGATATGGATTCAGTCCCTAGGATGGGACAAGAAGGAAATAGCAACCCACTCCAGTATTCTTGCCTGAGAAATCCCATGGACAGAGGAGCCTGGTGGGTTACAGTCCATGGGGTTCCGAAGAGTCAGACATGACTGAGCGCCTAAACAACAACAAAACAAGAGTAGCAGGTCAGGTTTGGAGACAAGTGTTCTCCTGAGCATCTCTGTCCACCAAACTGCAGCCGTCACAGTAACCAGTTAGTTGGTTGTACTGGCTGGTGAAGGTCAGGAGATTGAGCATAAAGCCAACTGCAACTGATGGTTGATTTATAAGAAGCCTGTTCTCCTCCCAGATGATAGGGTTCACATGGGATCTCACTGATACGATGGTTCCTTATGTCGACCTCGCAAATGAATAAATCACAGTGATCCTTGAGACTGACCAAATTGCCCAAATGGCATCCTGTTATCTTACTGGTGCCTGTCTTCTCAAAGCTGTGAGACCACCAGATTCCAAACCTCCAACTATGTGACCATCCCTTCAGAGAGATTTTCGTTGGTGGGGTATGAGAAGGACTCAGTCAGAAAGGGAGGACGCTGGTTCTCCTTAAGGGCCAGTCACCCTCTCTTTTCCCTCTAATAAATTTCCCTCTTCTTGCCTGATTGCTCAGCTTGCTCTTTTTTCCTCTGCACTCGCCTTACATTCTGCTGCCAAAACCCAGGATGGAAGATTCACCACAACTGGATGGGCTCCTCTCACGAGCCCACCTCTGATGGTTCCCTCCCTTGGACCTTGCTGAGAAACTGAGAAGAGCTCCACGACGGGACTTTCCACTTGCCTTGCTGGACTGACGCTCACACACCGGCCCACATTTCATCCATTGGTTACAAGGGTGAGTGAAATCCCATTCTCTTGCCTCCTCTCTCTCTCTCTCTCTCTCTCACCTCATTTCCAAGTCCTAGCACTAGGCGGGAGGATCCCTAGGCCCTCGGCCTTGTGCCCCATCTGACCTTGAAATAGGGGATGCCCATTTCAAAGCAGACTGTCATTCAGTTCAGTTCAGTTCAGTTGCTCAGTCATGTCTGACTCTTTGCAACCCCATGAACTGCAGCGCGCCAGGCCTCCCTGTCCATCACCAACTGAGTCGGTGATGCCATCCAACCATCTCATCCTCTGTTGTCCCCTTCTCCTCCTATCTTCAATCTTTCCCAGCATCAGGGTCTTTTTAAATTACTCTGAGAAAGTCCTAAGAACGGGAACACCTTTTCTCTCCGACCTTTCTCCTCGATTTCTCTCCCCTTTGGCTAAATTCCTTATTTGGCCACAATGGGAAATTCTCAATCCCAGACCTCAAAATCTACTCCTCTAGAATGCCTTCTCTGAAACCTAAAAGCCTTGGGCTTCCAAGGGGAGATAAGACCAAGAAGACTTATTTACTATTCTAACACTGCCTGGCTGCAATACAGACTTGATAACAGGTCCCAATGGCCGAGTGTAATTTTCTCCAGGACCTCGATATCTTCTGCTGTCTCATTGGCAAGTGGTTAGAAATCCCTTATGTTCAGGTTTTCTTCGCTCTCTGCTCTCAACGCTGTGTCTGTGAATCCTGTTCTACTTCTCAAACACTCTTCACCCACTCTGGGCCACATCCTCCTAATACAATGTCTCCCGATCCCTGTTCAGATTTTTCTTCTTCTTCCTTTGACCTTTCTAACCACAGGCCACCCCCCTATCGCTCCCAATCCCCTTGCAGCTGCTCCAGATCCAATTCCACAACCTCCACCTTACATCCCCTCCTCCCTCCCTCCTTCTCAAGAGCAGGCCTTGGCCACCACCCAACCCCCCTCCCCAGACTGTGTCTGAGAAGAGCTCTGAGACCTTAGCCCCACCCTCTACCCTGAGGGTACCAAGGCTTTACCCCAACCTCCGTAGATCCTCTCCCTGTACGGGTCCCAAACAACTTTAAACAGGAAACTTCACCACAGGACCCCTTTCCTTCCCCTACCCAACTCCTCCCTGTACTGAAAGTAGCTGGAGCAGAAGGCATTGTTTGGGTTCCTGTCTCATTCTCCCTTACAGATCTATCTCAGATTGAAAAGCGTCTTGGCTCCTCCTCCTCAGACCCTGATAATTATCTAAAAGAATTCAAGTATCTTACCCAGTCTTATGACTTAACCTGGCATGATATTTACATAATCCTTTCCTCCACTTTTCTCCCAGAAGAGGAGGAACGAGTATGGCTAGTCTCTCAGGAGCATGCTGATGAGATACACAGGACAGACACTAAGCCTGTAGGGGCAAGGGCTGTCCCCCAAGATGATCCCAACTGCGATTATCAGGCAAGGAGACCTGATGAGAAGCCTGTAATCAAATGATTGCTTACCTCATTGTGGGCCTTCAAAAGGCAGGGCATAAAGCCATCAACTTTGATAAGCTCCACCAAATAACTCAAAGACTAGATGAAAACCTGGCACAATTTCAAGCCAGGTTAATGGAAGCCCTACAAAAATATACAAAATTAAACCCCACTTCAGCAGAGGGCACCACTGTCCTTAACACCCATTTTATCTCCCAGTCATCCCCAGATATCTAAAAGAAACTAAAAAAGGCAGAAAAGACCTTTTAAATTTAGCTCCTCAACAAGACCTTTTAAATTCAGCCTTTTAGATTTTCAATAGCTGGGAAGAACAGGCAAAGCTAGAGAAGGCCCAACCAGATCAGGCCAAATACCACCTTTTAGCCACTGCCCTATATCACTCCAAGCCTCCATTAACCAACAAAGAAGGAAAGCTACCTGGGCCCTGCTTCAAATGCGGCAAAGAAGGCCACTGGGCCAGCTCATGCCTAAAGCCAAGGCCCCTTCCAGGTCCATGTCCCAGCTGTGGCATAAAGGCACATTGGAACGTTGACTGCCCAAATCCCCCTCTAGGAATCTGGACATTCCCTCCTGGTCCTGAGCAGGAGTCCTCTGACCAGCTCTGCCCAACCTCCTCAGACTCGCCAATGAGACTGAAGGTGCCCAGGGCCCCACGCTCCAGCTCTCATCACCTCTGTGGAGCCCAGGATAACTCTTACAGTGGCAGGTAAGCCGATCTCCTTTCTTGTTGACACAGAGGCCACTTACTCTGCTATGCCTGCCTACTCCAGAAAAACCAAGGTCTCTCAGATCTCTGTTACAGGGATTGATGGTTAAATATCTATACCACAAATAACTAAGCTTCTACCTTGCACACTTCAAGATACCCCATTTTCCCATTATTTCCTCATACTCCCAAAATGCTCCACTCCTATTCTTGGGAGAGACCTTCTCTCAAAATTCAAAGCCTCTGTTACTATCCCAAGCCCACCCTCTGATCTAGCCTGGTAACTGCTCCTTAACACCCACCACTTCTGATGTTTGTCTGCAACAACAGGCTCCTTTCTGTTTTTCCAGACAAAACTCTATAGACAATTCTTACCCCCAGCTAGGAACTATACCACCACACCTCGGTAATCACACTACACATCTCTCCTTCCCTTCAGGCCGATCTGTCTATCTTGTCTCAGGAACTGCAGGACATTCTCTGACTTTGTCAGGGAGACTTCCTTCTGCATATGGTATAAATACTCCTCTTGTAGGGGTTACACTGGCAAGTTCACTGTCAGTTTCAGAGACTAGTAACAAGTTCCCAGAAAAACTCCTATTTGCTATCAATTTCAGCTGTTGTCTTCTTCAGTTCAGTTCAGTCACTCAGTCGTGTCCGACTCTTTGCGACCGCAGGAAACACAGAACGCCAGGCCTCCCTGTCCATCACCAACTCCTGGAGTCCACCCAAACCCATGTCCATCGAGTCGGTGATGCCATCCAGCCATCTCATCCTCTGTTGTCCCCTTCTCCTCCTGCCCCCAATCCTTCCCAGCATTAGGGTCTTTTCCAATGAGTCAGCTCTTCTCATGAGGTAGCCAAAGTATTGGAGTTTCAGCTTCAGCATCAGTCCTTCCAATGAACACCCAGGACTGATCTCCTTTAGAATGGACTTGTTGGATCTCCTTGCAGTTCAAGGGACTCTCAAGAGTCTTCTCCAACACCACAGTTCAAAAGAATCAATTCTTCAGTGTTCAGCCTTTTTCACTGTCTAACTCTCACATCCATACATGACTACTGGAAAAACCATAGCCTTGACTAGATGGACCTTTGTTGGCAAAGTAAAGTCTCTGCTTTTCAATATGCTGTCTAGGTTGGCCATAACTTTCCTTCCAAGGAGTAGGTGTCTTTTGATTTCACGGCTGCAATCACCATCTGCAGTGATTTTGGAGCCCCCCAGAATAAAGTCTGACACTTTTCCCACTGTTTCTCCATCTATTTCTTCTTACTCCTGGAATATTTTTCCTATGTGGAACCACTGCTTATTTATGTTTTCCCACTAACTGGACAGGAACATGCACCCTGATATATCTGGCTCCAGATATTTCTATTGCTCCTAACAATCAGACCCTTCCTATCCCACTAACGCATAACTGACCCAGACTGGAAATTCAATTCATTCTTTTATTAATTAGTTTAGGAATAGCTGTTGGGGTTGGGACAGGGACTGCAGGACTCACAGTCTCTTTAAATTACTATCAAAGCCTTTCTAAATACTTCATTTAAAGCCTAGAAGAAATACCTATCAGCCTTATCACTATCCAAAGATAGCTAGATTCCATGGCAGCTGTGATCCTCCAAAACAAAACGGGATTAGACCTTCTCACAGCAGAAAAAGGAGACCTATGCTTATTTTTGGAGGAAGACTGCTGTTTCTACACCAACAAATCAGGCATTGTAAAGGAAGCAGCAAGAAATCTGACAAACAAGGCCTCAAGAATATGCCAACACCTCAGTAATTCATGGGAAAACTGGTTAAGCAATTGGAATTGGATGCCCTCAGTCCTACCTTTTCTAGGCCCTCTCCTTCTACTTAACCCTTTTCCTAACTTTCGGCCCAAGATTAATGCGTCCTTTTTCAAAATTTCTTCAGGATTGCTTACAAGCCTTCACCAACCGAACTATCCATGAGCTACTTCTAACTCACTCAGACTGTCAAAAACTTTGACCCCACACAAATCCCCTTGACTCACATTCCAGCCTTTTCTTATCTTATCCCCATGACCCAACTGTCCCACAGGAAGCAGCTATAGCAGATTGACCTTCGGCCCTTATCCTAAATCAAAAGGCTGGAAGTCCCTTTCTGACGGAGTCCTTCTTATACCCCACCAATGAAAAATTCTCTGAAGGGGTGTTCAAGTAGCCAGAGGTCTGGAATCTGGTGGTCTCGCAGCTTTGAGAAGACAGGCACCAGTGAGATAACAGGATGCCATTTGGGCAATTTGGTCAGTCTCAAGGATCACTGTGATTTATTCTTTGTTTGCGAGGTCAGCATAAGGAGCCATCTTATCAGTGAGACCCCATGTGGACCCTATCACCAAATACAAATGGTAAACTCACCTCGAGTCCTTTCTGAGGTTCAGAGTTTTCCAAGATGATCCCTGTTCCAGCAGTTTCTGGGTTTGATACGGATCTGCATTGAAAGCTATTATTTATCTAAGTTTTCTTCATGTTTTCCAAGGTACTGGTTTGCTCTTGTCTTCTGAGCTTTGATGAGAGATTAGGTCTCTGCAGGCAGGGTGAGGGCAGAGGAGATAAGAACATGGGGGAGGGAACAACTCTGCTTCTTCCTTGCAGCGTTTCGGCCTCTGTGCTCTATTCTTTTATACAGGTCTTGTTTGGTGGTGGTTTAGTTGCCAAGTCATGTCTGACTCTTGTGACCCCGTAAACTATAGCCTGTCAGGTTCCTCTGTCCATGGGATTTCCCAGTGGGTTGTCATTTCCTTCTCCAGGAGATCTTCCCAACCCAGAGATCAAACCCAGGTCTCCTGCATTGCAGGTGTATTCTTTACCAACTAGGCACCAGGGAAGTCCAAGTGCTGGTAGTATTCTTGCCTGGAAAATCCTACAGACAGAGGAACCTAGTGGGCTATAGTCCATGGGGTCGGTCACGAAGAAAGAGACACAACTGAATGACTGAGCACACACACATACAACAGCTGTGCTAGGTGGGTATAGATACACCTTGAGAGATACACTCTCAAGATGGGGATATACTCACTTTGTAGAATAAAAAATCAAGGCTCAGAGAAATTAAATCACTTGCCCCAGATCTTGGTTGAGCCAAGATTTGAACCCAACTCTTCCACACTGCAGTCCTGCTAGAGAAGCAAGTGACGTCTTTTCCTCTCTGCTTCATCACATAGTTAACAGGAACAAGAATTATATTTGTTCTTATACTATTCCCTTTGTGTTTGATTGCACATCATATAGAGCAATGATTTATTCTATAACTGTTTGAAAATTTTAGGAGGTTTCTTTCTGCTAGTAAATAAAGGATGCTTCTAAAACCTTACATAGGTTAAAGAGAAACCTCTTTATCTGATTATGGACTAGAATGGCCAATTTCCCTAGTTTTTCCAGGACACCCTTGGTTTCAGTACTGAAAGCCCTGTGCTTAGTCTCATCCAACTGTTTTTAACCCATTGGACTATAGTCTGCCAGGCTCCTAGTACTGGGATGAATTTTCATTTTCTTCTCCAGGGAATCTTCCCGACCCAGGGATCAAACCTGTATCTCCTGTTTCTCCTGCATTGCAGGCAGATTCTTTACCTGCTGAGCCATTGGAGAAGCCCCACGGATAGCCCTGCATCCTGAGAACATTTCAGTTCCTGGAAAGAAGATGATTGCTCACCCTTAAGAAACCTTTCCTGGTGGCTCAGATGGTAAAGAATCTGCCTACAGTGCAGGAGACCCAAGTTCGATCCCTGGGACAGGAAAATCCCCTGGAGAAGGAAACTGGCAACCCACTCCAATATTCTTGCCTGGGAAATCCCATAGACGGAGGAGTCTGGGGAGGTATAGTCCATGGAGTCACAGAGTCAGACAAGACTGAGTGACTAACACAAGAAAACTTTAGAAGGTGCTGGCATCATGTGGTAGCTAACACTGCAAATTGCAGGCACAATTAAATATCAATCATTGTCCCTTGCTAAGTAACCTAGCAGCAGAGATGCTGTCCATTTTATTGAATGAAGAGACAGGTAGGTAAAGCATGCTAGAGTACTCCAAAACCGTGATAAGTCTTCCACTCAAGAAAAGAGACTATAGCAGATATAGTGTTAATCAATCACTTTCATTCTGATCAAGTTAATTTTCAATTAAGTCATTCATATTTAACTTCCTCCAACTATGTAATCAAGACATGGTCACCATCTAGTAGCCTGAAATTGTTTTTAGACTTAAGTTGTAGGGAATATTTACTTTTTCACTGTCATCGTCTTCATCCCCTCCTCCTCCTCTCCCTCCTCCTTCATACGCATCAGCTATAAAGTCAGCAGTGTAAACAGAGTTCCAGTGAAGTAAATAGCTTGTCCAGGGTAGCACAGAGTACACACAGGGCAGTTCCATCTTCATCCTTGTCTCTTTCCTCACTTTTACAGCTCTTCTGTCAAACCATGATTATCTCTGGATCCTCTCTGGTTGGCATCAATGGTACCACCTATGCTCCAGGTGTTAGAGAATGTGGGTTCCTCCTCCCAGGAATCACAGTGTCTTCACTGGGCTCACATGCACTTGTTGCTTGAATTCAATCCAGTCCAAGTTATACTTTCGCACCAAGTTTTAATTTAACATCTACTATGTGCCAGGTGAAAATATTTTGGAATGAACCATTTATAAGCATAGTGATTTCTTCATAGTATATCACTGTCTGTTCCTGGGAGTTGCATCTTCCTTTACACATTTGAAAGATACACAAGACCATACGCTATTTCACACGGCCGGCTGGAGAGTGTTACACCCTCTGGGGGAAGGGGGAAGGTCGGCTGCTTCAGGGATCCTGGCTGTGGTTTACAAAGCACTTCTCCCTCCATGATCACATTTGGTGTCTGTGCCCCTAGAATATATTCCATGGTTTGGAAACAGACTGTCTGCTGTCAGGCCCAGCTCGTTCCCTTATACTGGCTGTCTTGCTCTGAGCAAATTACTTAACTTTTCTATGGCCCAGGTTCCTCTTCTGAAAATGTGAACCATAGTAGTCCTTCCTCATGTGGTTATGGGGAGAATTAAACCATGTAAAGAGTTCAGCAGAATGCCCAGCTGGAGCAAGTGCTATGGAAGTATTAGTTATTGCTGTGTCCTTGAAATCCTGAGTTTGCCAGCCTCCTCTTGACATTGAGGAAAGTGAGATCCAGAAAGGAGAAGAAAGTTACCCACTAGAGGCCAACTTAGAATTAAAAATTGGATCTTCAGACCACCAACCTTAATATCTTTTCTCTGCCCCATATACATTTTAAACAGAAGTTGGAAACCAATAGCTCAGAGGCTGAATATTTTATTTGCTTTCTTTATTGTTTCATTTTGGGACTTCCCTGTAACTCAAACAGTAAAGAATCTGCCTGCAATGCAGGAGACCCGGGTTCGATCCCTGGGTCGGGAAGATCCTTTAGAGAAGGGCATGGCAAACCACTCCAGTATCCTTGCCTGGAGAATCCCACTGACAGAAGAACCTGGTGAGCTACAGTCCATGGAGTCGCAGAGTCAGACACGACCGAGTGACTAACACTACTACTGCTGTTTGATTTAATCAGATTGCTACACATCACGACATCAGAATACCCAATTCTTTTTGAAAACTGAGAAGTTCTCAGACCTTCCTGGCAGTCCAATGGTTAAGACTCCATGCTTTCACTGCAGGGGTTGTGGGTTTGATCCCCAGTCAGGGAACTAAGATCCCACATGCTGCACGATGTGGCCCAAAAAGAAAAAAGAAAAATGAGAAGTTGTGGCCACTTGGGCCTGCAATCTCATGGGACAGCCACTTGCTGGTACTAACTAGTGACAGCCCCCTAATTCTACACAGTCCCTGCCCTTCTCTATTACCCCTCAGATCAATGGCTGAGTACCAGGTTGTATTAGTATTTCTCACTGAGCTCACAATGTTCTTTCTCATGCTTTACAGAAACATTTCTCCAGTTTTCCACTTCTCTATTGACAGTAGGAAATGACCAATGGGCTCCAAGGGCTTCATGATTATTTTCTCACACATGCATGCTTCCTTGGGCCACCTGCTCACTCAGTATGCACAGGGTTTGCAGCCCCTGCCTCAGAACATCTGCACAGTCTCCCCGTGGTGGCTGTTGCCTGCATGGTGTCCACCAAGCCCTTGACATTCCCCTTGAAGCTTACTCTTCAGAGTCTGAGAGTATTGGGTAAATACTTTTCATTCCTATGTTTCAGATGGAAAACTAGAAGCAAAAGGAGCTTACCTAAAGCCATGGTGAAAGATGAGGTCCTCCAAGGTCTTCCAGGCTCTGGCTCCAGACGGAGCGGAGACACAGGAAGGAGGTAGAGCCAGACCACACCTGGGCCACCAGCCCCTCCCAGGGCAGAACCACTCCCTCCTCCCTGATTCCTGGCAGAGGGTGAGAGGAAGAGCCCCAGCCTGCCTTCCCACATACCCATGCAGGGCTGGCCACCACAAGGAGGTGGGCAAGCCCAGCTTCCAGAATGGTGACTCAGGCTAACAGAAGTCAGACGGGTTCTGATCTGCATAAAATCGGAGGTCACATGTGAGGAGCTGAGCTGGATTAGTGGGGCTGGACCTTTGTTCCCATCCAACCCCAGTGACCCCCAGTCTGTGCCTGTGTGTGCACCTTCATCCAGACAATGTGGCTAGACTTAACCCTGCGTGCCCTTAACCTTAACCAGAAGAAGGTTCTCTTCTGGCAAGCCTACAGGGAAAGCCACAGAAGGTCCCTGATGATCTTTTAAAAAATATAATTATTCATTTATTTTTGGCTGTGCTGGGTCTTTGTTTCTGCATGGGCTTTCTCTAGTTGTGAAGAGGAGGGGATACTCCCTTATTGTGGTACTCGGGCTTTTCATTGCCATGGCTTCTCTTGTTGCAGAGCGTGGGCTCCAGGGTGCTTGGGTTTCAGTAGTTGTGGTTCCCAGGCTCTGTAGTTATGGTGCACTGGCTTAGATGCTCCGCAGTGTGTGGGACCAGGGCTTGAACTCATGTCTCCTGCATTGGCCAGGGGATTCTTTACCACTGGGCCATGAGAGAAACCTCTCTCTGATGTTCTTATGGAGAAAGCTGACAAGAAACAAGTAAACTAACTTCAGACAGCAGTAAGTGCTAGAGGGGAAAGGAAAAACATGAGGTTTTCAAGGGACCTGGGGTGAGTGCAATTCTAGAGAAAGTTGTCAGGGGAAGCCTCTCTGAGAAGGCAAGCTATGGACTATAGCCCTCTGTCCAGTCTCCTCTGTCCATGGGATTCTCCAGGCAAGAATACTGGAATGGTTGCTGTGCATTTCTCCAGGGGATCTTCCCAAACCAGGGATCAAACCCACGTCTCCTGTGTCTCCTGCATTGCAGGTGGAATCTTTACCACTGAGATGAGACCTGGATAATTAAGGAAGAGGAAGAATTTTCCAGGTGGAGGGACAGCAAACATAAAGGCTCTTAGGTGGGATCTTCGTGGTGGGTTTGAGGCCCGTATGGTTGGGGCTTGGCTTAGGGAGCAGGAAGTATCCATGTTACCCTCAGGCCTTATGCCCAACCACTGGCATGATGCTGTCCAAGAGATCAGGCTCTCCCCACCTTCTCTTGAAACTTCTGTGTTCCCAACCCACTCCTCCAGTTTGCCATAGCTTCATGGTCCCCAGACTTTGCCAGCAGGGAGCAGACAGCTCAGGATTCTTTAAAACTCTCCAGGTTGGTACATGGGAGCAGAGGCAAAGGCTTCCCACAAGGCTCTGCATCGTGGGTCTCATCCCAGGTCTGCAGCTAAAGAGCTGTGTGACCCTGGATGGGTCCCTTCTATTCCCTGGACTTTATTCTGATAACTGCAAAGGGAGCAGTCACTCTCGGCCTCACCTGAGATGAGGAGCTGGCTGCAAGAAGGAATGACAGCCAGCCTCTGGAAGGCTTTATAAATTGTGTGCATTTAAATAGGGCCTTGCTCTCATCGGTGCCTTAGGGCACAGGCCCCCAACACCTTGGGCATCTACCATTCCCCATCCCTCCCATTATCACCTGAATCACCACCCCACCCACCAACCCCTTCTGTGGAAAAATTGTCTTCCATGAAACCGGTTCCTGATGCCAAAAATGTTGGGGACCACTGCTTAGGACACAGGTGAACCAGAGGCCAGGCTGGTGGCTGCCCCCATCTGGATCCCACCACCTTCAAGTGTGTCTCCTCTGTCCAGGAAGGACAGGCCAGCAGTTTGAGGGAAGGTTTATCATTCAAATGTGTCTGGGAGGAGCAGTTCATGGTCCCCCAACCATGTCTCCTGGGCCTGGGTTAGCTCCTCGGCTCAGCCCATGACGGGGCCTAAAATCAGGCCAAGGGATGCAGGGTGCAAGGTGCCGGGTGTCAGAGCCAGGCAGGGCCATGTCCTGGCCCCAACCTCAGGGACTTCCCATGGGGCCTCACTTCCTGCTCTCTGCAGCCCAGCCTCACCACCTAGAATGCCAGGGCCCCTGAGCTGGGGCTGGCTGGGAACTTTTGAAACAGCTTTTGGAGATAAACACTTGTTGGCTAAAAAAAAATCAGGAACTCAATTTTGTAAATGTGGAAAATTGGGCCACGGGGCAGGCAAGGATGGTGAGAATCTGTTATTGCATCAGGAGGGCAGTCCTGGGAGGCAGGCCCTAGTGCCTAGAGGTTCAGATTCCCTGGCCTCGCGAATGACATCTGTGCGATCCTGGAAACATCTGTGGAAATGAGGGTAAGTCTGCTGCCTCCCTTCGTGGGGGGTGGTGAGGACTGAGCTAATAAACTCAGGACACAGGATGGTGCCCAGGACACAGGAAACATCATTTAGGTGTTGGGTTGGTTTTTCTCCATAAGATGGTATAAAAAACCTGAATGAACATTTTGGCTAGCCCCATATCATCTATATTCTTGCAGGCTACCGGTCTGATATCTCCCCTGGGAAATCAGGGGCCTGGCCTACCCTGAGGTCGGTACAGAAATGGTACACTGGGCTGCCTATCAGGATCAAGGGATGGCATGTGGGTCAGAGCATAGGCTGGGGTTTCCCTGACAAGGGGCACATCCAGGGTGGAAAGACCACTTGAGATCACCTCTAATTACCCCAGGACCTGGTCCAGTCCCAAGCTCTCCTCTCTAGGCCTGCCAGCACTCCTCCAAAGCTGTAGGGTTCTGAAGGATCAGAACCTGGAGTTGGGAACCCAGAGCCCCTGAGAAACCTGGAGCGGAGTGTTCCAGAGGAGGGGAGGACTGATGGCTCTGGGAAGACCTGGCATTAGGGAATTTGGGAATTCCTGGTGGATGGTGACCCTTGGCCATGGAGGGTGGGGGTGTTTCTGAAGAACCCCAGTGATGGTGACTAACTTGCTTTGGGCCAGTGCTCTGCACAAGGAAGAAGGGTAAGGGTAGTGAGAGTGGTGTTGGAAGGAAGGGTAGAAGCAGGAGGGACCAGGGGACCAGGTGTCAGGAATGCGGGTGAGATCTTGAGGCTGGATGTCATTAGAAGCCCTGTGTTGGGCTAAGATGGTTGCAGGTAAGGTTTCCTGGCAGGAGAGACCCCAAAGCTCCAAAGGGAAGTCTTACCCTGGAAACAGAAGTCTGGGTCGCAGCCAGGTTCAATGGCAGGGCCCTTGTGGACTGTGGGAAGACTGTGGGGAATCCGTTCACCATGGCCAGGGGGGCGGCACCCAGAGGTGACCTGATTCCCATGGGTCTAGGGATATGAGACTGTGACACAGAATCAGAGTTGTAAAAAGAGATGGCATTGCTTTTACATTTCTGATGACTGTAAACCCTCAAGCTGTTTGCCATAGTTATAGATGAACCCTAAAGCCCTTACTTCCTGGTGGCTCAGACGGTTAAGAATCTGTCTACAATGCAGAAGACTGGAGTTTGATCCCTGGGTCGGGAAGATCCCCTGGGGAAGGGAATGGAAACCCACTCCATTATTCTTGCCTGGGAAATCCCATGGACAGAGGATCCTGGTGGGTTACAGTCCAGAGGGTCACAAAGAGTCAGATATGACTGAAGCGACTTTAGCACACATGTAAAGCCCTTACAGTGTCCCGAAGAGTCTGCACAACCAGGTCCGGGCTGCACTTGCTTAACAGCTGTTGCCTTGTCCTCTGAACTCCAGCCACACAAGCTTTCTTTTGATTCCTCAAATTCACCTCTTTCTCCAACCTCAGGACCTTGGCATCACTTGTCCGCTGCATAGAACTGCTCAACCCTCTTTGCCCTTAAGACTTCAGTTCAAACATTCATCCGTGTGATAATCTGAGCAACATCCACCTCCCTGGTGGGTCACAGCAAGGACTGTGTCTTCTTTGTTCAGCAATGAGTCCCCAGCTCATAGCACAGGAACTGCCTCCGAGAGAAATGAAACAAAGACAGGATGGGAAGTCACCAGGCATGGACACCATGCCTCTCTCTCTCTCACATACACACACACACACACACACACACATTCATATATACACACACACACATACACACACTCTACAGCCTCCCAAGCATAATACTCATAAATGATCGCATGTTGAAGCACACAATTTCACATCAATCAAGGTCAGGTTATGCAGACACTGCTTAACCCATGATCCCCTCTTCTGGGAACTACCTCCATCACCATCATCAAGGCTCACAGGTCAGTCATCTATAATGTCCTGACTTTGCCCTTGTTATTGCTGTTTAGTTGCTAAGTTGTGTCCAACTCTTTGAGACTCAACAGACTGTAGCCCACCAGGCTCCTCTGTCTGTGGGATGTCCCAGGCAAGAATACTGGAGTGGGCTGCCATTTCCTTCATTTCCCCATTCCAGGGGATCTTCCAGGCCCAGGAATCGAACCCAGGTCTCCTGCATTGACAGGCAGGTTCTTTATCACTGAGCCACCTGAGAAGCCCAACTTTGTCCCGAGCCCATAGCTGACTGGACTCTGGGGACAGCTGCTTCAAACTAACCCACTGCCAGAAATAAGGAAGTAAAAATCAGAGAAGCCAGGCCATGTGTTACTGCTCTCAAACCAAGGACTTAGAAATCTATCAGCTTTAGAGGGGCCACTTTTCACAGGTATACAAAGAAGCAGAGAAAGCCATTTTACAGAAAGGAAGAATCGAACAGACAGACAGGTGGATGCAGAAATGAGAAGACAGTGGCTTTCGGCTGTCAGACTATAATGCCTCATTTCTCACAACCTTAGCATTCCCAGTTAGTCTTACATGATATACTTTACTTCCTGCCACCATGTCTTGTCTCACAGGCTAGCTCAAGCATGTCTGTCTCCTGCAACCAAAGGCTTAGATTAAATAATCCCATTGAAGACAACAAACAACACATAAGGAAACTGAGGAGTCTGTCCACATGAAGCTCTAGAAGGGATAGTTCAGGAAGGCATAGGTGGATGACGGGAAGAATCACTTCCTGCCGCTGAGAGGTACATCCAGTCCACAAGCTCCTGGGAGAGTGCCTGCTTCCTTAGCGCCATCTGAGGCTTGTCCACTGGGCACACTGACTTGCGTTAGCAAGGCTCTCCTCCTTTTCTTACTCCGGCCATCTCACCCCATCCTCAGCCATGGTGCATGGGGCACAGGACCAGAGTCAGGACAGCAGCATCTTCCTGCTGTCCTAGCTGTACCTGAAAAAGAAGGAGCAGTTTCTGGTGCTTTCCCAGCAGCTAAGTCGTGGAGCTGTAAGCTAGTTCAAGGTGGGTTGGGTCCCTGTGATAACAACCAACAATAAACATCAACGAATGATAAAACCTAATACACATTTGCTCCAATAAGATTCACTCCCCACCCACCCCCACCAGGTGCTACATTAGACTCCATGGGCACAGAGGTGAGTGAGGTGGGCGTGTCCTAGTGCTCATGAGACTCAGTCTTCACTCTTTCAGACAAAGGACATCACATGGCTGGGTACGCATTGCTGTATTTAAAATGGATAACCAACAAGGAACTACTGCATAGTACATGTTCAATGTTATGTGGCAGCCTGGACTGGAGGGGAGTTTGGGGCAGAATGAAACATGAAAGTATTAGCTGCTCAGTTGTGTTCGACTCTTTGTGACCCCATGGACTGTAGCCCGCGAGGGTCCTCTCCATGGAATTCTCCAGGCAAAAATACTGCAGTGGGTAGCCATTCCCTTCTCCAGGGGATCTTCCTGACCCAGGGACTGAACCCAGGTACTCTGCATTGAAGGCAGATTCTTTACCATCTGAGCCACCAGGGAAGCCCTGGGGAAGAATGAATACATGTATATGTATGGCTGAGTCCCTTCTTGTCCACCTGAAGCTATTGCAACATTGTTAACCAGCTATACCCCAATACAAAATAAAAATTTTTAAAGAAAAGAACACCACAGCATGATGTGTGTGTGGATAATAGAAGCACAGGGTTTGATGGGAGCACAGAGCAGAGGCACCACCATCAGGCTTGGAAATGGGGCTGAGGGAGAGACATGGGACAATTAGTAAAGGAAGAAGAGAAAGAGACAGAGGCTCCAAAGGGAGAAAAAGCATTTCTGGGAGCTTCAGGCAATTATAAGTAAGTCAAATCAGTTCAGTTTAGTCACACAGTCATGTCCGACTCTTTGGACCCCATGAACTGCAGCATGCTGGGCTTCCGTCCATCACCAACTCCTGGAGCTTGCTCAAACTCATGTCCATTGTGTAGGTGATGCCATCAGATCATCTCATCCTTTGTTGCCCCTTCTCCTCCTGCCTTTAATCTTTCCCTGCATTAGGGTCTTTTCCAGTGAGTCGGTTCTTCACATCAGGTGACCAAAGTGTTGGAGCTTCAGCTTCAGCATCAGTCCTTCCGGTGAATATTCAGGGTTGATTTCCTTCAGGATTGACTGGTTTGATCTTCTTGAATCCAAGGGACTCTCAAGAGTCTTCTCTAACACCACAGTTCAAAAGCATCAATTCTTTGGTTCAGCTTTCTTTATGGTCCAGTAAGTAATTTCTTTATGGTCCAAGTAAGTCAAATGGCCAGATCCAAAATGTCAAGTTCAAGGAGAAGAGCCTACAGAGTGATGGAGGCCTGGCCTCCAAATCCTTATTCATCTACCCCATCAAGGGCTCTGGACCTTGGCAGGACTGGGGGATCCAGAACTCCCAACAAGGGAGACTTGGGGTGGCAATCAGGTTGGAAATCAGGGAAAGGCTGGCATTTTCCCTCTTTCATTGTATGCTATCTGGAGGATGGGGGGTGATAGAGCTGATAGTAGTTATGGGCTCTTACCTTCTCCTCACCAAAACAAACAAACAAACAAACAAACTTGAGCTAAATTGTATCTGTGTTGTTTGTTTCATGTCCCAAAATGGCCAGACGCTGGGAAGCCCTGACCCACGTATTAGTCACCTGAGAACGCTTCCTTTTCTGAGGCCAGGGGCTTTCACAGGGAATGTAGAAGCATTTCAACCACAAGGTCTTGCGGTGCGTCAGAATTCCTGGATAGACTGAACAACAAGCCGCTCTGTGCTGGGTAACAGGAACGTGCAATTGACCTGTGGTCTATTACAAGGTATTGCATCACTGGGGAAACAAGTCTGTGCCCAGGAACAGAACAGCCCAGACTCTGGTTGTCCCAGACCTAGAGGCTACCCCAGCTGGCTGCATTTCAGTGCTGGGGGACCAAGGTAGTGTCCTTCAGGAGGGTCTGCCTGTCTCAGTCTGTTGCAAGAGCACAAGGTATGCACCTAAGCCAAACAAGCCTCTCTGCTACTTCAAGAAAGCTTCATATCACTGGTTCTGTGCAAACTCACATTTGTGGTTCACATCTGACTGATAGAGGGTGGTTTTTATACACGTGCATGGAATCAAGTAAAGGAAATTAGCCTGCAGGCATTGATTGGAGTAGGAAATGGCAACCACTCCAGTGTTCTTGACTGGAAAATCCCATGGACAGAGGAGCCTGGTGGAGTGACAGTCTTTGGGATCACAAAGAGTGGGACAGGACTGAGTGACTAAGCACACATTGATTGAGGAGTTAATTCAGAATCCACACCTCTATGAAAAGGCAGATTGAGGGCAGGAGGAGAAGGAGGCAACAGAGGATGAGATGGTTAGATGGCACCACTGACTCAAAGGACAGGAGCTTGAGTAAACTCCAGGAGACAGTGAAGGACAGGAAAGCCTGATGAGCTGCAGTCCATGGGGTTGCAAAGAGTTGACATGACTTAGTGACCAAACAGCAATAATCACACCTCTATGGGGTGAAGAAAGAAGGAACTAAGCTGAAAGAAAAGTTGAGCTGCAATGCAGTCACACAGGTCTCCACTCATCCTCTAGGAGATATGGAGCTAGGGTAGCCCTGGCAAGGGAGTCAAGACTGTATTTACCCATATTGATTGGTCATTGGATGCAGGCTTTCCTTGGACAGGAGATGTGACTTCATTGGCTATGGCCCATTCTTCATGAGGCTGGGGGAGGTGATCTGGGTAGCATTTCCAGATAGATTAGAGTTGATTAGAGTAGCAATGACTAATGACAGCTGTCATGCTAACATATGAACTCTGTCACTGAATTTTCACAACAGTCTTTAGAATGTATAACTGTTATCTTTGACAGATGAGGAAACTGGAGAGACGGAGATGTTTGGCTCAGAGACCACTTAGCCACCAAAATGCCTCCTTCAAAAATCAAGCACTAACTGTGTAGTCAGGAGATTTCAGTTCCGAAAACCTTAACTTCTTATTTACCCATGGACTGTTCCCAGACAAGCCTTTATTTCTCTCCAGGATTTTATTTTCCCAGCTTTAAAATGGGGGTCATAGCACTTGATCTACTTTTTACTTCCCTCATAGAAGTATTGTCAAGACCAACGAAAAATGAGATTGGGTTTGTGGGTGTGCTTTGGGAAGTAAGCCCTATACAAATAGAAGATGGAATTCTTACTACACATGCAGGACAGTCATGGTCTAAAGGATCAACACACCTGACTGCCTCTTGCCAGGTGAGGAGAAAGCTCACCTGGGGTCATCGTGGAGGGAGTACTGGAAGCTTCATAGGCTGGCCAGCACTTGAACCTGTTTCTGCCTGGGGTGAAGTGGTGGAAGGGAGTGAAAGTTTTTGTCTCTTGCAGTAAGATCTGTTCCTTTAATTTGGGGATTGGTCTGAGGCCCCTTATGGGTTTAATAAGCTAGGATACCTGATGTGGTTTATCAGAGAAAGCTGCTAGCTGTGAAAGCCAGGTTTTGAAGCCCCTAGCATGGAAAGAAACCCCAAGATAAGAACAAAGGGACACAGAAAAGAGGCCTCCCTACAGGTCAGCAAGGAGATCAAACCAGCCAATCCTAAAGGAAATCAACCCTGAGTATTCATTGGAAGGACTGATGCTGAAGCTGAATTTCCAATACTTTGGCCATTGGATGCAAAGAGCTGACTCATTGGAAAAGACTCTGATTCTGGGAAAGATTAAGAGCAAGAGGAGAAGCGGGAGACAGTGGATGAGATGATTGGATGGCATCAATGACTCAATGGACATGAGTTTGAGCAAACTCCAGGAGATGGCGAAGGACAGGGAAGCCTGGTGTGCTACAGTCCATGGGGTCGCAAAGAGTCGGACATGAGTTAGTGACTGAACAACAGCAACCGCCCAGAATGACAGTGGTTCTGGGCTCCAGGGCAAGACCTGGGATCTGAGTGTTGGCACCACAGCTGGTCATAAGAGAAGGCTGTGTGTGTGTGTATGTGTGTGTACAATGATTGACCTGGGTCACACGTACCACAGGGTCTCTTGACTTATTCAAAAACAGAGAAGCCTCCATCTAGATCGGTCTAAACAGGTTTTGAGAGTGACTGTGGTCTTTGGGTACGGGTACTCCATGCTCATCCAAATGGATGATGAGGAAAAATTCTCCAGGTGAGGTGTGGGCTCAATGAGGAGGGAATAGACCCCAGAGGAAACCAAGGCATGGCCCAAGTATAACTTTTTCCTGTGTGGGGACAGTTTACCCTTCTGTGAAATGGGAATGATGATAACACTTTACTAATACTAGCAAAGGTTTCATATTATTTGGACATAATATGTACATGTCAACTGATGGCCAAAGCTCTTCCAAAATTTTGTGTATAGTGAGATTATTTATTTATTATTTATGCATGTATGTACTTACTTTGTGGCCATACAAGTTTAGAAGGGTCATGTATTTGTGGTGAATTAAATACTTGGACATTAGGTCATGGCCCTCCCCTTCCTGTTTATTTTTTGTAATGAAATTCTGCTCTGATATTTAGAATGGCCCCAGATCTCTTCTGGGCTTCCCAGGTGTTGCTAGTTGTAAAAAACCCGCATGCCAATACAAGAGATGCAAGAGACTTGGGTTCAATCCCTGGGTCGGGAAGATCTCCTGTAGGAGGGCACAGCAACCCACTCCAGTATTCTTGCCTGGGGAATCCAATGGACAGAGGAGCCTGATGGGCTGCAGTCCATATGGTCAAAAAGAGTCAAACACAACTGAAGGGACTCAGCACACAGATCCCTTCTAGTCAATACTTGACTGTGTTCTTTTACTCTTTTCTTTTTAAGATTTCTATTTAATATTTTAGACATGTCCCTTGTGAATAGCGTTCAGCCAGATTTGAAAATCCCCTTCTGACAATCTTTCAACTGGAAAGTTTGGCTTATGTTCATTTATTTGTCATGTTTAACGTATTTGAACTTTCTTTACTAACATTAGTTTTTAAAATTTCTATCTTAGCCCTTTTCTTCTTTTTTAAATTCAAGGATAATTGCTTTACAATATTACTTTGCTTTCTGCCATACATTGACATGAATAAGCCATAGGTGTACATATATCCCCTTGCTTTTGAACCTTCCTTTGACCTCCCACACTTTCCCATTCCTCTAGGTTGTTACAGAGCCCCAGTTTGAGTTCCCTGAGTCATACAGCAAATTTGCATTGTATCTTAGACCTTTTTCAGGGCTTCTTTTTTTTTTTTCTAAGCTCATTTATTTATTTATTTATCTTTATTGAAGTATAATTTCTTTACAATGTTGTGTTAGTTTCTGCTGTACAACAACATGAATCAGCTATATGTATACATATAAACCCTCCCCTTGAATCTTGCTGTCCCTCCCCCATCTCACCCCTCTTCTTATTTCTCATCTTTTGCCTTTTTTGGGAGGCATTCTTCTCATTTTTATTCAAGTTCCTCCTCTCCTGCTGGTCTAGAAGTTACATACTCTATTTCTGCTATTAAAATTTTACCAGGAATATTTTACCCTTTTCAGAGTCCAGAGGTAATAAATATCTAAATTTCCTTCCCTCAAAATACATGGATTTATGAACACTTTGAAATTCAATCATCTCCCTCTCAGCCCATAGTTTATTGTAGAAGGACATTTTAGTTCTATGCTTTCTCTAACCCACATTTAGATTTTGTTTTTTTTACAGACAAGGTTTGTTTAGATTTTCCTACATGTCTACTGATTTCTTGACTTAAAATTCTTACTTAAATCCCAGATGTCCTGTGATTGGCTGAATAATACCCCTGCCCCAAAGATAGCTCCATCCTGGAACCTGTGAATGTGTTATATTACAAGAGAGAGTAATGGTTGATAATCAGCTGACCTTAAAGTAGGGAGATTATCGTGAATTATCTGTGTGGGCCCAATGTAATCAGAGAGTATTTAAAAGTGGGAGAGGAGTGGGTGATACAATGTCAGAAGGATCCAATCCCCATCGCTGACTTTGCAGATGAAGAAAGGGGCCACAAGCCAAGCACTGTAGGCAAACTCCAGAAGATGGAAAAAGCAAGAATGCAGACTGTCTTCTAGAGCCACCAGAAGGCCTGTTGACATCTTGAATTTGGCCCAATGAGATTTGTGTCAGAATCCTGACCTAGAAAAATGGAAGACAATAATTTTGTGTTGTTCTAAGCCACTAAGCTTATGGTAGTTTGTTACAGCAGCTAATAGAAAACTAATACACCTTCTTTCTGGGATCATTTTCCCTCTTTTCAAAACATCTTTTAGATATTCTTTTAATGAAGACTAATTGGTGTAAATTCGTTTTATTATTTGTCTGGAAATACCCTTATTACGTCCTTTTTCTTTTTTTATAATTTTATTTATTTATTTTTGTTTGCACTGGGTCTTCATTGCTGCTTGGACTTTTCTTTAGTTGGAGTGTATATACTTATCATTGCAGAGTCTTCTCCTATTGTGAAGCATGGTCTCTAGGGCACAGGCACCGTAATTGTGACACATTGGTTTAGTTGCTCTGTGGCAAGTGGGAATCTTCTCAGACCAGGGGTCAAAACCATGTCTCCTGCATTGGTAGACAAATTCTTTACCATTAGCGCCACATGGGAAGCAATTATACTCCAAGCAAAAAAAAAAAGGAGATATAATCTCAAAAGAGGTTAAGAATCACTACTCTGGAGAAACTTTAGAAATGAAAATAAACCCTCAGGTATATTTTGTGTCTGTCTTCACTATCTCCTTGCTGTTCTGATTCCTAATCCATTCCTTCATTTCTGTAACTTCCAAGAGAGACCTTAGCTTCTTTTCCCATGTGTGATTTTGGAGTTATACAAAATGGAAAGAAAAATACTAAAATTCTAATATATAAGTTAGCAAAGTAAAATTTTCAAAAATTTGAAATCAGATAGAAAAAATAAATTTAGAAAATACTTAGTGTCTACCATTAACAATGAAATCATAGATAAAATAAAGTATTTACACCTGACGAATCAACAAAAATTAGGAAAAACACACTTCCCAGTGTGGTTGAGATTGCAGTGAAATTTGATGACAGTGACAAGCTATTGTCCAAACTTTTTCAGAAGATGACTTATGTGACATGTATCCCAAAAAAATGTATTATAAATCTTTGATCCTTTAATCCCATTTCAGGGAATCTTTCAATAGGAAATAATCTAAAGGATTAAAAACCACGTGATTATTTCAGCATAGACAAAAACAGCAGAATGTTAGAAGAGACTTCAGTGGGCAAAAGAGAAAAATTCATTAATAATGCTACATTTATGGAAAATTATACAAGAATTTAAAGTGTTCAACTTTTAAAAACCTTTTATTTTATATTGAAGCATAGCTGATAAACAATGCTGTTTGTTTCAGGTGTACAGTGAGGGGACTAAGCCATACATATATCCATTCTCCCATAAACACCCCTCCCAACCAGGCTGCCACATAAGGTTGAGCAGAGTTCCCTGTGCTACACAGTAGGTCCTCACTGGTTATCCATTTTACATACGGCAGAGTGTACATGTCCACCCCAAACTCCCTATTTCCCCCCCATAAAATGTTTAATTTTAAAGACTGAGTAGCAGGTATGAAAAATGCTTGAAGCACACTCTTAGTTTTCATCTTAGACACTCAGAAAAGGGAAGGAGATTTCTGAGGTGCAAAGTTCTCAGAAGATGTGGACCTAAGATGCAAATTTCCCTCTCTGTTAAAAAAAAAAACTCTGAGCAGATGGCTATGCCTCATGATCAGATAATCCTGTTGTGTGAGTAACAAACTGAGAAGCCTATGACTCCATGTATAGAGTTTACAGTTCTCAGCAAACAAATCTCACCAAAAACGTCACTCTGGCACATACTAAATGAGCTACATAGTGATTCCTGAGCAGAATAATAAGTAGATCCAAATGTTCACCTACTCTGTTCTCATGAGGGACAATGTATAATCATCAAGGCTTTAAGACTCAGTGGGGAGAGGTTTTCTTTTCACAGGCTCTCCAGCCGTCTTTCATGCCAACAGTAGCCCTCGATGCCATCATCTCTTGACTCATCATTGTGGTCGCCAGCCAACTCACTTTTGCCTGTTACATCCACCAACTTCACATCTGTGTAATTCTCCCTCAACCCAGAATTCTTTTCTTCTTGCCACAAAGAAAAGAAACTTTTCTTTTCTTCTGGTAAAGAAACTCATTTACCCTTGAATTCAAAGGTCACCTCCTCCGGGAAACCTCCCTGATGATTCTCCATCAGTGTTAGAGCTTTCTCCCAGAGCTTCCCTACCTTTTTGTTTCTATTTCCACATGGACTTCCTCCGTGGCTCAGTGGTAAAGAAGCTGCCTGCAATTCAGGAGCTGCAGGAAACTTGGGTTTGATCCCTGGGTTGGAAAGATTCCCTGGAGGAGGAAATGGCAACCCACTCCAGTATTCTTGCCTGGAGAATCCCATGGCGGGCCACCGTCTACAGGTTTGTAAAGAATTGGACATGACTAAATTGACTTAGTACACATGCATAGATACTGTGTTATGGTAAATTGAGATTCTATTTATTTCTTCACTATGACTGGGAGTTTCCACAAATCAGAATCATGTTCAGTTCATAGCAAAATGGATTAAATATGAGATCTGGAGTTGGATAAAGCTGGTTTTAGATTTTGGCCACACACACAAACTCTGACCTTGGACAAATTACAGAGCCTCTCTGAACTTTTGTTCTTTCATCAGTACTCTAGAGGTTAAAGAAAACCTATTCATCAGGCTATTTGTTGTTGTTGTTGTTTAGTCTCTAAATCATGTCTGACTGTTTTGTGACCCCATAGACTGTAGCCCAACTGTAGTCTATGGGATTCCAGACAAGAATACTGGAGTGGGTTGCCATTCCCTTCTCCAGAGGATCCTCCTGATGCAGGGATTGAACCCATAGCTCTTGCATTGGCAGGTGGGTTCTTTACCACTGAGCCACCAGGGAAGCCCGTAGTAGCCTATCAGGCTATTAGCACATGCTAAATGCCCAACAGATGTTAGCTAGGCACTCAGGCAATGAACCCTTGGTGTAGACCAAGACCAAAGTCTTTTTCGTTGTTTTTTTAAGCCTTTTTCTTTTTTTTAAGGGGAGATGTGCTGAGTTGGGTCTTTGTTGCAGCATGAGGGCTTCCTCTAGTTGCAGCAAGGAAGGACTACTCTTTGTTGAGGTATATGGACTTGTCCCGTGGTGTGTGTGATCTTAATTCCCTGACCAGGAATCGAACCTGTGTCTCTTGCATTGGAAGGCAGATTCTTAACCATGGACCACCAGGGTAGTCCAGAGACCAAAGTCTTGAATCCCAGATTGGTGATGCAGTTCTTGGGCCAGGAAGAGGTATGTGAAGCACAGATTCTCCTGCTCCTTGAGCCAACATGAGTCCAGCTCTGAAAATCAGCAGTTGCTTCTCCTATCCCCTGGGAGCCCTCAGGCACTGGGGAAATCCCTTCACCCATCTCCTTCTGCCCCCACAGCAAGGGAGGCCCAGGGATAGATCATTGTAGGAGCAGGAGTCAGACTCCCGAGCCACTGTCCAGGCTCCCACTCTCTCCCTGTCCTGGACCAACAGACAGTGAGTCACTACCACATCACCCATGACACCCATCGGTCTTGGAGCCAATGACCTCATGACATGAAGAAACTGTTTTTCTGAGAAGAATCTTTTCCAGGTAACCAAAAATTTGCTTCTTGGCATCTACTACCATTTCTCTGAATTTAAGTTACCTCTAAGTGACCCCTTAACCCTGACATCACTTGCGGGGGACCCCATCTTCCATATTACTGAGAGGAATCAGGACATTTGTCAGGAACTTTCTTGACTTCCTTCCTCAGAACAGCAGTCGAAACATAACAACACATAACAATAAAAATCACACAATCTGGAATCAGAATGAACCCAGAGATGAGCCTGGTTTCCATCTGTTAGTAGCTGAGCAATTTTTAGCACATTTTCTAAACTCTAGCCACTTATCTGGGCCACTAACCTGTGAAATCAGGTTTAAAAAAAAAAACCTTCAAGATGCTATGAGGATTAAATACAATAACTTGGTGAAGAACCACAAACATTGTAGGTACTCATATATTGATTATCCACTTGTCTCCCTTTCAAAATACTGTAGTTTCTTCCTTTCTGTCCCTGAAATTCCAGCTGTTAGATGCACTGCCTTGCCTGCCTGTCAAGTCCCCTCAGTTGTGTCTGACTCTTTGAGATCCTACGGATTGTAGCCCACCAGGCTCCTCTGTCCATGGGATTCTCCAGGCAAGAATATTAGAGTGGGTAGCCATGCCCTCCTCCAGGGGGATCTTTCTGACCCAGGGATTGAAGCTGGATCTCTTGTGTCTCCTGCATTGGCAGGTGGGTGCTAGACACTGGACAATAAGGAAAGTCCCTGGACAAGTAGCTCTAATAATACAGTATATTGGATAAACAGTTCTAATGGAGGGAGAGGAAGGGTGTAAAAATGGTCTTTCTTTTATGAAGTAATAGAGATATTAAATAGAACTTTCTGTTTTTATTATGGTCTTTGTAAAAAATAAAAGAGGATTTCCCCAATTAAAAAAATTATTGGCCTGAATTATTCAAAAGTCTGGGAATAGTTGCTTTAAATAATCACTCGGATCATAGTAAGCCTCCTGCCCCCATCCCACTCTCAGTCTAAAAATGTTAATACCTCTCTCCAACTGCAAAATGAGACCATTTTGCTCGTTATGCCAACCTGGGTCTTTACCACAGGGTACCCACCTGATCAGACCACTCCATGAATTCCCACATGTGTCACATGGATCTTTTACTGTCTCTAAATTTATCTTTATTATCATTGTTTTGGGGGCCACACTACATGACTTGTGGGATCTTAGTTCCCTGACCAGGGATTGAGCTCTGGCCCTCAGCAGTGAAAGCACAGAGTCCTAACCACTGGACCACCAGGAAGTCCCTTCACCATATCGAAAACTCTCCACACTCCCCATTCCTGAGGTTTGTTTTGCTCCCTCAAACTGCCAGGTCCTCCTTGCCTATATTCACCTGCTGAAATCCAGGTGGATCCTCAAAGCTCCCACAGAATGCTGCTTCCTCCATGAAGCCTTCATGATGCCCCAGCCATGCACAGTCTCTTCCTCCTCACAGGCTGTTTGGACCTTCCCGGCATCACCGAACCCTGGATTATTTGAGCTTGGTAGGCACCCTCTGCTTGGAGGAGGAGTGAGTGGGGATAATGAAAAGGCTCGTTGGTCGGGCTTTTGGTCAGGAAGGTCTGAACTGGAACCCAGTCTACACCACTACTCACCAAGGCAAGTGACCTAACTTCTCCGAGCCTCAGTTCCTCCATTTGTAGGGTGCTGTTGGGCTGCACCCTGCAGCAGGTCTTACAAGGTCTGAGCTTGCCCAGCTACAAGATCAAAGAAAGAACCTGGAGTTAGCCACAGAGGCATCAGTGATTCAATGGATGGGGGACTTACACATCTGAAGCAAGGTCCTGGAGCGACACCCCACCGTGAGTGGCACAGGGCAGGACAAAGTGGCCATCCTGTCTCCCAAGGGAAGGGGAAATGACCAGTTATAGGGGAATTGATGTAAGGTGGCTTCATGAGTTACCAGGGAAAGCAGCAGAAGGACATGCTCCTCAACATCACTTTGATAAGCTATCACTAGCTAAGGCCTGGGGCAGTTACCTAAGGACACAGGCTTAAGTGAAGCAGGCACTGATCAGGCACGGTCCAGACAGCAAGAGAACAGCCATCTTGAGTGGCCAGATCACACAGATAGGTTCTGAAAGTGCCCCTGATGTGAGGCACCCTGAGGTAATATGCTCAACACAGCGCCTTCAAGGTCAACCTTAGGCAGAGGTAATCAGTATTAAGATGAGGACCTACTTCCATCTCCCACCACATCCAGCCCTTAGCTTGGTGAGCTTTTGTCCTGGTACCACATCTTGGCATTTTTTGCTTCTTTTTTCTTTCTCCTGAGACAGGACTCAATTAGCCCCTGATGGTGTGAATACAGATGCATCTAACTACAAAATGTGGCTACCCAGGTGGCTGAGACAGTAAAGAATCCATTTGCAATGTGCGACACCTGGATTCTATCCTTTGGATGGGAAGATCCTCTGGAGAAGGAAATGGTAACCCATTCCCATATTTTTCAATGGAGAATCCCATGGATGGAGGAGCCTGGTGGGCTACAGTCCATGGGGTCACAGTGTTGGACATGACGGAGTGACTGAGCGTGTGTGTGCACATGCAGAAACAAAACATCTCCAGCTTTAAAGAAAGAACAGAATACTATAGTGGAATGTAGTGGAATGCTCCCTCCTCTGTGAGTGGCCTTCTCTCTGTCCTTTTTTTTCTCTTGGTTCTTTTCCCCTCAGTTTGCCCCCACCCCGCCCCCATGCCTGCCAAAAGCCTCCCTTGATTTCTGTCCATTTCTCCAACTTTCCCATCAGTTCTGGAAACTACCTGATAATTGTTTCAGTTCATTACTTTTCTATTTCCATTAGTCTGAGTTCCCTTCCATTACTTTCCCCAAGAACCTGGCTGATAAGACAGACCTGTCAACAGTGATTGACTTTTCATACTATGATTGTCAACACTTCACCTGCCATGCAGGCATTTGTGGCCACAAGACATGTGACAGCTCTTACCGGTGGTCCATGAGCCAATTTCAGATCTCCGAATATATTTTTATATTTCAATAGTATAATTATGTGTTTATTTTTAGATGTAATATTGGGTTTGCCGAGAAGTTTGTTCAGGTCTTTCCATAGCATCTTCTGGAAAACCCAAGCAAACATTTTGACCAACCCAAATAGAAACAGAAACAGCTTTCACATTTAACTTGCGATTTCAAGGATGTCATTGGAGGAAGAGGCTAAAGTGGATAATTCCTGTTTTAAATATATGCCTGTAGTGTAGCTGCTTTTTTCTTTTCTTTCCACCAACCAAACATGCTTCCTGCTAACGATAAATCTTCCACTGATCATGTCTGGGAAGGAAGTGGGACTTTGCTTTCCATTTCATAACTTGAAAGAACCAAATACTCCCTTCCTCTTCCCTAGACAGTGAGGCTGGGACAGGCACATGACCAAAGACGGGATGACTGGGTGCTCCAACTGAGGACTTTGAACTCAAGGGAGTGACGCAAAGAAACAGAAAGTATTAAGTTACTTCACTCAGTATAAATATCATATGATATCACTTTTATGCAGAATTTAAAAAAATGATATTAATCAACTTATTTACAGAACAGAATTAGAGTCACAGATATAAAAAACATACTTACAGTTACCAAAGGGGAAGGGCATGCATGCTAAGTCTCCTCAGTCCTGTCTGACTCTGTGCAATGCTATGGAATGTAGGCCACAAGTCTCCTCTGTCCATGGGATTCTCCAGGCAAGAATACCAGAGTGGGTTGCTATGCCCTCCTCCAGGAGATCTTCCCTACTCAAGGATCAAACCTGCATCTCTGATGTCTCCTGCTTTGGCAGGTGGAGAGAGGGTAGGAATAAACTGGGGAGACTGGGATTGACATATACCCATTAGCTCAGTTCAGTTGCTCAGTTGTGTCCGACTCTTTACGACCCCATGAATCGCAGCACGCCAGGCCTCCCTGTCCATCACCAACTCCCGTAGTCCACCCAAACCCATGTCCATCAAGACGGTGATGCCATCCAGCCAGCTCATCCTCTGTCTTCCCCTTCTCCTCCTGCCCCCAATCCTTCCCAGCATTAGGGTCTTTTCCAATGAGTCAGCTCTTCACATGAGGTGGCCAAAGTATTGGAGTTTCATCTTCAACATCAGTGTTTCCCATGAACACCCAGGACTGATCTCCCTTAGGATGGACTGGTTGGATCTCCTTGCAGTCCAAGGGATGCTCAAGAGTCTTCTCCAACACAACAGTTCAAAAGCATCAGTTCTTTGGTGCTCAGCTTTCTTCACCGTCCAACTCTCACATCTATACATGACTACTGGAAAAACCATAGCCTTGGCTAGATGGACTTTTGTTGGCAAAGTAATGTCTCTGTTTTTCAATATGCTATCTAGGTTGGTCACAACTTTCCTTCCAAGGAGTAAGCGTCTTTTAATTTCATGGCTGCAATCACCATCTGCAGTGATGGTGGAGCCCAGAAAAATAAAGTCAGCCACTGTTTCCCCATCTATTTGCCATGAAGTGATGGGACCAGATGCCATGATCTTAGTTTTCTGAATGTTGAGCTTTAAGCCAACTTTTTCACTCCCTTCTTTCACTTTCATCAAGAGGCTTGTTAGTTCCTCTTCACTTTCTGCCTTAAGGGTGGTGTTGTCTGCATATCTGAGGTTGTTTGTATTTCTCTTGGCAATCTTGATTCCAGCGTTTCTCACAATGTACTCTGAATGTAAGTTAAATAAGCAGGGTGACAATATGCAGCCTTGTTGTACTCCTTTTCCTATTTGGAACCAGTCTGTTGTTCCATGTCCAGTTCTAACTGTTGCTTCCTGACCTGCATACAGGTTTCTCAAGAGACAGGTCAGATGATCTGGTATTCCCATCTCTTGAAGAATTTTCCACAGTTTATTGTGATCCACATAGTCAAAGGCTTTGGCATAGTCAATAAAGCAGAAATAGATGTTTTCCTGGAACTCTCTTGCTTTTTTGATGAGCCAGCGGATGTTGGCAATTTGATCTCTGGTTCCTCTGCCTTTTCTAAAACCAGCTTGAACATCTGGAAGTTCATGGTTCACGTATTGCTGAAGCCTGGCTTGGAGAATTTTGAGCATCACTTTTGAGATGAGTGCAATTGTGTGGTAGTTTGAGCATTCTTTGGCATTGCCTTTCTTTGGGATTGGAATGAAAACTGACCTTTTCCAGTCCTGTGGCCATTGCTGAGTTTTCCAAATTTGCTGACATATTGAGTGCAGCACCTTCACAGCATCATCTTTCAGGATTTGAAATAGCTCAACTGGAATTCCATCACCTCCACTAGCTTTGTTCATAGTGATGCTTTCTAAGGCCCACTTGACTTCACATTCCAAGATATCTGGCTCTAGGTGAGTGATCACACCATTGTGATTATCTGAGTCCTGAAGATCTTTTTTGTACAATTCTTCTGGGTATTCTTGCTACCTCTTCTTAATATCTCCTGCTTCTGTTAGGTCCATATGATTTCTGTCCTTTACTGAGCCCATCTTTGCATGAAATGTTCCCTTGGTATCTCTAATTTTCTTGAAGAGATCTCTAGTCTTTTCCATCTGTTGTTTCCCTCATATACACATTACTATATATAAAATAGATAACTAATAAGGACCTTCTTCTCTATAGCATAAGGAACTCTACTCAATACTCATTAAAGTAATGTCTTTAATGGGGAAAGAATCTAAAAATGATTGGATATGTGTATACATATAAGTGATTCACTTTGTTGTACAGCAGAAACTAACACATTTTAAGCCAATTATACTTTAGTATTTTTTAAAGCATTATCTGTGGCAGCAATAACAACTGCTGTTATCCTGTGCATGCCAAGTCACTTCAGTCCTATCTGACTCTTTGTGACCCTTGGACTATAGTCTATAGACTATAGACTCCTTTGTCCATGGGATTCTCCAGGCAAGAATACTGGAGTGAGTTGCCATGCCCTCCTGCAGGGCATCTTCCAGGATTAAACCTGCATCTCCTGCATTACAGGCAGATTCTTTACCGTTGAGCCACTGGGGAAGTCGCTGTTATCCTAATCACTCCCACTGTGGATAAGCATCTCGATGACATGAAGTACTGAATGAGATCAATGTCAAAGTAATTTGCCCACAGTCACAGAGTTATTGCAGAGCTGAGTTCATGGTGGGACAAGACTTCAGCCCAACACTCCCTGTTTGGGTCCAGTGCTCTGCCAACCAAACCCCCCTCCATGGGAAGATATCAGACTTGTCACTGTGAGTCAGCCACCATATGGTCACGAGTTCCATGCATGCTGATTCTAAATTGGGCTCCAAACTGCAAGGTGAAAACCCAGGAGGGAACATAGACTTCCCTTGAGAAGAATGCAAGAACGTTGACTCAACTTTCAAATACCATGGGATAAGACCCAGCAAAGCCTGCACAGTCAGACCGGGTGGGTGAGAGGCAGATGAAAGCAGGAGGCAGCTGCCCTGAGTAGTGCTTTGCCTGCTCTCTGTGGTCTTAACAAACCATGCCTGGTTACTATGATTCTGTAGGTATGTGAAGGGGCAATGTACATGGTAGCTTGGCTCCTCAGCCTCATTTTTAGCCTCCTTCCAGCTTGTCCTTGCAGAACCTGGGAAGCTGAAAACACATCTCTCAGACTCCCTTAGATTCTTGGTGACATCAAGTCTGCCAGTCAGAGACGTCTACGGGAGATCTGAATTTATTATGTGTGGAGGGTCACCCATTCTCTTTAGGCTTCTCTGGTGGCTTAGTGGTAAAGAATCCACCTGCCAGTGCAGGAGATGCAGGAGACCCAGGCTCAATCCCTGGGTCAGGCAACCCACTCCAGTATTCTTGCCTGGAGAATCCCATGGACTGAGGAGCATGGCAGTCTATAGTCCATGGGGTGGCAAAGAGTGGGGCATGACTGAGGATTAAATCACATCATAAGAGCACATTGAAGAAAAGGTACAATACTATCCAGATGTAGCAGTGCGGACCAAGGTGTAGAACAAGGCCAACTGCAGTCAGGAGGCTGGTTGGGAAGTTGCCTCAAGTAACCCATGGATGCTGAGACAAGGTTCTGAACTATGATGATGACCATCAAAATGGACAAAAGACTCCAAAGATATTTAAGAGATAAAATCAATAGAACGTAGTGACTACTGAATATGGGACATGACTCTTGAATATGGAAGGACAGTAGCAATCAAGGATATTCTTATTTAGAGGCTTAGATAACAAGGAGAACTTATTAGAGGCTTAGATAACATTTATTGAGAAAGAAGATACAAGAAGAAGGAGAAAGATGGTTCATTCAAGTTAAGTCCTGTTGTGTTGGCATGTTAATGACCAGTGGAGGTGTCCAGTTGGCAGTTGACAACACCTGGAATTTAGAAGACTGCATTAGAGATAAAGATCTGTAAGTGATGGCTGAAGCCTGAGAGAGATACCTGAAAGAGGGAGTATAGCATGAAGGGCAACCCATAATTTCAGAATTTAGTATTGTTTTACTTTATTTTATTGATGTATAGTTGATTTACAATGTTGTGCTAATTTCCACTGTACAGCAATGTCATTCAGTTATACACATGCATATATTCCTTTTCATATTCTTTTCCAATATGGTTTATCACAGGATATTGAATATAGTTCCTCATAGCACTTATTAGTTTGCAATGTCATTTTAAAAAATGATGTTTCTTCTGTTGGGTTATGAACTTTAACATTTTTTTCTTTGAGTCTTTTATCTGCAATAGTACCTTAATGGAGTAAGAGCTCAAAAAGTTGGAATAAATAAATCAATAATAAGTTAAGTTAGTCATTTTAAAAGGGAAAGGTTTTAAATAGCCAGAAACATATATCTTCTTCATGCTCTCAAGAAGAGGCACAGGTGAAAAGAGAATGAGGAAATATAAGACCATAGGATTCATGAAAAAGGAAAATCAGACAGGGGAGGGTGCACCAATCTGGGCCTGAGTGATATTTCCAAGTGCAAGATGCAAGTGCTCATGTCCAGCTCTTTGTAACCTGTGGACTGTAGCCTGCCAGGCTCCTCTGTCCATGGAATTTTCCAGGCAAGAATACTGGAGTGGGTTGCCATTTCCTTCTCTGAGGGATCTTCCAGACCCAGAGATTGAACCCTTGTTTCCTAAATTGGCAGACAGGTTCTTCATCACTGAGCCACCTGGGAAGCTGAAAGAGGCCTCTGAATATATTTGTCCCAAGGCCTTGGCCAATCAGGGCACCAGAGAGGCTCACAGGAACCCAGAATGGATGTTCTTGGACCACCTGGAAGGAGGACACCCTTCTTGAAGTCCCCATTTCTCATTACCAACCAGTTACAGCTCTATCTCTCAGATACTGTTCCTGGTCTTCCTATGACCTTATTTAGAGATCAATTCATAAAATAAATCTCCTATATTTACTAACCCCTGGTAAAGTAAAACTTCCTTTTCTTTGTCCTAAAAATGTCTCCTCTAAGTTTCAATGAGTGTCATGTCTGAAGTGCTGTCCACTTCCCTTTACTCCATCGCTTCCTGAGCTGCATGCAAACTGAGATATCCTAGAGGCTGCCTCCAACCCCACATAGCTCTGTGAACCAAGGGACCTGTGGACAGCAATTAAAAGTGTCTGTCATTGACCTGAGGTCAAGCAGGTAGGAGAAGTGATAAGTGTATCAGAAATTCTCCAGAGGGCCATATAGCTTCCCTGGTGGCTCAGTGGTAAAGAATCTACCTGCCAATGCAGGTTTGATCCCTGAGATGGGCAGATCTCCTGGAGAAGGAAATGGCAATCCACTCCAATGGGTTACAGTTCATGGGGTCACAAAAGAGTCAGATACGACTGAGTGACTAAGACAACAATACGGGAAATAATTTCTATGAAGACTCTGGCGGTTATTTTGCAAAATCCCATATCCCACAGTGATGTTTTGCAAATCCTAACATGCTTTTCTCCATCTGCTATTCAGCAAAGCTACTAATTAATTAAGCAAACATTAATCCAATAAAATTGATCTGAGTTTACCTAGTTTGACACTACGACTGCTATACCCTCTGTTCCTTCGGAGAAACAGTTTGTGACAATAAATCCCCACTTCCTCTTCATACCATTTACTCTCCATCTAATAGCCCTATTTTTTGTCACAGCTTTTATGTCTAATGAAATTATAGTCAGTGTATATTTGCTTAATGTTTATTCTCCATTTCTTGCCACTGGAATTTATTCCTTAATACATCCCAATACTTAAAACAGGATCATACACAAAGCAAGTGCTCCACAGTTATTTTTAAAATGGATGACTCTATCTTTTCATTCTCTTCACTAAATACCTTTTGAATATTTATTTATTTATTTGGCTCCCCTCGGCATGTGGGATCTTGCAACATGTGGGATTCAATTTCCCAATCAGGAATCAAACCCAGGCCCCTTGCATTAGGAGTTTGGAGTCTTAGCCACTGAACCACCAGGGAAGTCCCGCTTTTCTAAATATTCTCTCAATTCTCCTCTGGGCTGAAACCTGGCCGTCCTCTGGGAGCCAAAGTTTCCCTGCAGCTTTCTCAAGAGAAATAACTCAAGCCTCTACACTCAGATATCTCCCAGCCTGGAAGTTGGGGGCCAGCATCAAGTCCCCTCTTTTCTGATAATACAATATATCATCAGCAACTCTGTAAGATGAAAACCCACCAAAACAAACAAAAGCCCAGTTCTTTGATCGTTAAGACCATCATATACCTCTCTTTGTAATTTTCAACTATTGATCTCTTGATCAGCCCACTCCACTTCTTAAATATTTGGCAACTGAAACCAAGTCCTCCTCTTTGACCTAAAACCCAGGGAATGTGGACACCTATTTGGATGACCAGCACCACAGTCTTTCAGCCCCTTGACTCTCTCACCTCCAGTCACTTCTGCTTCTACTTTCTTTTCTATCCTCCTGCAGGGTCACACCCTGTGCTTTGTCATCACTCTTTACCTCTTCACTTTTATTTTTTATTTTTTTTAATTTTCTTTACTTTATTGTGTTGGTTTTGCCATACACTGACATGAAACCGCCATGGGTATACATATGTTCCCCCTCCAGAACCCCCTCCCTCCTCCTTCCCAATTCCCTCTCCCTGGGTCATCCCAGTGCACCAGCCCCGAGCATCAAACCTGGTTAATCTCTTCACTTTTAAAACAGTCAAACATCCTACTCTCTGACCACAACAGACCATCTTTGTGGCCTCCCTCCCACCTCACCTTCTCCCTCTGTTCCTCACTCTCTCCAGCTTCCCCACTATTTGTATTTCAGCCACCAGAGATCTCTAACCCTTTGGTCGACTTGACTCCATCATTTCCTCCTATTTTTATTTCCTTCCAGCCCCCACCCCACCCCCACCAATTTGACATGCTTTTGTCAATTACTGCCCCCTGCTTGGTCCCTCTGCCCTCTCGTTGCTCTGCCTGGCAAAGTTCTGGATCTGTCCAATATCTGCCCTTTCAAGTCCTACACCAAAGTCAGTGAGCACTTTAAGAGAACATGGACTCAGGACTTCCCTGGTGGCCCAGTGGCTAAGACTCTGTACTTCCACTGCAGGGGGCCTGGGTTCAATGCCTGGTTGGGGAACTAGATCCCACACACCACAACTAAGACCCAGCACAGCCAAATAAATTAAAAATTAAATATTAAAAAAATGAAAGAGAACATGGACCCCGTTGCACACTGATGATACAAAAACCAACTGGCCTTTATGGTTGCTTAGCAACCCTTCCATGTTTCCATAATTTGATGGCTATCCCATCCCCACAGGAAATTATCCTCCTGTTCTTCAGTATTCTACCCTACCTCCTCTTCCCTCACTTTAGATCGAAATAACAGAAGATTTTCTTAACCACCCATCAACCCACTTTAAAACCTATTGATCTTTTACTCTTTTCTTCTTTCCTCTCACCCAATAGAAGAAAGATTCCCACTCTTACCCAAGGACAGTCTCTACACTTTTACTCTGAGTACCATCCCATTCAGCTTCCTCAAGGCTCTTTTCTCATCAGTCATTCTCCATCATTTTGTGACTCCCTGTGTGCCATGCCCCATGCCAATGGCTTGGAGTGTTAACTTACTCAGTCTTCCTCCAAAAGACTGTGGTCAGTCTATGATGTGGTGGGCACTACTAGTATATACCCCCTTAACTAGTTCAAGTTTACATGTGGTGGGCGAAATACATTTTATGCTCCTTATTCCGGTATCATTAAATAAAATTCTATTTAGTTCCTTTCCCACTTTTCCTGGTAAAATTAAGCCAAAGGCCTGCTGCTTGCTTATCATACAAATAACATGCTCCTCAGTGCTAGTCTTCTTAATGAACAAACGAAAAATCTCAGCAATACCAGTGGTGTTCACTTCCCCTGACAGCTTCCATAGGAGAAAGAATGGTTATACATCAGAAACTAATTCAAAGGATCCATGTTGAGAAACATTAAGTTAAGAATAGCCACAAGACTATCATTGTTTTCCTGTGCATTATGGTGTTTTGTATGAATATTCATTACTATCTCCAACTTTTCTGTTCTTAGTTAAAATAAATATGCCCTTGTAAGCAACATTTGAACAAAAAGATTTTAGACAGCGTTGAAGCCTGCAGAAGTTGTTGTGTCCTCTAAAATGAAGCTAGAGAAAGACACCTGTAATTTGAGTGTGTTGTTTTAAGGGCTAATGTGTTGCTTTTCTTTAGAAACATGTCCCCATATTCTTTGAGACTTTTCTTATTAAGACATGGAGTTAAATTTCCCTTCCTTTGAATGTGGGCTGATATTAGTGATGCACTTCCAACGAATACAGTGAGGTAGGAGTGATGCTGAATGACTCCTAAAGCCAGTCATCAGAAGTTATACAGCTTCCAGGACCTCTCTGGTGGTCCAGCGGTTAAGAGTCTCCCTGCCAACGCAGGGGACACCGGTCTGATCCCTGGTCTGGGAAGATCTCACATGCCTCTTGCACCACAACTACTGAGCCCATACACCCATAGCCTGTGCTCTGCAACCAAAGAAGCCACCACAAAGAGAAGCCTGGGCACCACAACTAGAGCGTAGCCCCTACTCTATGCAACTAGAGAAAGCCTGCACACAGCAATGAAGGCCCAGTGCAGCCAAAAATTAATTAATTAATTAATTACTTTTTAAAAAGTTATGAAGCTTCTGCCTGGCTCTCTCACTCTTGGAACCCAGTCACCATATTGTAAGGAAGCCCAGCCAGCATGGAGAAACGATGCAAAAGTGTTTTGGGAAACAATCCCGCTGAGGTCCAGCAAAAAGCCAGTATTACCTCCCTACTTGAGAGTGATGGAGCACCCAGGAACTCCAGCTCCCATCCTCTGAACTCCTTCAGCTGATATTGTGTGTATAAGAAACAAAAGTTTCCCTCAAGCCCTGCTCAATTGTAGATTCACAAGCAGAATAAGTAAGGCCTCCATTTTTCTTTCTTTCTTTAAGGCACTATGTTTCAAATGATCTATTTCACAACAATGGATTAATGAAAGAGTTGCCTTAAAAATAATGCTGAAAAAGCATTTCCAGATCCTTAAGTGAATAAAGATCTGAAAGATTCCTTGTTAAGACTGAGGAAGGTCTTTGGCACTTTGGTTTCAAATGTATCATGGAAAGATAACAGAATATGACTCCCTGACATTCATAATTTTTTTTAAAAATGGGTAAGTCTATTTCATTCAATTTACTCAGATGAGAGGTAGCAGAGAAGGAAGTAAAGATATGTTTTCTCCAGAACCCATATCCTTACCCAAAAACCCATACAGTATCCCTACTCTGTTTTAAAGATTTCTTTTTTTGATGTGGAGCATTTTTCAACTCATTATCAAATTTGTTACAATACTGCTTCTGTTTTATGCTTTGGATTTGGGGGCTGCGAGTCATGTGGGATCTTAGCTCCCCAACCAGGGATTAAAACTGCACACACTGCATTGAAAAGCGAAGTCTTAACCCCCAGACCAATCTCACTCTGCATACAATTAATCACCCAAATCTGTAGACTCTACCTTCTTACTTCAATTAATTCCTTAAATTCCTTAAATTAATTGACTTCTCTTAAACCCCTGCAACAGTCATTGGACACTCATCTCTTGGCTGGATTGGACAAGAGCAATGCTGGAGCAAGGAAAACCACTTCAGAGGCTGTGCCAACATCTGTTCCCCAGCCAGCAGCCAGAAGTCACTGTTTCCAGAGGTAAATCTGATCATCTCATTCCCCTGCTTGAAATCATCTATAGGGGCCTCTTGCTGAAGAGCAGGCTTTCAGCATGCCATAATTAAATTCATGGTCTGGCCCTTAATTTTTTCCAAGCCACATCCCTGCCTTATCCTCTTTCTTTATATGCCTTGCTCCAGCCACTTGTGGTTACTTGGAGAAAATTAGTAAAAGGTTTCCTTTCCTGATTTTGTTCTTATCAGCTGAAAAGTCATTAGAAACACTGGATTTTTTTTAGTACAAGGCACTTTATTGCCAACTGTCAAAACAATCTCATAGTAAATAATAAAAAGAATGACATGACTTCCCTGGTGGTCCAGTGGTTAAGAATTTTCCTGCCAATGTGAGGGTCACAGGTTCAATCCCTGGTCTAGGAAGATTTCACATGCTGAGGGGCCACCACTGAGCCCTTGCGACTAGAGCCTGTGCTCCGCAGCAAAAGAAGCCACCTGCTCTCCACAATTAGAGAAAGCCTACTAACAGCAATGAAATCCCAGCACAGCCAAAAGTTAATTAATTAATGATTTTAAAAAATAAAGAGTATAATGTTGAAATGTTGGTGGGACTACCGGAGTTAAGGGATAAAACCTACATACTTATATGAGGTGATCCTAGCAGCTTTATATTCATTTATGAGCATATGGGAATGAAAATGCCAAAGTCTTCCCACCTTAGGAGCTCAGTCTGGTGCCATCAAATAAGAATGTTGATAGAGGCAAGTATCCACCTGCTGCCAGCAGAGTACTGCGGGTAAGAATGGGCTCTCCCACACCCATAGTCATTCCCTCTTCAGGATCACTTCAGAGGGGAAATTCCCATCCCTTTTGTTAAGTGGTTGGTCTTAGCTTAGGAAATGCCACCTACAAGGTACAACGAAAGTGTACCCATGAACAACACAGTAGAGAGAGACACCCTTCCTGCAGAACAGGAAAGGATGCATACAACATTAGCCTGAACCATCACCCAAGAGCCCTATCTCTTCTGCACTAGTCAGTCCCTGGGCAAAGCACCTCCTGCCCCACTGGAGTCTATTCTAGTGAATTCTCAGAACAAAGCTTCCCTGAATTTCCATGCTGGTCAACCCCTTGGCCTCTCTTGCAGGACTTATGGGGAAGTAATGACTGATGAGCAACCTCTCATAATGAGGATGATTTTCCATCTTCTGTGACTAATAAGCCTGAGCAGAGAATGACATCTTAGGTCACATTTGAGGCAAATATTTTTGTACAAGAGAGTTATGTTTTTATTCTTAACTTCCTATTTTAGTCATTCCTTTTTTTGTCATGGAAACAAACCCATACAGAGTGTCATGCACTCTGATTGGGACCTAATTTCTGTGAGGGCTGATGCTGAAGTTAGTTTGATGTACATTGGGGATCCTTAGAGTCTTACCAAGAATCACATAGAGGCTTCCGAGAAATTCATGTTCCTCGGCTTAGCGCATAGTTTTGTATTAGCCAGTTGGAGTTGGGGATCCAGGAATCATTTTTAACCAGCTGATCTTGATATAAGTGGTCAAAAGAACCTGAGAACCTCTAGTGCTTTAAGGCCAAGTTATAGTTTAATGTAGTAAACAAATTGTCAGGACTTCCCAGGAGGTTAAGTGGATAAGAATTCACCTTCCAATGCAGGGGACGTGGGTTTGATCTCACATGCTGTGGAGTAACTAAACCCAAGGGCCACAACAAGAGAAGCCAGCACTGCAACTACTGAGCCCACACACTCCTCAAAAAGAGAAGCCATTGCATTACAACTACAGAGAAGACCCCAAGCATCGTTATTCTCAAGGATATTGATGAAAATGTTCATTGTATCTACAGTTTTCTTAGAATCATTCAAAGCCATTGATTAAGCTCTCACTGTGTGCACCGCCCTGAACTCAGGGATTCAGAGAGCAAGAAACAAAAATTTTTTAATATTAAAAAAAAATGAAGTAAGAATTTACGAAGACTGGTATTGGGGAAGAAGAAATTTTCTTCTGCTCTTCTAGGTTCTTCTGGATGGTCTGGGAATTAAACTGACATGAGGTATTAAAAAGAGAAAATCAAACAAAAGTTTAATAACATGTACACATGGGAGAGACCTAGGAAACCTGTGAAACTCATCAAAATGGCTGAAACCCTCACCTTAAATATCAGTTACAGACAAAAGAGGATATTGAGGGTGTGGAGGGTGTTTGGGGACTCCAAAGGGGAGAAAGGCAGTTGATATGGAGATGGAAAAGCAAATGTTTGGCAAACAAATGTTTGCTGGCCCTGCAGAGACAAGGGGAAACAGAGGGGAGTTTTAAAAAACTGACTTTGATAGGTCCCTTCCTGATTACACACTTAGTTCATGCTATAGTTATCTACGGGGACAGCTCCCTTCCTGGAACAGGCCCTTTGCCTACATTCTTTCAGGCAGTTAGGGGCAAGATCAAACTTTCACCCCAAATCTTTGGGGCTTTGATTGTTTTCAGCTCAAAATAATCCACATGTTAGAGGATTTGGGGTGGTAAATTTTGCTCTCCTATACTAGGAGGTCAAACCTTACATATATCTCCTTGTACAGAATGTAAAGGAGGATTCAGTAAATATGCATGGAAGTCATCAGAGGAATGGATAAAGAAGATATGATACATATATACAATGGAATATTACTCAGTCATCAAAATAATGAAATAATGCCATTTGTAGCAACATGAATGGACCTAGAGATTGTCATACCGAGTGAAGTAAGTCAGACAGAAAAGGAGAAGTATCATATGACATCCCTTATACGTGGAATCTAAAACGAAATGGTACTAATGAACTTACAAAACAGAAAGAGACTCCCAGACTTAGAGAATGAAACTTAGGTTTGCCGGAGGGAAGAGATAGTTAGGGAGTTTGGGATGGACATGTACACACTGCTATATTTAAGATGGGTAACCAACAAAGACCTACTGTATAGCACATGAAACTCTGCTCAATGTTATGTGGTGACCTGGATGGGAAGAGAGCTCGGGGGAAAGTGGATACATATATATATATGCCTGAGTCCCTTTGCTGTTCACCTGGAAGTCAGCATTGTTAATTGGCTACATGCCAATACAAAATAAAAAGTTTAAAAATATGCATGGAAGAAAGAGAAGGAAGAAAATAAAAAGAAGGCAATACCAGAAGAATAGCACAAGTACGTTTATCATAATAAATATGGCTGAGGGCAATACACAGAATCTTGAAAAATAACAAATTGTTGTTCTAAGTCACTAAGTTAAGATTGGTTGTTACACAGCAGTAGGTAACTGAGACACCATGCAAAAGGCCTCAGACATTGGCTCGGAGCCCTGAGGCCCCATCCATTTCCACCAGTTTTCCTTCTGGAAACTAGATTCTTCTCCACTACTTCCTCCCACTGCCAAAGTCCTTCCTGACAAGTCTGAATAGGTATCCTGGGGCTACTCTCCATAGAGCCTGACGTCCAAATCAGATCATTTGCAGAGTACTGTTTGAGTTTCCTGGGACTGCTCTGTACCATGACCTGACTAACAAGTAGTCCTGCAACTTACTTATATATTTATTCCCATATCCATTCAGCAAATGTTGATGCGTGCCTTACATATGTCATAAGAATTTTTTCTTGCTCATAAAATAAAAACAAACAGAGCAGGCAAAAATCTCCACCTTATGGAACTTGCATTCTAGTGGAAGGAGAAGGGGGAAACATATTGTTGAAAAATCAATTTCCTATTTTATGGCAAGAATCCCTTGGACAACAAGGAGATCAAACCAATCAATTCTAAAGCAAACCAAGCCAGAATATTCATTGAAAGGACTGATGCTGAAGCTGAAGCTCCAATACTTTGGCCACCTTATATGAAGAGCCAACTCATTGGAAAAGGCCCTGATGCTGGGAAAGATTGAAGGCAAGAGGAGAAAGGGATGACAGAGGATGAGATAGTTGGATGGCATCACCAACTCAAAGAACATGAGTTTGAGCAAACTCCAGGAGACAGCAAAGGATGGGGAGGCCTGGTGTGCTGCAGTCCATGGGGTGGCAAAGAGTCAGACATGACTTAGCGACTGAACAACAATGTTTTTCTCTGTCCATTTAGGTCTTATCTCTCCCCTTCAGTGTGTATTGTGCGACTGCATTAACCAGACCTCCTTAGCAGATAACATTCCTTCCTAACCTCGCATGTAATTGGGTCATGATGACCCACTACTCACTTTGTACATGCAGATCTGGATTGTATAAACTGTCTGAATTACATCTGATCTGTAACCCTCTAACTCAAAAATGTGTATCACTGTTCTTTGACCTCTGACTGGTTAACAGACCTTGGCACTTTCTGAAAGACTGTCTCCAGGGTTATAATCTTCAGGTTGGCTAGAGTAAAAATTTCCATTTCTTTCTTAGCTCAATACTGATTAATTTTTTGTCAACAGAGCAATGCATAAATAATAAATCATAGCTTGTGATAGAAAATGAAAGCACAATCCCAACTCAGGAGAGTTGAGATTCAGAGAGGGGTACAGGTTGCAGTTTTACATAAAGAGATCAAAGGAGCCTTCCCTGAGGAAGTGAGATTTCCACAGCGAAGGCTGGTGCAAAGGGCCTGGGGTGGTATCAACCTGGAGCATTTGTCTCTGAAAAGCAGCAAGGAGTGTGATGTGGCTGAAGCAGAGTAAACAGGGAAAGGCATAGAGGAGAGCAGCTCAGACAGCTGTATTAGAGTTCTCCAGAGAAAGAGTAGGAGACATAAATATATATATATTATGTATTATGTGTTATATATTATATTATATATATATATGTCATATATATAAAACACACATATCAGTTCAGTTCAGTTCAGTCGCTCAGTCATGTCCAACTCCTTGCAACCCCATGAATCGCAGCATGCCAGGCCTCCGTATCCATCATCAACTCTCTGAGTCCACCCAAACCCATGCTCATTGAGTCGGTGATGCCATCCAGCCATCTCATCTTCTGTCATCCCCTTCTCCTCCTGCCCTCAATCTTTCCCAGTATCAGGGTCTTTTCCAATGAGTCAGCTCTTCTCATGAGGTGGCCAGAGTGTTGGAGTTTCAGCTTCAACATCAATCCTTTCAATGAACACCCAGGACTGATCTCCTTTAGGATGGACTGGTTGGATCTCCTTGAAGTCCAAGGGACTCTCAAGAGTCTTCTCCAACACCACATTTCAAAAGCATCAGTTCTTCGGCTCTCAGCTTTCTTAATAGTCCAACTCTCACATCTATACATGCACATATATTATATGTTATATAACAGACACATATATATTTGATATATATGCATTATTTATATAGATACATATATATATACACACATAACCCGTATATACATACATAACACATATATGGAAGCCAAGAAGCCCTGCAGTCTGCTTGAGGACCAGGAAAGCCTGTGGTATAATTTGAGTCCAGGGCACTGTGTGTGGAGGGATACTGTTGGTACAAATCTTGGACTCCAAAGACCCTAGAATCAGGAACTCCACTATTTAAAGACAGGGGAAGATGATAGACATCTGAGTTCAAGGAAAGAGAGCAAATTCACCCTTTCTCAGCCTTTCTGTTGGATTCAAGCCCTCAGTGAATTGGATGATGCCCACCCACATAGGTGAGAGCCATCTCTTTTACTGGTTCTACTGATGGAAATGTTCATCTCAGACTTCCCTGATGGTCCAGTGAGAAAGAATCTGCCTGCCAATACAGAGGACACAGGTTTGATCCCTGGTCTGGGAAGATTCCACACGCCACAGAACAACCAAGTCCTTGGGCCATAACTGCTGAACTGCAAGTAGAGAAAGCCCACATGCACCAAAAAGGACCCAGAGCAGCCAAAAATAAATTTTAAAAAATTTAAAGAAATCTGTTTTTAAAAATGCTGAACTTTTCTGAAAATGTCCTCCCAGACACACAGAGAAGTAATATTTTACCAACTCTCTGGGCATCCCTTAATTCAGTCAAGTGAAAGTGTTAGTCATTCAGTCGTGTAGCCCACCAGGCTCCTCTGTCCATAGGATTTTCCAGGCAAGAATACTGGAGTGGGTTGCCATGCCCTCCTCCAGGGGATCTTCCCGACCCAGGGACTGAACCCAGTTTTTCTGCATTACAGGCAGTTTCTTTATGGCCTGAGCCACCAGGAAGCCCTAATTCAGCCAAGCTGACATACGCATTAACTGTCTCATTTTCTACATAAATCCATGAACATTCATTAGAATAGTGTCCCCTGGAACAGTTTGGAAAATACTTATCATAGAGATACCTGAGTCTGCAGATACCTGTCTGCTCAGAGCAGACAGGCTCATATGACTGAGCTACTTGATGTGTCTCAGGTCCCAGAATGATGGGCCCTCAGGAAATGTGTGCAGGAAATGGTTCAGTGTAGAAGAGCCTGTGCTAAAATGGCAGGCTGCCAGCCCCCTCTGTCCCTCTAATTCTGTGACCAGAGTCTGAGCAAGGGAGTCAGAGGGGATGAGTGTAGGAGAGGAAGATTCACTGCAGCGTCTCTATCATAGGGAGAGGGGCTGATACACAGTGGGTACTAAATACTGGAAGGATTACAATAAGGCCCCTATATTCCCTGGTGGCTCAGCTGGCAAAGAGCCCACCTGAGAAAGCAGGAGACGAAAGAGACTCGGATTCAATCCCTGAGTCAGGAAGACTCCCCTGGAGGAGGAAATGGCAACCCAGTCCAATATTCTTGCCGAGGAAATTGCATGGGTAGAGGAGCTCATGGGATCACAAAGGGTCGGACACGCCTGAGCACACATGCTCCACCACCATATGAACCTTCAAGCCGTGAACTTTCAAAGACATGAACATGCGTCTGCTCCCAGCAAGGAGCGCCTATGCCATTAACGTCAGGCGTGAGTGGAATCGCAGCTTGCCCTCCGTGTCCTATTGCTGATGCTCCTTCAGCTCTACTGTTTCCCACCTCTTCTCCCTCCTCCGGACACTAACTCTTCCTGCCTGTTCACTCAATGCTAGCCTCTACATATTATCTGTTGTACTGTATTAGAGTACTTTTCAAGGTACTGTACTGTAAGGTTTAAAATGTTTTTTGTGCCTGTCTTTTATGTATTCTTTGTATGAATATTATTATAAACTTATTACAGTACAGTACTAGATAGCCGATTGTGTTAGTTGGGTACCTAGGCTAACTTTCTTGAACTTAAAACAAACTGGACTTAGGAATACAGTCTCCAAAGGGAATTTGTTCGAGCGTAGGGGACATAATTGCTCACCCAGCTCCGCACCCAAAGAGCACTGTAGGAAATCGATCTTTGTCGCCACCTGCAGCCCAGAGACCACCCTGCAGGTTCCAGGCCTCAGAAATAGACTTATGGGTTGTGAATACCGGATTTGCTCGGAGTCTGTGCCTGTTGAGCAGGCAGAGATTGGAATTTACTTTCGGGAGAGATAGATTTTTTTGTTTTGGTCAAATCAGTAACAAACTCTTTTAATTACACAAATGTAAAATCCAACGTGAAAGTGTTAGCCACTCAATTGTGTCCGACTCTTTGTGACCCCATGAACTGTAGCCCACCAGGAATTAATGTCCATGGAATTAACCACAGTTAATGTCCATGGAATTCTCCAGGCAAGAAGAGTGGAGCGGGTTGCCATTCCCTTCTCCAGGGAATATTCCCGACCCAGGGATTGAACCCATATCTCTTGTATCTCAAGCAGATTCTTTACCAGGTGAGCCACCAGGGAATACAGTCCAATAACTCAAATGCCAGTGTTTCTAAGACATTAGTTTTTCTATCTATGCTCATCATGTTAATTTCTCTCATGCTTACTTAAGAAATGGTTGTATACTGTAGCAAAATGCTGTTGCCAACCAGTACCCCATGGGGGCCTTCCCTGGACAAACTTCACATGTCCTCTGCCTGCCTCTTGTTCATAGAAAAACTTTAGCCTCACAGGTCATCCCCAGGTTCCAAAGAATAAATTTAATCAGAGAAGTGAAAAAATGCAGAAATAAAGGAAAACAGTGAAGCATGACAAAATAAATACTTTAGCCATTAAATGAAGTTAAGGACAATTAATTTCTCCTTAAGGGCTATAGATGTCTTCCTTAGGCTTCCTTGGTGGCTCAGATGATAAAGCATTGGCCTGCAATGTGGGAGACTCAGGTTCAATCCCCCGGTAGGGTAGATCCCCCAGAGAAGAAAATGACAACCCACTCCAGTACTCCTGCCTGGAAAATTCCATGGACTGACTGAGAGGCCTGGTAGGCTACAGTCCATGGGGTTGAAAAGAGTCAGACATGACTGAGCAACTTCACTTCATTAAGAGCTATAGATAATATTCTGACTCATGTCCTTTGAGCTGTTTTGCAGATACTGAAACCCCTACCAGGTAAAAATTAACTGTACGTGCTCCCCGCAAACACATAGACCCCAGACTGGTTGGAACATGAAGGTTGATGATGTTGATTCCTGGTTATCTCACCACCAACTGATCAGAAGAGTGTTGGAGGATCCTGGGATGCTCTCCCTCACCCTGTCTTTAAAAACCTTTCCCTGAAAACCACTGAGAGTGGGCCTTCTGAGCATTAGCTAACTGGACTCTTCGCTGGGTGCCTGCAGTAAACACTATACTTGCCTTCACCACAACCTGGTGTCAGTAAATTGGCTTCACTATGCACAGGTGAGTGGGCCCAATAGTATTCAGGAGAATTTGGTTTCCATTAGAGTTTTCTTCTTCAGTTTTACTTTTTCCTCCCTAAATCTGGGTTTAGGCTTCCCCAGATTTCCATGTATTATATAGCCTACAGAGTGTGTGATATGTTCAGCCTTTGTTCTGCAGGGGCTATAGTAATACAGTGGCTTTAGGATGGGCATGGAATCACAAAATGAGCATTTGGGTCATGAAGGAAGTGTGATATTTTTTTCAGTCCATGTGACTTTGGACATACAAGTTATAGGAGACCCTGAACACATCATCCTCTTGTATAAAGTCCCTTCAGAGCTTCTCAGAATAAAGGCAACTTCCTCTAGGCATAAGCCACTGCCTATATCCAGAACTTTTTATCAACACACGTATACAGCATACATATGCACATAAGCAGACACAGGTTCACGCATGCATACATGCACACCATACACATGTGCACCCAGGTATGTACATACGCATAGATGTATGCACTAACACGCACAGCTACACTCAGGACTTCCTTCAAACCTGTGTCTGCCCACACCTCCTCCTGCCCCTCACTTGGCTGGCTCTCATGCATGGGTTACCTCCCTTAAATCCTTTCCTGACCCCTTGGGATGGAAACATCCAGTACCCAGCTCCCTGGTGCTACCTGAATGAGAGGTTACCACACTGTGTTCTAATCACCTGTTTACTAGTTTCTGGCTCAGGACCTGCCAGTTCAGTTCACTCTGAGATGTCATTGGTGGATAAGACCTCAAGTGTGCCTCTCCCAGGAATTTGCATAATAACAGCTCTGATGGGCTGGTTGTGGAATGAAGCCTTTGGCATGGTCACCAGGAAGAAGGAAGAATTTCAGAGCCAATACTTGGGGTGAGCGGGGGGGGGGGGGGGGGGGGGGAGAATATATTCCTGGCATCCCAACGTGTCTGTCAGAAGCTGCTTCCATTTCTTACTCTTAAATCCCCAGGGCCAGAACACCCCATCATTATTTCAACCCAAGGTTCCCTGAGTGCTGTTTAGAGCATTTTCTAGTCATTCCATAGAATGACTAGTGGATGTTGGCTTTTATTCATAATGCCTGGTCTCCTCATCTTTAAAGCATAGGGGCCATGTCTTCTAAACCTCTTGTATCTTCTTCCTCTCCCAAGCACTAATACCGTGTTGACATATATTAGATGTTCCAAATGTTTTTTACTTAAATAGAGAATATGATCCAATTCATCTTTGCTGGCCCTTCTCTTGTGAACTGTGCCCACCACCCACCCAAGCATACCCAGGCAACTCCCACTCCTTGGCCTTGTTCCAAGCTGGGTCAAGTTGAGTTATTATAATTGGTGAAGGAGAGGAGCTGCTTTGGGAAGATGAAGCAGGGGTCAGGCCAACCTTGGAACCACAGAATCAAAGCTGATGCCAGGACAGGGCCAAACAGAAGGCAGGGGGTGGGAGGGGTTAGGGGCAGAGCAAAGACAAAGCTGAGACGAGCAGAAGACCAAGTAACAGCTCAGGGTCCCAGACTTGAAATCTGGGTCCTACGTGAAATACTTGGATGTTTCCGCCAGGTCTCCTCCTTCACCAGGCATCCATAATCTGGCCCCGCCTATCTTCCTATCTTAATTTTTGGCAACTCTCCAGCCATAAACCTTGGGTCCCTGCACATGGATGATTCATCCACACCCTAAATGTGCTGGGAACTCCTCCATCATCCCTTCCCAAGTTACTCCCTCTGCTTAGAAATACCTATCCCCACATTCTCTGCCTGGAAACTACTTTTTCTGTGAGGCCCAGATAAAACGCTCTTTCCTTTGTCTAGGCCTGTCTAGCCCTTCCAGCCAGCTATACCTCCATACTGCGTGGTGTTTATCTACCTTGCTGCCGGTTGTCCTCACACTGTATCCCAATGTTCCAACAAGAACCAAGTGATCATCCACTCATTAATTCAAGACTGCACTTAGCCCCTTTGATGTACCAGCAGCTACTCTGGGGACTGGTGACCCAAATTGAACAGAGTGCATGCATGCGTGCCAAGTCCCTTCAGTCATGTCTGACTCTGTGCAATCCTGTGAACTGTAGCCTGCTGGGCTCTTCTGTCCATGGAATTCTCCAGGCAGGAATACTGGAGTGGGTTGCCATGCCCTCCTCCAGGGGATTTCCCAGCCCAGGGGTCAGACCCACATCTCTTATGTCTCCTGCATTGGCAGGCTGGTTCTTTACCAGCAGCACCACCTAGGAAGCCTATAATTGAACAGAACATACCCTCAAAAAGCACAGAGTAGTCCCAGCACATAAATACATAGTTATGGGGCTTCCCTGGTGGCCCAGTGGTTAAGAATCCGCCTTGTAATACAAGGGACACTGCTTTGATCCCTGACTCAAGAAGATCCCACATGCTGCAGAGCAACTATGCCCATGTGCCACAACTACTGAACCTGTGCTCTAGAGTCCATGAGTCAAAACTACCGAGCTCATGCGCAGCAACTACTAAAGCTCGTGCACCTAGAGCCCATGTTCTGCAACAAAAGAAGCCATTGCAGTGAGAAGCCCGCACACCGCAACAAAGAGTAGCCCCCACTAACCACAACCACAAAGCCCTCATGCAGCAGTGAAGACCCACTACATCCAAACTATAAAATAACTAATCAATTAAAAAAATACATAGTTATGATATGATAGCCAGGTGACAAGTAATGAGGAACAAGCAGGGAAAGAATCTAAATTTATTAGGGCCGCAAAGCCGGGCATGTCTCTCTTCTGCTTAAAATCTTCCCATAGCACCCCTTGGCACTTAAAAATAAGTGAAAACACTTATTCGTCTTCAAGATCCCCGCCATGATCCAGTCCCCTGCTGGTCTTGTCCATCTCCTAACCCTCTCCAGGATGTAGCCCCCCAATCTTCCACTACTATCTGGACACACTATTTGAGACCCTTCCATCTCAGGGCTATGTGTTTGCTATTTCTCTCCTGCATCCCTACCTGCTCCCACTGCCTCCTATCCTTCAGCATCAGCTCAAATGTCACCTCCTCCAAAAAGTCAGTTACCTCCCCTGACCACCCTCTCTAATGTTACCACTGAGTACCTACTGCCCTCACCCTTTCTCATGCAAATTGCCCTTTTCTGTTTTCTTGTTTGTGTATTTGTTTGTTTAGTGTTTCTCCCACTCAATTATCAGCTCCAAGGAAACTTAGTTTTGTTGCTCCTAGAATAAGAGTGGAATAAAAATTTGTGGAACAAGGTTGGGGTCAAACTAACCAGGTGTACATGTACAGCCTATGTGACCTTCAGCAAGTTAAGTATGTCACTTCTGTTAGTCCAGTCTCTTTACGTGTCAAATGCAGGTAAGAATACTTGCCTTGCAGGATCATTGTGAGGGTGAAGACAGGTCTTTGCTGCTTTGTGTGGGCTTTCTCTAGTTGCAGTGAGCAGCGTACCTCATTACGGTTCACATGCTTCTCATTGTGGAACACAAGCTAGGTGCACAGGCCTCAGGAGTTGTGGCTTGTGGGCTCTAAGGCCCATGGGCTTCAGTAGTTGCTGCACACAAGCTCAGAGGTTGTGGCTTGTGGGCTTCAGAGCATGGGCTCAGTAGTTGTGGCATACGGGCTTAGCTGCTCTGCAGCATGTGGGATCTTCCTGGAGCAGGGATAGAACCTATGTTTCTGTATTGGTAGGTGGATTCTTATCCACTGCACCACGAGGGAAGTCCCTGAGATACACTCTTCTTAAATGTCCTGGGTCACAGTACAGGTTGGCCAGATGCTGAGTGGTTGTATGAAATGAGAAGAGTACCAGCAGCCCACTCCTCTGAGCCTTGATACAACAGGCTCCCTGCCCTAACATGGGTCCTCTGTGTAATGGAGAGAGCTCTGAGGATGTGTAACAGTTCTAACTACAAACGCTCAGGTGAGATCCATCTCTGTTTCCCAACTATAACTAGTCAACTCAACTCATCAGTTCCATGGTAACCTAAGGAATAGGTTTGGGAAGATGAAGCAGGGGTCAGGCCAACCTTGGAACCACAGCATCAAAGCTGACGCCAGGACAGGGCCAAACAGAAGGCAGGGGGTGGGAGGGGTTAGAGGCAGAGCAAAGAGGAAGCTGAGATGAGCAGAAGACCAAGTAACCGCTCAAGGTCCTTGGATATCCAGTCCAAACCCATTGCCTCCTCATAACTGTTCCCTTTGGTCCTCACACATCAAAACTAACAGATAATCAATGGTACTTGTTCATCAGTTAAGAGACTGATTCATTGTGAAGCTCTGATAGAAAAATTGTGACCTGAACTATTTTTTAAAATTTATTTATTTTTTATTTATATAATCATGTTGGTTTTGCCATACATTGACATGAATCTGCCATGGGCACACATGTGCTCCCCTTCCAGAACCCCCCTCCCACCCTCCTCCCGACTCCATCTCTCTGGGTCATCCTTGCATGAAACATCAAACTTGGGCTGGTGATTGATTTCACATATGATAATTAACATGTTTCAATGCCATTCTCCCATATCATCCCACCCTTGCCCTCTCCCATAGAGTCCAAAAGACTGTTCTATACATCTGCGTCTCTTTTGCTGTCTCACATACAGGGTTATCATTACCATCTTTCTAAATTCCATGTATACGCATTAGTATACTGTATTGTTTTTCCTTCTGGCTTACTTCACTCTGTATAATAGGCTCCAGTTTCATCCACCTCAGTAGAACTGATGCAAATGTATTCTTTTTAATGGCTGAGTAATATTCCATTGTGTATATGTACCACAGCTTTCTTATCCATTCATCTGCTGATGGACATCTAGGTTGCTTCCATGTCCTGGCTATTGTAAACAATGCGGTGATGAATATTGGGGTACATGTGTTTCTTTCAATTCTGGTTTCCTCGGTGTGTATGCCCAGCAGTGTGATTATTGGGTCATATGGCAGTTCTATTTCCAGTTTTTTAAGGAATCTCCACACTGTTCTCCATAGAGGCTGTACTAGCTTGCATTCCCACCAACAGTGTAAGAGGGTTCCCTTTTCTCCACATCCTCTCCAGCATTTATTGCTTGTAGACTTTTGGATGGCAGCCATTCTGACTGGTGTACAGTGGTACCTCATTGTGGTTTTGATTTGAATTTCTCTGATAATGAGTGATGTTGAGCATCTTTTCATGTGTTCTTCTTTTTTTTATGTCTTCTTTGGAGAAATGTCTGTTTAGTTCTTTGGCCCACTTTTCGATTGGGTTGTTTATTTTTCTGGAATTGAGCTGTAGGAGTTGCTTGTATATTTTTGAGATTAATTGTTTGTCTGTTGCTTCGTTTGCTATTATTTTCTCCCATTCTGAAAGCTGCCTTTTCACCTGTTTTTAGTTTCCTTTGTTGTGCAGAAGCTTTTAATTTTAATTAGGTCTCATTTGTTTATTTTTGCTTTTATTTCCGATATTCTGGGAGGTGGGTCATAGAGGAGCCTGCTTTGGTTTATGTCGGAGAGTGTTTTGCTTCTGTTTTCCTCTAGGAGTTTTATAGTTTCTGGTCTTATGGATCTTTGATCCATTTTGAGTTTATTTTTGTGTATGGTGTTGGAAAGTGTTCTAGTTTCATTCTTTTACAAGTGGCTGTCCAGTTTTCTCAGCACCACTTGTTAAAGAGATTGTCTTTTCTCCATTGTATATTCTTGCCTCCTTTGTCAAAGATAAGGTGTCCATAGGTGTGTGGATTTATCTCTAGGCTTTCTATTTTGTTCCATTTATCTATATTTCTGTCTTTGTGCCAGTACCATACTGTCTTGATGACTGTGGCTTTATAGTTTAGCCTAAAGTCAGGCAGGTTGATTCCTCCAGTTCCATTCTTCTTCCTCAAGGTTGCTTTGGCTATTCGAGGTTTTTTGTATTTTCATACAAATTGTGAAATTATTTGTTCTAGTTCTCTGAAAAAGACCTCTGGTAGCTTGATACCTGAACTATTAACAAAACTGAGAATGTGAACAGCCCAAGGCATTATCCATAGACAGAGGAGGGGAGTTGGATTCTGCCTGGAGCCTCTTGGTTATTTCTAGAAGCTCCAGAGCAGAGTAACCAGAAAAGAAACCATGATCAGGCCTCCAAGAAGGACTCACCAAATCACTCGATCCCTTTGCATTAAATGCTGCACATAGAGGACCATGAGGGCCCTGTGTTAGTTGCCTACAGCTGCTGTAACAAATCACCACAAACATAATGGCTTAGAACAAGACACATTTATTATTTTACAATTCTGTAGGTCAGAAGTCTGAAATGGGCTTCACTGGACTAAAATCAAGTTGGCAGGGCTGTGTTTCTTCCAGATGCTGTAGGGGAGAATGCATCACCTGCCCTTTTCCAGCTTCTAGGACCACCTGCATTCATTGGCTCACAGTCCCTTCCTCCATCTTCAAAGTTAGCAGCATTGCATTTTCCATTCTCTTTCTGACTCTCACCCTCCTGCCTCCCTCATATGAGGACCCTGATGATTAATCATGAAGGGTCCACTGGGATAACCTAGGATGGATTAGCCTTCACTTAATCACATTTGCAAAGTCTCTTTTTTGCCAGGTAAGGTAACATATTCACAGGTTCTGGAGATCAGGATGTGGAGTTCTTTGAGGGGGCCATTATTCTGCTCAACCCTCAGTAGGATGAGCTTGGTTTGGGAGCATCAGGCCAGAAATCAGCTTCCTGCCTCCCTACCGACTCTGTTCAAAGTAAAATTCAGTGCGGGCTGAGGGCTCATTCTCCTTGGTAAGTCGCATGGGCTGATGGGGTTCAGAGGAGCCAGAGAGGAACCAGCCAGGCCAGGCAGCAGCCTCGAGCCTGAAAGCAGGGCCTGAGCTTCTCTGGAAGAAGGTAAAGCGGGTGGCCTCTTCTCCACCCTTGTACAGGTCCTCGATGTTCACATCCTGTGGGGTCAAGGCAGAGGAGGCTGGATGGGGCAGCTGACTGTCAGCCCTCAAGGCATCTGGGGCTTGGCCAATTAGGAAACCAAAAGGTGAGTCTTTCCCCAGGGAAATTCCCTCTGCAGGTTCTAGAGGGAAGGGTCTGGGCACTGGGTGCAGAGGGAGATGGTGGAAATCCAAACAAGAGGGACGTGTGGACCTTGCTGGACCACAGATGGGCATAGAGATGCCAAAGCACCCTGGAGGTCTGTAGGGGCCCCCAGCATAGGGTGCAATTGCTCACCTCCAGCTGCAGGGAAGGCCCCTCCCCTGTCTCCACACATGCCAGGCAACGGCTACCTCCCTGGACCCCCAAGAAGATGGGGAACTTAGTGCGTTCCAGGTCTCTGTTGGGGAGTATGCAGATGGTCTCTGGGAGGGAAGAAGAGAAAAGAGCCAGGTGATGAGGGGACCCCAGATTGCAAGCTCTTAAGTGAGCTAAAGCTTGGGCAGGAAGGAACTGGGCCAGGGCACAGCTGACCTGGCCCCTGCATGCAGGCTGGACACTGATCCCTCACTGGGAGAGCTCTCCCTGCCTCAGTTCTCATTGTCACTGGAGACAGAAGGGGAAGGAGAGCCTGGGGCAGATGGAGTTTGTGTGAGTCCCAGGAAACCGAGGCCCCAGTTGCTCACCTGCATGACAGTTGTCTGCATCAGGATCTCCCACCAGGAACTGGCCATCTCTCATGTACAGAGTCTTCTGCTCTGCATCCTTAATTCTGGAACAGGAATCGATGCTGATTGCTCGCCCCCTTCAGACACCCTGGGCCCCACAACCCTTCCACCCCAGGCTCTGAATGACCTGCTCATTGGCAGTTCTTCCGTGTTGAGTCCTGCCCCAGGTCACGGGTGCGAGGCCTTCCACCGTGGCCACAGAAGCTGAACCCAGAACCAAGATCACCTGCAAAGCTGACTGAGCCCTGTTGTAACCATTCCCCAAAGCCCCCCTGATCATCGCTAACAAGCTTCCTGACTCCAGCTTAAGCAAACATGCCTGCTCCAGTAAACCCATAACACCGCAACCAGTCACCCAATGCCATCCTTCCAGCAGGGACTGTCTTTGTCCTGAGGCTATAAGAATCAGCTATTAAAGCACAAAAACTATCTTTCCCTGGTCTGTCAAGAGGTTAGCCCACTGCACTCGCAGTGTCCTCATTATCTTTGCTTTTTGTTCTTAATAAACTCACTCCCTTCTCAAATGCTCTTTGTCTGGGAATTCTTTCCCAACCCACATTTAGACTGCCCCAATATCCTGCAGGTGAGAAGTAGGGAAGCTACTCCATCCAAAAGTAGGTCAAGACCAGGTTAGCCATAGGCTATAGGAAAGTTCTCCTGGGGCTGGGCATTTTTCAGAGACTGCATCTCTGTCTTTACCAAGCTTGGCCCCTGTCAGGCCCTCGGGGCAGTGATGGGAGCCAGGATCTTCTCACTAAGGTGTACAGAGTTTTCCTGACCCTCCAGCCCTCCAGCATGCAAGTATGTAAAGGTGTGAGGGGGAGGAGTGGGCTGCTTTGGGTGTACCAAATCCAGATAGTCAGCAGAGAGTCAGAGCAGGGCCTGATGACTGGCAGTAGGGTTGGCAGTGGTTCTTATGATCAGTGTGGGAGAGTAAACATGTGCAGGGAGGCTGAAAAGGAACTATGGTGAGTCTGTGCAGATCAAAGCCATGCCCACAAGGTTAACCCATTGCTGGCCGGTCTCAGAGATGGCCATCAGTTGCTCTTGGGCCTGGGGATGCTCCTTATCTTCAAGGGCAGAAACTCTGGGCCAACACCACCACCTCTAGGTGATTCTTCTTGCTCAGTAACAGCTAATTATAATATCCTGAGCTCATGACTGCATGTGTTTAAAGCAGGTTCCCTTGTATAATAAAAATGAAGATCTGAAAAGAATCTGTCTTGGTAGCTGGCCTTCTCCCTCCAATCTCAACCACCAGGAACTGCCAGCCACATTCTGTTCAGGGACAGAACCCAGGCTAGAGACCCCAGAGAGCTGGCATCCCGTTTTGTCATTTGCAGGCTCTGTGCACGTGTGTCTTGCCTTCTCAGCCATGCTGTAACTTCCTGGAGGCCCTGACGAATCCCCCATGTCTAGGATAGGATGGGGCCACAGAGAAGACAATGTTCCCAGGTGGTGTTAGTGGTAAAGGACCCACCTACCAATGCAAGAGACCTGGTTCAATCCCTGGGTCAAGAAGACCCCCTGAAGAAGGGAATGGTTACCCAGTCCGAGTATTCTTGCCTGGAGAATCCCATGGACAGAGGAGCCTGGCAGGCTACAGTCCATGGGGAAGGGCTCAATCGCAAAGAGCTGGGCACAAGCGAGCAACTAATACTCACTCATGGAGAAGCTGAGGGAATGCATCCCAGGTGTTAATTCTATTTCATTTTTATTATGCCCAAACTCATTCCTTGAAGGGCTCAAGATAGTTTACAACAAAAAACACAGATAATAAAATGGTAAATGAAAAGTGAAGACTCAAATATCAAATGAGATAAAAATAAGAGTTAGAAGCCCAGAATGTGAGTAAAAACCACAGAGGTTAACATATAAAAATGCTATCATTGAGATTCAAAATTATCTCTGAGCTTTTAGAGAGAGGAGGCTGAGGTAGCACAGAGACCATGAGTCTGAGTCCTAGTCCTCTGTGACATCAGGTACTTAAAAACCTTTTTGAGCCTCAGTTTTCAAATCTATAAAATGGGTTTAGTAACACTCCCTTGTAGATTTCTCAGGATGAAGGCAAGGCAGTAGAATGGCTGGCTTCTTGCAGAAGCTCAGGGAAGAAAGCTCCTGTGATTATGATAAGTGCCTTAATTATGGGGCACTTCAGCTTTCTGGGTGAGAGGGAACTTCATTCCTCTGACTCAGCCTTCTTTTCTTCTTCCTCTGTCATCCCCAGACCCTTGATTAGGAAAGGAAGACTCCAGGAAGACTTACATGTAGTATTTTGCCATGGGGAGGGAGCACATTCTTGAAAACAGTGGTCCTTGCTGAGGGGGGAGAAAAAAGAGCTATCAGAGTATGAATGGATAAAAAAAAGATGTACATATACACAATGGAATCATAGCCTGTCATAAAAAAAATGAAATAATGACATTTACAGCAACTTGGAAGGACCTAGAGATTATCAGGTAAGCCAAACAGAGAAAGACAAATACCGTATAAAATATTGCTTATCTGTGGCATCTTAAAAATGATACAAATGAACTTATTTACAAAACGGAAGGAGATTCACAGACATAGAAAACAAGCTTATGATTACCAAAGGGGAAATGGGAGGCATAAATAGGGAGCTGGGGATTAAAATATACACACAACTATATACAAAATAGATAACTAATAAGGATCTACCATATAGCATAGAGAATTGTACATATATACTGTTGCTATTGTTGCTGTTTAGTCTCTAAGTCTTGTCTGACTCTGCGACTCCATGAACTGTAGTCCACCAGGCTCCTCTGACCATGGGATTTCCCAGGCAAAAATACTGAAGTGGGTTGCCATTTCCTCCTCCAGGGGATCTTCCTGTCTCAGGGATTAAACCCATGTCTCCTGCTTAGCAGGCAGATTCTTTACCACTTCACCACCAGGGGAAGCCCATCTATCTATCTATCTATCTATGTATAACTGAATCAATTTCTGGACACCTGAACCTAACACAATATTGTAAATCAACTATAATTCAATTAAAAATTTTAAAAAAGAATGGTTGCAATTTAAAAAAAAAAGAAAATAAAAGGGAGGGTGGTGGAGCAGGAGAACAGATACACTGAGGGGCCCAAATCACCCCATCGCAAGGCAAAGTTCTCACCAGGGACTTGTCTATCACTGGCCTCTGAGAATCTACCAAGGTGCCCTCAGCCCAGCCAGTTCCAGACCCTCTTAATTGCCCTCCTTTGAGGCCATCCAGGAACACATCTAGCCAAGCTGGCGGGTTTTGAGCCATGACCGTGCCCTGGAGCCAGCTCTGGGAAACAGGATGGAAGGTACCTCCAAAGAGTTCAGCCAAGAGACATTCCCCAGGGCTTATATAGGGGAGGGTGCGTGGGCTCCAGACTCACAGTTTGAGGAAGAACTTGGCTTAGACACTGTCCCACTCCAGCTTGGCCTTAGAGACACCATCCTGACTTCCTCTGGGCAGCACCACTAGGAAGAACCTCCAGCCTGCACCAGGAGTGAGCAGGATCTCCCTGCAGTTAGAGAGCATTGTTCTGGAGGATGCTTTGCCAAGACCATGACAAACAAGAGGTTATCCAAACTCTCTTGTTCTAGTCCATATGGAAAACAGCACATGCATAAGACAGACTTGTATTCTGGGGGGAAAATGGTCCAAAAACTAAAGCCAGTGACCTCTATACAGATCCCAGACCACAGAGCTTCACAAAGCTCCGCTCTTTCCAGTTGGATCATGTGTTCCTAGAGCTTTTCCCTGAAATGACCACTTTCAGAGAGGCCATTCTAGAATCTAGCACAGAAAGAAACTCAGAGCCAATCAGGGCAAGAGGCTGGGAGGAGTTGGAGAAGAGTCCAGAAAGTAAATATAAGGATGGCTAGGGCTGAGGCTATAGAATAGATTTGATCCTCTCACAAGGAAGAAGGGAAAGAGAAGAGAAGAGGAAAGAAAGCAGAAATGTAGAGGAAATGGGAGAAAGGTAGAAATGAAGAAACAGGGCTCAGAGGAGAGGGTGATACTGAGTAACATTTTGGGACTCTACAAGATGGAAGTCTTGCAGATGGCTGAGTCTACCATCTCAGCCTCCCTGAGCTCCTGGCCTGGATGTTAGAAGGATGGCTGTAGTCAAGGTGCCTTTTAGTACAGGACCTGCCACTTGATCACCTTGAAAAAGTCATTTCCTCTCCCTCAGCTTTGCAGAGAGAGTTTGAGCATTGGTGAGGACAATGGATCATGGGACACCAACAGGAGTACAAATTTTGAATAGATGTTGGTGATGTGAATCAAGGTCTTAAAGCATTCTGTGTACTTTGTAATTTCATCTGTTTTCCATATTCTAAGGGGAAAATAATGAATTGCCCAAGTATTTGATAATAAAGATGTTCATGGCATCATATTTTATAATAGCAAGAAATTGGAAATAATCTATCTGCCCATAATAGGTGACTGGTAAAAATGGTAAATAAGAAAGTGGAGGCTCAGTGATAAAGAGTCTGCCTAGAATACAGTAGACATGGGTTCAATCCCTGGGTTGGTAAAATCCCTGAAATGGCAATCCATTCCAGTATTCTTGCTTGGGAAATCCCATAGACAGAGGTGACTGGCAGGCTACAGTCCATAGCGTCAAAAAGAGTCAGACACAATTTAGCGACTCAACAGCAACAAAAATTATAGTAAATAAGAAAGTATGTGTACATGAAAGACAATGTTGTAGAAAACATTTTATAATATATAAATATTCAAAATACAAAGTGAGAAGGGCAGGTTGTAAATAATGTGTGCCTTATGTTTCCATTTAAATCTACCCACATACATAGAAACAAAGATGATCAATATTTTACAGCACTTACCTATGGCTGATATGATTATGGGTGATTTTTTATTTATTTATTTTAGCATTTCAACGTTTTTATTTATATTAATATGAATTTCCTTTGTGAATGAATGAATGAATGAATGAAAGTCACTCAGTAATGTCCGACTCTCTGCAACCCCATGGACTATAACCCATCAGTCTCTTCTGTCCATGGAATTCTCAAGGCAAGAATATGGGATGGGGAGAGTATATGTTAAGTTTCAATTTTTTAAAAAATGAATTATTCAATCCAAGTCATTAGTTTTCCAGAATGTGCCTGCCCATTGAATCACCTGGAGGACTCTTGAGAAGCACTATTTCCTAGACTGAAGCTTCTTGAAGTGACTTAGTGATCAACTGGGCTGGGGAAATGGTACATGAGTTCAGTTCTTCTCAGTCTTGAATGAACATATAAATCAGCTGCAGCTTTTGTTAAAATACAGATTCTGATTCCCTAGGTCTGGGGTGACCTAAAACTCTGCATTTCAAACATGCAGTCAAATGGTATTAATGCTGGACGACACTTTGTGTATCAAAGGACAGATGATCCCCCAGCCCTTATAGGCTGACAGCAGCATGGCCTTGATACAAACCCACTTGATGCTGCACTCACTATCAGCCAAACTATTGGAGAAACTTTGGTTGGAGCAGCAGAAATATGGGCAGCCTGGTGCTATGCCAAGGGCTGGCTGGGACAGACCAAGTAGAGGGCAAAGCATGAGGACAGACAGACAGGCTGATGACTTCCCCTCTTGGTCAGTGTCAACTCAGAGCCAATAGAAATTCAAGAATGGTCCAGTCCAGGAGGATCTCTGGGACTCTACAAGCCTCTTTTCCTGGTCTGGTCTCAAACCTGTGTCTCTCCTAAAGACCCTCAAATCAGGAATCCCTGCCTAGGGTCTTGGTATAGATTGTGATGGATAGAAGTGAATAGAAATGAGAAGCTGGCTTCTAGTTCATCAGAGAGCCTGGGTTCCTGGTGTGGAGCATCTGCCATAGTCCTTCCCAAAGTGCCACATACTCCCCACAGCTTCCCCTTCCCAATTGTCTCCAAGTGACCTTTCACTGGACGTTAGGCGATAGCCCTCTCTGGACACCATCTTTGGCTATCTCAGTTCTCATCAATGCACCTGTCCTGTACCCAATATCATCAAAAAATATCCCTGGGCTTCCTCAAGCTCTTTTGCACATCACACTCACATTGACCCCACCCTCTCCTTCATCCTATACATTGTCTCCATCGAATCTGTTCTCTCCAAGACCAATATTAACTTCTGTAGAGTCAAACTCAATGACTTTTTTGATCTGTCAGATCTTTGGCAACTGCCTCCCTTGGATCCCTTGATATTGATTCACTCCTCTCCATGCTCTGCTTCTCAGGTTCACTGTAGATTCTTCCTTTTTTGCGGGGGTCATCCCTAAACCTTGAATTCACAAGCTGCCATCCTAAGCACTTTTCTTTCATATCCCATAGAGCTACAATCCATCCATTTCCACAGGTCCAATGATCATTCTCTGATGCCTCCCAAGCCCAGATTAAACATCCTCCTTTATCTCCAGCAGCCTCCAGGATACTACCTTCTGGATATCCTGCCATCATTCTCAACCAAATGCATCTAAGGTCAAATTCATCTTCTCCTCCTCCAAGTCCATTCATCCCTCCTAGTATCATTTCTCCTGCTGCCATAATATTCCTCTGGACAATAAGATTCAAAATCTGAGAACTGTTGACAATTTCTCCTACTTTCTTGACTCTTTTTTTTTTTTTGCTTCTATTTTTTTTTATTGGTTTTTCCATACAGTGACATGAAATCACCATGGGTTTACATATGCTCCCCCTCCAGAACCCCCCTCCCTCCTCCCTCCCGATTCCCTCCCCTTGGGAAATCCCGGTGCACCAGCCCCAAGCATCAATCCTGGGCTGGCGATTGATTTCACATATGACAATCAACAGATTTGTCAACAAGTTCCAATACACTATGTCTTTAAAATATAACCTTTGTTTTCTTCATAGCCATTAGAATTGTGCCTATATTCCTGGTTTCTCCACCTTCAGTACAGCCCAACCTATCTGAGGTTTCTGGACTTGTATTCTAAGTCCTGCTTTCATCACATTCCCACCCCACTCTAGTCTACAGTGATTTCCCACTGTGTGATACACTTTTCTAGGTGTATCTCACTTCTCTGTGGACACCTCCCAGGCAATGAGATTTCTTTCTTATTTTTCTCTTGGTATTCTCAAAGTTATCTTTGATTTCCCTACCTCCAAAGTCATCCCATCTTGTTGTCCATTCAGATCTTTTGGCATTAAGGTCATTGGATATGGTATTATTATCTATAGTTGAGTATCTATTTCTGCCAAGTTAATTATCAGCTCAGACATACAAAGTCATGTCACTTAACCTCCAATCTTCAGTTTCAGCATCTATAAATCACGAAATTAGAGTATGTAGTTATTAAAATTCTTTCCAGATCAAACTATCAGTGATTCTATGACTCAGTGTTTAAAGACTATTTTCTTTACCATTGCAATCCTACTCTGAACTCCCATTAAGTTTCATTGTGTTATTTATTGTTTTATATGCAGACATTCATTTCCCTTTTTAAATTGGATGGGCTCTTTAGGCCACAAAACAAAGCCTGTAGCTCTCTCCACCTGCCCCAGCTTGAGATATATCCATGCTTGCAAGTAGGACATAGAAACACACACTGCAGATTCAAATGGAAGGTTGGTTCTAGAATTAACTCTATTACAAGTTTGTTTGGCCACCTTGGAAAGTCCCTTTTTGTCCCTAGGCATCCAATTTCTTATCATTAGAATGAGAGGCTGGGCAAGATCAGTATTTTTCAAAACTATTTTAAGTTTCAAAGAAAAGTTTTCATGGAAACCTAAGGAAAATTAGATGGATAAAAGGTACCTGCTTAGCAGAATCAGAGAGAAATGGAGATATGGGATCCCAATTAGCATTGACCACTGAAGCAGGTACTGGGTGTGTATGTCAAGCTCACCTTCCCAATTTATCCCTCACTCCACCTTTCCTCTTGGTAACCACTCTACTCTATATAAAATAAACAACTAATAGGACCCTATTGTATAGCACAGGGAACTCTACGCAATATTCTGTAATGACCTAAATGGGAAAAGAATCTGAAAAAAAGAGTGGCTATATTTGTATATCTGGAGAAGTAAATGGCAACCCACTCCAGTATTCCTGCCTGGAGAAATACATGGGCAGAGGAGCCTGGTGGACTGCAGTCCATGGAGTTGCCAAAAGTCTGACAAGACTGAGTGACTTTCACTTTCACTGTGTTAATAGATATTTTCTCTGTATGCCTAGAAGGATCTGTGAATCTGAGATCCTTGGAAATAAATTAATTAACAAACCATGGCCTCATGACAGATCTGATGGAAAGAAAAAAGATAAACCATCAGTGGGGTAGATGCAATAAGCCCACAGGTTTTTACACTGGAAACTTTGATTGTTCTAAATAACAAGGATATGTCTGTGTGGATGCCAATAAAGAATGAACTCTGCCTTGACCCTTGCCTCCCTGGCTACTTCTCGGAGATCGGAGCAGCCTGATGTTTCTCTCAGCATGCCAAGCAGCTGACCCCAATTCTTTCATGCCTCCTGAGTTGAAAGAAATGTCTTGAGGTCTCACTCGTTTGTACAAGGTGCTGACTGGCTGGCGAGGCCAGGGCCTGGTCTTGGGTGGCTGGGAAACTTCCCCTCCTTAGGGAAATGTGGGAGAAGGAAATGGCAACCCACTCTACTATTCTTGCCTAGAGAATCCTGTGGACAGAGGAGCCTGGTGGGCTGCTGTCCATGGGGTCGCACAGAGTCAGACATGACTGAAGCGACTTAGCATGCATACATATATAACTGACTCACTTTGCTCTGTAGCAAAAATTAACACAACAGTGTAAACCAACTATGCATGTATGCACTCATACTCAGTCACTTTAGTCATGTCTGACTCTTTTCGATCCTATGGACTGCAGTCTGCAAGGTTTCTTTGTCCATGGGATTTCCCAGGCAACAATACCAGAGTGGGTTGCCATGCCCTCCTCCAGGGTATCTTCATGACCCAGGGATCAAACCCATGTCTCTTGCATTGCAGGTAGATTCTTTAACCTGCTAAGCCACCAAGAAAGCCTGTAAATCAACAATAAAATTAATTACACTGCCCACCACCCCATCCAAAGGCACTGGGGCATCCCTAAAGAAAATCAAGCTTCATCAAACATTGCTAGGTACCACTGGCCTAAATGATTTCTTCTGAAATTACTTTCTAAAATCCATGCTCCTTGAGGACTTCCCTGGTGGTCCAGTGATTAACAATCTGCCTTGCAATGCAGAGGACATGGGTTTGATCCCAATCAGGATACTAAGATTCCATAAGGTGCAGAGCAACTAATCACTTGAGCCACAACTAGAGAGTCCATGTGCCACAACAAAAGATCCTGCATGCTGCAATCAAAGATCTGATGCAACCAAACTAGTTAAAAAAGTATTTTAAAATTCATTTAAAATCTGTTGTCCTAAACATTGAAAAACCTTGACATGACTGAGCTATACCTTCTCCTCAAATTCTTTTATGTGCCCCTAGACTTATTTAGCATCCTATGATATCTATGTAGGGGATACCTTGCTAACTAGAGAGCTTGCCAAGAGGAATTAAAGGGAGGTGGCCAATCAGAGTTATTGACAGAGGGAGAAGAAAAGAGAAAAAGAGAGAACACTGCCTTCCACTACTGACCTGCAGATCCTGGGTGCCTGGAACCTCCAACTGATTTTTCCAGGCCATCTACACTGAGTTTATATTGCCTGATCAGGGTGGGTCAGCCTATAGCAATGTTTATAATTGGCTCCAGGATGGGGAAGAAAGGCGTTGGGATTTCACAAGGTCTTTGGTACAGTCTGGATAATAAGAAGATGGGAACATTAATGAATGTTTGTTAAAGGGGAGAGAGTCGCCTATAAAGCCTTCGCAGAAGCCAGGTGCTAGGACCCTGCTCAAAGCTACTGTCATTGATACTGATATCGGTGGTTTTGGCAGCCAGATATATGATGCTGGGGTCAGACATCTTCATATCACCTTTCCTTTGGTGCCCGTGGGGCTCCATCTAGCCTTAGGGAGGCAAAAGAGGCAAGAGTGAGTGTGTCTGGAGGGCCTAAGGACAGATTTTTGTGGCTGTGGACAGGCTGTGGCCATCAAGGTGATGTGAGAATGGGGGTTGATCATACTGTGAATAAAGATGAAAGGGACATCTTTGTTTTTCAACAGGCTCTATTAGTTGGTACCAGCTTTATGGATGAATGTCTAAAGAAATCCACTGTAGTCAGAAGACATTGACTTTAGATTTATCCTGGGATTGAGCAAGTGCCCTGTGTCCTAGACTACAAGGGCATATGACACAGTGTAAGCAGGGCAGGGGTGAAGAACACCTGGGCCTCTGATTGATACTGCTTAATTCAGTCCATCTATCCACTCATCTGTCTGTCCATCCATCTATCCACCAATCCATCAGTTCATCTACCTATTCATCTATCCAACCATCAGTACATCTACCCATCCACCCATCCATCCGCCCATCAGAATGCCTACCCATCCATCCACCCACTTACAAGGGGCAGAGACACTTCAGCATAGTATTCTCTGGGGACCAACTGGTTTATTGTAATTCTTCCTCATGGGTCATTTGCAAAGTTCCATAAAGGGCTCGATGAGGACATGGGAAAGGTCAGTCCTATACGCAGATGTCTGCAGAGTGAGCAATGAAAAAAGATGGGCAGAAGGGGAAACAGATTTCTGTTTTCTAAGGCCAATAGTCATTCTTCACCCCTTCTCCCAAACTCTTGTCCCCTCAATGGAAAATATCAAAGCATGGAGTATTCTACCAGGCAGCTAATGAGTGCTCACTGAGCATCACAAGACCTGTAACAGATGCATGTAAGACATGGTCCCTGTTATTTAGTAGCTTTATAGTTGGACTGGGGAGCTAAGTCATAAACACTTGAAAAGACCAGACTCTCTAATCTCTGAGCCCGGGGAATACTGAAGACAATAGAGGGGAGAACCTCATTGAGCAGGAAGAGAAATTCCTATAATTGAAAGGTCTTTAGCCCTTTATATGATTCCTCCTCTTTCAGCTACTCCTGTCAGCTCATCCCTGCTAAAGCCCTTTTGAATTCTATCAGCCTACAAGTGACACAGCAATCACACTTGAAGCTGGAGAAATCTTCAAGAATGAGGCAGAATTTCATCTGCTCCCTGCAGAGTGGGTCCATTTTGACAGGCAGAAGAGGGTGAAAGAATATTCTGGGTGGAGGAATAGTCTCCATATTTGACACTCTCTGGATTCCAACAATTTGCCAAACATTACTCAAGGTACTTGGAAACAAGCCAGGACAGACTTGACCTTGAGGCGATCTCAGGGCCTCAGATCCCAAGTCAACTTATTACAAGGAGCAGGAGTTAGCACAAAGGTGAGCACAAAGCCCTGTCAGAGTTGATGACCACGGATCTCAACTCAGTAAGGGCTCCTGGGAGGAGATGATGATATGAGACCTTTTCTGGGTGTGTGGGCAGACAGTGCGAACCAAGTCTGTTCTCAGCAGCCCTGAGAGGCCTGTGGTAGCAGCTTGCTGTCTGCTGCCTGAAGCCTTATGCTGCTTCTGGGCTGGAGCTGCTGAGGTCCCTGGAGCCAGACCCTCTGGCCTGGCCTCTCCCTCGCTGATCCTTCAGCTGCAGCTGAACCTGTCAGTCTGGTCTGACTGGTAAGGTGCAGGATGGACACGTGGAACTACCTTTCGAACCCCTCCTCTGGCTTCTGCTGTGATTCCCCATGGTTTAGGCAGGGACCCTGGAGTCACAGCCTCTGGCCCATATGTCTGAAGGTGCAAAAGTAGTTGAAAAGTGAAAGTGAAGTCACTCAATCATGTCCGACTCATTGCAGCCCCAAGGACTGTAGCCTGCCAAACTCCTCCACCCATGGGATTTTCCAGGCAAGAATACTGGAGTGGGTTGCCATTTCCTTCTCCAGGGGATCTTCCTGACTCAGGGATAGAACCCTGGTCTCTCGCACCACAGGCAGACTCTTTACTGTCTGAGCCACCAGGGAAGGTCTAAACCTTGTGGAAACAATATTCAACAAATTTAGTATGGTCAGCTTTTAAAAAAATATATTTATTTTACTCAGCTGTGTCAGGTCTTAGTTGCCACACTCAGGATTTTGTTATGTCACATGGAATCTTCCATTGCAGTACACAGACGCTCTAGTTGTGTCACTTGGGCTCCAGTAGTTGTGGCCCAGGGGTTTAGTTTCTCTGCAGCATGTGGGATCTTAGTTCTCTGACCAGGGATCAAACCCACATCCCCTGCATTGCAAAGCAGATTCTTAACCACTGGACCACGAGGGACGTCCCTGATCAGCTTTTTAAGTTTGATGTTTGGGGATATAAAGGGACTAGTGTTCATTTTGAGCAGGACAATAAAAGTACTGGAGAAAATTGCAATCATGATAAAATAAATGATTTATTTCTCTTCCCCTCCATACTAGTCATGCGTGCTGGGTAACAAGTGACCTGACCCCAAACCTTAACAACATAAAGCAGCAACACTTATTTTCTCAGAGTTCCTAAGGACTGGGCTGAGCTTAGCTGGGTGATTCTGCTTCAGTCTCTCACTAGGTTACAGTCAGTCAGAGGCATGTCACTTGAAGGCCTAGCTGGGCTGGAGGCAGAGCTACTGTCAAGTTCACTCTGTGGCCATTGTCAGGAGCCTTCATTTTCAACCAATGGGTCTCCTTATAGGGCTGCTCACACATAGCAGGTGGCTTCCCCCCGAGCAAGTGAACCAGGAAGCAGACCAGGATAGAAGCCACAGTGTCTTTTATAATTTAATCTCACAAGCTACATAACATCACGTCTACTGTGTTCTATTGGTCATGGAAACAACTGTGGTTCAATGTGGGAGGGAGCACAGGGGTGGGGCATGAATACCAAGCGACTGGGGATCATCAGTCACTCCAACTTCATTGTAGAACAATTAGAAAATACAGATAAATAAAAAGAAGGAAAGAAAAATCACCTCTAATAGCATTACCCTGACATTGCTAAAATGGAAGTCAACTCTTTCAGACTTCTGTTTCTATGCAGAAATATATATAAATAGGTTTTTTTTCATTAAACTACAATTACAAGATATGCTACTTTGTAACTCATTCTTCTCGCTCAGCATGTCATGAGCATCTTTGTGTGTGAAGAGACATCAGTATCTTGGGTTTTAATCATACCTTGGGTTTCAAAAGGTATGACATGCCCATCTTCCGTCTTCTGAGTTGGAGCCACTTCCTCAGACACCACCACCCTCTCCCATCCATGGGTGAAACATGAAGGTAAAGGTGGAAAAGGCAGCATATGATGGCGCTGAATTAAAGAGAAGGGGCGGGGTCTGAGTCCTCAACTCTATGACCACTCTCCCTCTTCTGCACAGTGGGGACCTCGTGTGGCCGGCTGGTGGCCCTGATAAGCTCAACTAGAGATGTGCTGCCCTGTGGGGCTCAAGCCTGCCAGGTAAGTTATCACAAAGCATGGAAGGTTCCCACCACTCCCCTGACCCTGACTCATTAGAGGTTTATTTCATGGGGCTTTTTCAAGGATTCACACCAGTAGTGCCTATCAGCAGAAGAGGAAACTGTACAAAGCCTCAAATCTCAGGATTTACCCAAACTGGGAAACAAGTGCAGAAGAGTTGCAGTATGTCCAGCCCTCAAAAGTGGGGGCCATGAGAGCAGAGGCAGAGTGATTATCACTGGTGTCCTCCTACACCTCCAGCCCCTGCCAGAGCTGGACTGCCAGGGAGCCCTGGAGACACGTTGCCCTAGTCACACTGCTGGAAGTAGAAGTCGGTGATGGGGTCTTCCCAGCTGGTGTCCTTCGGGAGATGGGTGATCTGCAGAGGCTGGTCAGTTTCAGGCACCGTGCAAAGAAACCAGCCTGGGTAGGCAGCCGACTCAAAGCTGGAGGTGAGCCCCGTGTCCCGCCGGTAGAAGGTAAATTTCTTAGACTTCTCGGCACTGTGGTAGAGCTCCATGATGTTCACTGGCTGCAGGCAGAGGGCATGACAGGTGAGGGATAGGAGCAAGCAGGAGGACATAAGGAGGCAGAGCTGCAGTCAACAGAACGCTGCAAGGGAGAGGTGCCCCAGCCACAGCAGCAGCAGCAGCATCTTTGACTTAGTGAAGCCACATGGTGAGGGTGCCCCAACAGGACCCACCTCTAGTTTCAGGGTTGGTTCCTGCCCAGTCCCACACGACAGGCACTGGCTCCCACCCTGGACACCCAGGATAACTGGAGAAAGCTTGGCATCCAGAGACCGATTGGGGACAACGCTGATCTCCTCACCTAGAGGAAGGAAGGGGATGTGGGAACCTTGACTGCCCTTCCTCTCTCTCCCCTACTGTGGGCTATATCAGACACCCTCCCCCCAGGCTGAACAGAAGGGGAGCTTCATAGCAGCTGTCCATAGGGAAGAGTGGTCTCCTAAGGTGGTCCAGTGAACGTCAAGACACCTAGGACCTTGAAGATGATACTATCTTCCATCCCCACATCCACTCCCTTGTCCAGGGTCAAAACTTCAAGTCTCCAAACCCCAAGGGAAATTTAATCACCTCTTTCAATGCCCCTTGACCCTCCAGACTTTTCTGTAACCTGCCTTGATAAAACTCCCAATTAAGAGTTATTTGGACATCTTTCTACCCTCCTGTGAGAGTCCTGAGATCAGAAAAGGGTCTCATTTCTCTCTGTATAATTCCTCCATCGCGCTCTCTCTCAAACACACATACACACCCACACAACCTCACAGAGAGCTCTACCTGGCCCTAACACTTGGTAAGTGTTAGGTAAGAGTGTTCCGGGTGTGTTCTGCTTAGGGAGCAGGCCCGGTCACACTGTGTGGGGCAGAGTGAATGAGCAGGGACCCAGATGGTGCCACCTGCCCCTCTAAGTCCCATCACTGAGTGACCAAGGACCCTCAGAGAGCCAAGGGAACCCAGAGTAAAGAGGCAGAAACCCCCTCTCACATGAGAGTAAAAATTTAGACAGCCTGCATTAGTGCTCTCCTCAACAAGGGCTACCAGAAAAAGGGATGTTGGACGCAGCTCCACCTACAAAGGAAATGACAAAACAGCCATCTTGGAAAAGAATCTCACCTCTATATAGAGGCTTCCGGTGCATGGCGCCATGCTGGAAAGTGTGGTATTTCATTTGTCATTGCTCAGAGCCTGGTTTTTTGATGCTCTATCTACTGTATCAGGTCTGTAGGTTTGTACCAGTGTTTTTAAGCCCTCTTCAGAAACCCTTCCTCTGAGCATACAGAGACCTAGGGAAGTAGGGTCAGGTTTTGGCCACCAACCTTTAATGACCTTCCCCGTTTGTAGGCCTCCGGCTAGAAGCTGGTTATCATGCAGGTAAAGCACCTTCAGTGCTGCGTCCTTCATTCTGAAATATCAGGACAGGATGACGCTCAGTTAGGGAAGGGGTTGCTCCAGCTTACCTGGGCTCTCCAGACTCCTCCAGTCTCAGGCACTATCACCCTCTCTTCCCACTGAACCAGAAGTAATGGCACAGCTTTTTCTCCCACCCCTGCGGGCACATGCCTATTGCCCAGACAATACCACATCCTCCCATCTGAGTCTGGGACTTTCTCCTTCACCCTCTGCAATCTTTTCTACACTAACCAGACTCTTTAATGTTTCGCATTGGGAAGGAAACTAAACTGTGTATCAGAGTCCTGGGTTCTCACCCTGGCTCTGCCACCATTATCACAATAGACAAACGGTTCACACTCTCTGGGCCTGAGTTTCCTCATGGCTAAACTAAGAAGATGGGATAGATGCTGTTCAGGCCTTTTCAAGGTTAAAATGTGCCTTGATCAACTTCCACCTTTACTTCTTCTGCTTGGTGCATTTATTAATATTTCTACTTGGCTATATAGTCCCTACTACATGAAGGACTTCTTTGCATTTAAAATTCTTTAATTTTGCTTTTCAAATTTAATTCACATTTACAATCTCAGTTGATTTTCTGACATCCTGTGAGGTGAAAGATGTACTCTGAAGGGGTTCTTCCAGATGTCATATGGGAAAAAAAAAGTATGCTATATACAAATTGGCTATATGTTGGCTAAACACAAATCTCTACTTCAAAGTAACTAATATGCTGAGTTGTGCTACAATCCTCTTTAATGGGACCTAGAAAGACTATTTTCCACATTTCCTTGACCGAAGAGCACCACTGTATAAAGCCACTTATAAGACTGGCTTTTCTTGAGAGGCAAGCTATACTAGACTCTGAGCTCAGTGAGAACAAGATTATTCTCATTCACTGTTCCAAGTCCAGAGGGGAGCGCCTGACTCAGCACAGGCCAGTGGACAGACAGACTGACAGAAGAGTTTTGCTAATGCTGTTTTGTCCCAAAGGGCAGTAAGGAAGTAGTGCCTGGACGGATTTCACAGCACCACATCGGAGGGTGGGGATGGGGGCCGTGGCTGAGGTGGGAGGCAGGGGAGGGTGGGAATGGTCGGTAACAGTAGGGATCCAAGCTCCTAACTGCTTTTCTCATTACGATGGACCAGGCCTCAGCTCTTTTCTCATGAGGTAGCCCCCAAGAGGGAAGCCTGCCCCAGTCTGGAGAGGCTGGAAGAGATGGTCTAAAGGCAAGGAGGTAGGTGCCTGTTCACACCTTTCCAGCTGCTCCCACTGTAGGCAAGCCTAAGCACCTCCTCAGTGGGAAGACTGGACAACAGGTCTACCCGGAACTCGCACCCCTTCCCACTGGACACGAATCAATCAGAGGCTCAGATACTCACTGGAAGCACAGCGCCCCGCTCAGGACCATCTTGAGTCTCCCCGGCGTGTAGACTCCCCTATTTTGAGATAATAGAAAATCTTAGGTGGAAATGGAGGCTGAGCTGCAGGGCACCTGGGCCCCCTGAGCCCTCCCCGCCTCCCCCCTCAACCCTCTACCCTGGCACGGGAAGAGCCCCCAAGGAGCAAGGGAATTCTAGGTCTGGGGTGAGGAGAGGCGAAGCCCAGGTACCCAGAGGACACCTCTGAATGCTCCTTTCTTCCGACGGAGCCCGTGCTGTCTGCCTGTTCCTCCAAGGTTGCCTCAGCCTTTTTAATGATCCCTAGGGAGGGGCCCCTGAAACTGCCTCAGTCTCGGGAGGAGGAGGATTTCCAGAGTGATTTCATACCACCTTAAGCTTCCATCAACACCTGTGCTCAGAGAAAGAAGCTTCTGGAAACGGTCTTCTTCGAGGAATTCTGAAGAACTTACAGGGGCTTTCCAGCCCTGTGTGATCACTGAGTTCCTAGACACCTGGCCCTGCCAGACCTGAGGGCAACACGTAGTGAGCTGTTCAAGGAAAGCAGAGTTCAGAACAACTCCCTTTCCTCCTTTCTCCCTGCCCGCCTTACTTCTCTCCCTCTTTCGTTTCCTCCCTCCTTTCCTTCCTTCTTCCTTCTTTCCTGTCTGCCTTTGTCAAGACTATGGAAAATGCTGGAGGTGGAGCTCACCCGCTTAGGTATTGTTAAGATTATATATTCATTGTAGAAAAACCTGAAAATCCAGATGGACCAAAAAAAAAAAAAAAATAGAAGAAGAAGAATTCTCATCTCCAGCTTGTGTATCATCAGCAAACCAAAACCAACAGTTTCCCTCCGCACATACATACCTGTAACCATCACTTTGCACATGCTGCATCCCAGATGTCCTCTGTTTAGTCTCTCTGTCCTGTTTGACTCTTTGTGACCCCATGAACTGTAGCTTCCCAGGCTCCTCTGTCCATGGGGATTCTCCAGGCAAGAATCCTGGAGTGGGTTGCCATGCCCTCCTCCAGGGTATCTGTGCAACCCAGGGAAAGAACCCAGATCTCCCGCATTACAGGCGGATTCTTTACCGTCTGAGCCATCTACCCTATTTTCAACTTGCTTTAGTAAAGCTAAATAGCAGAATCTCTTTTCGTATCAAGTATAATGATATCTGAACATTGAATAGCTGCAGAGTATTTCTATGCAACATCATTTAATTATAGCAACCAATTATTATTAGCCATTGTTATTATCATAATGTGTTATTGAAAATCTTGTAGTGACAAACATCTTTGTATCAACATCTTTGCTTGTGTGTCTGATTATTTCTCTTGAAAATAAAATCTAGCTTGGGCAATCTATTATTGCTCGTTCTTCAGTACATAACTGATAAAATAATGTGTGATAGTATGACATTTCATGAGGTTTTAATCTTTCCATGTGTTCCCTGTGATGGATCTAAATGAAAGGTAAGGGTCAGTGCATAGTAACAATTTAATTATGTCTTGAGCACCCCAGAAAACCATTTATTTTTAAGTCATATATTTTAAAAATATATTGTTTTCAGATGACTGGACTAAAATGTCCTTAAAGTGTTCAAAAATAAATAAAATATCACATGGTTCAAAGGATAAAAAAATGTTCATCACTCATAATGCAGCTACTGTGATAAACACCTGTCAGAAAATTAGAGCCTTATGTAACAATTATTAAGTTGGCCATAAATTGGCCAAATAGAAAAGACACTATTTGTGCAAATAGTTGCAAAAAAGAACAAAACAAAAAAAAGACACTCCAGAAAGAGTTGACCAATAGGCAAAGTGACTTTAAGCAAACAGGCTTTCATCTGCAAAGTGGCAATAGAGAAGAAGGTTTTGTTTTTCCTAAAAAGGTAAAATGCCAACTGTTTAGTTTGCCCCCTATGATCCCCTGACTCTAGTGAATTGCACCTATGTGACCACAGGACACTGCCATGGTGCTTCATCAAGCTCCCTCCTGCTTCTGCTAATAAAGAATGAAGCCAGTATGTGGTCTCCCTCCCCTCGCCCTCACAATGCTGAACATCCAGAAGGTTGTGCATGACAAGGGGTAGATACAGAGTGAATGGATGAGCCAAGAAAGTGAAAGAAACATAGAGAAAATCCCTGCGAAGAAAACTTCTCCAAACTTGAAAATAAAACACAATAATAATGGTGTGTGCTCTCAGTGTTGTGCTGGAACATTGTCAAACAGTCCTACCAAAAATTGCACAGTTCTCTGGGGAAAGTCCGTCTTTGTTTGACTTATTAATTACCATGGGTTAGATTATCAGAGTTTGTGAAGTTAGGTGTGAACTAAGAGAAGACTGATAAACTGCAAATAATTTCTGCCTGATAGAAAAAATAGTCCAAAAAGGTAACAATTGTCAGTTCAGTTCACTTGCTCAGTCATGTCCAATTCTTTGCGACCCCATGGACTGCAGCACGCCATGCTTCCCTGTCCATCACCAAATCCCAGAGCTTGCTCAAACTCATGTCCATCAAGTTGGTTATGCCATCTGACTATCTCATCCTCTGTCATCCCCTTCTCTTCTTGCCTTCAAATTTTCCCAGCATCTTTTCCAGTGAGTCAGTTCTTTGCATCAGGGAGCCAAAGTATTGGAGTTTCAGCTTCAGCATCAGTCCTTCCAATGATTCAGGACTGATTTCCTTTAGGATTGACTGCTTTCATCTGGGTACAGTTGTATTGCTATACAATTCATTAAGCAGGGTTTTGGGTTTTTATTTTTAGTTTAATTTATTTATTTTAATTTTCTTTACATTATTGTGTTGGTTTTGCCATACATTGACATGAATATGCCATTTAAGCCAATCGATTCCACCATTTCTTTCCTGACTGATCATATTAGCTTCTGTTCCTTGACTTACCCTCTGAATCTGCTTTATCATCCTTCCAGTTCCCTCATTTATTAATAATGATAGATCTTTGACACATGCTCAATGTATGTTTGTGTGAAAATCATGTTTTGGATTTTTTGAAAATTAAACTGACATTATATAAAACAATGTTCCTTTGCCCCAGATTCACCCACCATGTGTGGTGGTTTTCAAATCTGTACACAGATTCTTTGATACTCCATCCTTTAAGAAGCGGAGCTTAATTCTCCTTTCTTTGAGTGTGAACTGAATTTAATGACTAAAGAATATATCGGGTTGGTCAAAAAGTTCATTTGGGTCTGTCTGTAACATCTTATGGACCATGGAGGTGCCCAGGGGCTATCTCAGCCTGCAGAAGGGTAATGCTCCCAATGGAGACTTCTCACCATCTTTAAGTGGCAGTGTCCTGGAGGTGAGTGCAGATCCTGTCTTTGATGGGGAGAGGAGAATTTAAACAGTGTAAGAGTACACACCTGTACTAGTAGGTAAGCACACATTCACAAACAGTTTATTATAGCAAAATGGTCATTTTTATTAGGAAGATAAATTAAACAATAATTAAAATAGCCAATATTCATTTGATGTTCACTATGTCCCAAGAACTATGTTTAGTGGTTGGCCTGAATGTTCTCATTTTGTGCTCAGAACTTCCCTGGGTGGTTAATACCATAATTAATATGTCTCATTCATGGATGTGGAAACCAAGAATAGAAATAATAACTGTCACCTGATACTGGACCTATAATTAATATTAGAGTCAGAATCAAGCCAAGGAAACCTGAATCCAAACCCCAAAACACAACACAGCAGTCAGAGTGATCTTTTCATAGTCTGAGTCAGATCACAGCCCATCTACTCCCAGAGTCTCTGAGAGTAAAAGGAAAGACTTGGCCACGTTTTCAAAGCCCTGCAAAATCAGGCCCGCATTAATTCTTGCCCTCATTCTTTCACCACTCCATGCAGTACATTTAAGGCACACAAACCTCTTGCTCTTTCTTGAGCAAGTGAAGCATGCCCCTGCCTCAGGGCCTTTGCACTGGCCATTCTCTCAGCACGGAAAGCTCTTCTCCAAGAAATCAGTGTGGCTCACTTTTTTTACTCTTTTAAGTCTTTGCTAAACTGTCACCTTCTCAACAAGACTTACACTCACCACCCTAAATTGCTTTCTCCTACTTCCAATTCCCCTTTCCATGCTCCATTTCTTTGCACAGCACTCACCACTTATAAGCACACTGACTAGTTTGGGTGTACTACTGATCAGCTCCCCTGCCAGTCCTGTTGGAAAATAAACTCATTCAAAGGAAGATGTTTTCTATTTTCTTCATTGGCATATTCTAGGCACTTAACGCCTTCGATAAATGATGCTGCATTGACATTGTAAATTACAAACTGCATCATGTAGAAAAAGCCGGATAATCGCCTAAAATTTTGTTCACAATTATGATTTTATTTCTCAGAGTTTTTTTAAAACTTTTTTGGAATATAATTGCTTTAATTGTGTTAGTTTCTGCTATACAACAATGTGAATCAGCTACACGTATACATATACCCCCTCCCTCTTGAACCTCCCTCCCACTCTCCTATCCCATCCCTCTAGGTCATCACAGAGCATTGGGCTGAGTTCCCTGTGCTATACAGCAGCTTCCCACTAGCTATCTATTTGACACATGGTAGTGTATATAGGTGCTTCCCTGGTGGCTGAGATGGTAAAGAAACTGCCTGTAACTCAGGAAGCCAGGGTTCAATCCCAGGATTAGGAAGATCTCCTGGAGGAGGAAATGCAACCCACTCCAATACTCTTGCCTGAAGAGTCCCATGGACAGAGGATCCTGGTGACCTACTACAGTCCATAGGGTCGCAAGGAATCAGACATGACTGAGCGACCAACACTTTGACTTTTCACTTCAATGTATACATGTCAATCCTACTCTCTCAATTCATCCCACCCTCTCTTTCCCTTGTTATGTCCACAATCTGTTCTCTACATCTTGTGTTTCAGTTCCTGCCCTGCAAATAGATTCATCTGTACCATTTTTCTAGATTCCATATGTATGTGTTAATACATGACATTTATTTTTCTCTTTCTTACTTTACTCTGTATTGATGCCTTTGACTCTTCATTCTCTCGATGTAACAAATAAGGCCACAGGCGGACAAACTTTGGCCTATGGACAAAGATGGGCCAACTATTTGTTTTGTTGGAACACTATCATGTTCGTTTGCTTACACAGTCTATGAACACCTCCGTTCTACAATGACCACATTGAATATTTGTGACAGAAACTACATAGCTTGCAAAACCTAAGATACTTCGTACCTGGCCTTTGAGAGAAAAAGTTGGCTGAAGTCTGGTTAAGACTCTCTGGATCCAAGTCCTAAGTGTGTCGCTGATCAGCATGTATTTTTGATCAAGTAATTGAATCTTTCTGTGTTTTGGAGTCCTCATCTGTGAAACAGGAATAAAAATAGTATTTACCCAGGTTGTTGAGCTTAAATGAGTTAATGTATGTGATGTGCTTAAAAGAGTGCCAGGCACATTCATGCAGGCATGCTTAGTTGCTCTAAGTGTCCAACTCTTTGTGACTCCATGGACTGTAGCCTGCCAGGCTCCTCTGCCCATGGACTTTTCCAGGCAAGAATACTGAGTGGGTTGCCATTTCCTTCTCTGAGGGGATCTTCCAGACCCAGGGATCGAACATGTGTCTCCTGCATTGGCAGGCAGATTCTTTATCACTGAGCTACCTGGGAAGCCCACCAGGCACATAGTAGATGCTTAAATGTCAGCTTTATCATCACCATCACCACCACCAGCAGCTATGTGGCCTTGGGAAATTTACATTTTCTCTCTGATGTGATGATTCATCTCACCTTTTTGTTTCTCTATAAAAACAAGGTAATAGCGACTTCACTGGGTTGTCACAAGGAGTGGATGAGACAGAGGCTGTGAAGAGCATGGTAGGCACTTGGCACAAACCTACAGACACCTGCTTACTGCCCTCTTTGTGTTTCCCTGTCTCCTCCCCAGATACATAAAGAGGAAACTGGGAACATAGCAGAGGCCAGGTTCACATTCCCCTAACTCTGGGGCTAGTTCAAGACCAAACACTTCCTTGCACAGGTTAATGCCCTTACCTGGGCCAGAGAATGAGAAAGCTCCACCCCAGTCTGGCTGAGAGGCCAGAGCACATGCTATGTGATTTCCACGTTACTTACAAGAAGCCTAACATTGGCTGCTCATTTACTGTGCCCAGCACCATCTCAAAAGCAGTACAGGTATTGTGCCAGGGGTCCTGGGAGATAAGCACTAGTCTCATTCGCATTTGATTGATAAGACAAAATGAGGCTTAGAGAGTTTGGTTCACAAGGTCAAAAACTAGTAATAGATAGACCGAATATTGGTCCTCTGGCAGTTGGATTCCATACTAACTTGTACCCCCTCCCAAGCTCCATCCCCAACTGTGAACAACTAAACCATGGAATTCTGCCAATTCAAGTGATGGAGGAAAGGAGGGAAGAAATGGAAATTAGTTGATCTCCCTCTGAGGGTTTTGTTTGCAGGAAGGATCAAGTCTCCAAAAGAACAGGGGTTTCTTCCTCCACAAGAACAGGAAAGATATGCTAACCCCAGAGTTGGTTCAGAGACAGAAGGCTACACCAGGACAGACAATATAGTGGTGGACAGGACTTCCCTGGTGGCACAATGGATGTGAATCCTGCCTGCCAGTTCAGGGGACATGAGTTCCATCCCTGATCCAGGAAGATTCCAGATAAGAGCAACTAAGCACCCACCCTCTAGGACCTATGAACCAGAGTTAATGAAGCCCATGCACCTAGAGCTTGTGATCCACAACAAGAGAAGCCACCGCGGTAAGAAGCCTGCACATCACAACTAGAGAGTAGCATGGCCGCATGCAGCAACGAAGACCCAGCATAGCCAAAAATAGATTAATTTTTAAGAAAAGAATGTGTTGGATTATGGAAATGTTTTTTAAAAATGCAGTGGTGGACATCCAGATCAAAAGGATTCCTCACTCCCTGGGATGACATCTAGGGGCTTAGAACATCCTTGAAGGACCCTGCCTGACACAGGAGAGATGGTAGTGATGCACACACAGCCTCCAGGGAGCCCCAGGCAGAAAGGGACCTCCTCCACCGACTCCAGCCACAACCTGTGGTCACTGTGGGAGTGACATACGGGAAGGTGCCACTGGGCTCTTAGCACATCTGAGAACCCCTGGGCTCCCCATGAGATCACAGGAAGGTTTGAGATCTGGGCACTGGCTGCAGCTGGGTCCCTTGTTTCTGATTAGTTCCGTGGCATCTTCCAGTGAGGGAGGGCTGGGGATGGGCCAGCTCTACAAGCAGGGATCAAGGAGTGTGTGGGTGACCCAGGAGGCAGGGTGAGGCTCTGTGTGTGTCACACCCACCCAGCAGTTTCTGCCGATTGAGTCACTAAGGGTGGGGTCAGAGCCACTGGCAAACTCCTTACCCCAGATGTGGATGAGACCCTCCCCAAGCAGGTCCAGAGGTTTCTCTCCTTTGCACCTCAGAAGCCCCCAGAGCCTAAGTACTCCCCTCCCATGAGTTGTGTGGTTTGGCCATGACCAGACTTCTGTTTGAAGAACAGCTGGCACTGGAGCCAGATTCTGGACCTGGGTGTGAAATTGGAATTAAACCAAAAACATGGAAGGGAAAAGCCAGCCGTTCAGAAAGAGGGCTGGTCTGGCTCCATTCTCCCCAGGTCCTCCCCACCTCCTGCCTGTCAAGTGTCCTAAGCTCTGTGTGCATGGCCATGACCTCATCAGAGAGGGCACTATCGGACAGGGTGGATCGGGCCAGCCACAATTTGATCCATTGCTTCCAACCATTCATGCAATCAGTCCATGTGATCTTTGCTTCTTTCCACAAAGGACTTGGAGTGGTGAGCACCCACAGCAGAGCCAGCCAGGGCAAGGGGAGCTGCATCAGGGCTCCCTGTGGGGAGGCTCTAAAACTCCTGGTGGCTCAGATGGTAAAGAGTCTGCCTGCAATGTGGGAGACCCGGGTTCAATTCCTGGGTCAAAATTTCACTTTTTCAAGTTAGCTATGTTAGCAGTGCTTGGAATAGAGAAGGTAAAATTATCACCCACATATATATAAGCTTCCCTGGTGGCTCAGTTGGTAAAGAATCTGCCTGCAATGCAAGAGACCCAGGTTCGATCCTTACTCCCTGGGTGGGGAAGATCCCCTGGAGAAGGAAATGGCAACCCACTCCAGTATTCTTGCCTGGAAAATTCCATGGACAAAGAAGCCAGGCAGGCTACAGTCCATGGGGTCACCAAGAGTCAGACACGACTTAGTGACTAAATCTATAGTTGCTCAGTCATATTCACCTCTTTGGGACCTCATGGGCTGTGGCCCGCCAGGCTCCTCTGTCCATGGAATTCTCCAGGCAAGAATATTGGAGTGGGTTGCCATTTCCTCCTCCAGGAGATCTTCTTGACCCAGGGATTGAACCCATCTCTCCTGTGTCTCCTGCACTGCAGGCAGATTCTTTACCTGCTGAGCCAAGGGGGGAGCCCATATATATATATATGGGTTTATATTCTTTGCAGTTTCTCAAGATGGAAGCTTAGATTATTAATTTGACACATTGACTTTTCTACTATAAGTATTAAACTCTATGAATTTCGCTCTAGGCATGCTTTAGTTGCATCTCACAAATTTATACATATTGTATTTTTATTTAATTCAAATATTTAAAAATTTCCCCTTAGCCTTCCTCTTTGACCTACAAATTAAGTAGAAGTATATTGTTTAATTTTCAAATATTTGGGGTTTTTCTAAAGAATTTTTTTTCTAGTTAATTTCTAGTTAATTCAGTTATCATCTGAGAATATATCCTGTGTGATTTCTCTTATTTTAAATTCACTGGGTTTTGCCAGAATATAACCTATCATGGTGAATATTCTGTGTGCACTAAAAACAGAAAGTGCATTCTGATACTGTTGTGTGGCGTGCTCTATTGATAGTGTTTCTCAGGTCTTCTGTACCCTTATTGAATTCCTGTCTACTTGCTCAGTCCATTATGGAGAGAGGAATGTTAAATTCTCCAACTATAATTGTCTATGTCTCCTTTCTATTCTGTCTTTGCTTCATGTGCTTTGAAGCTCTGCTGTTAGGAGCATACACATTTAAGATGATTACATCTTTTTGGAGAACTGACCTTTTTATCTCACATAGTCATATATGTGTTTCTCTGCAACTATAGCATCCCATTGCATGCATGCTAAGTCATTTCAATTATGTCTGACTCTGTGCAACCCTATGGACTGTAACCTACCAGGCGCCTCTGTCCATGGGATTCTCCAGGCAAGAATACTGGAGTGGGTTGCCATGCCCTCCTCCAGGGAATCTTCTGCAATGACAGGCAGATTCTTTACCCCTAGTGCCACGTGGGAAACCCTGTGGCTTTGTACAATCACCACCACTATCAAAATAGAGAACTATTCTGTCCTCGCAAGGCTCTTTCATGCTATCCCTTCATACCCACATTTTGGCTTCACCCCCAGTCCCTAATCCCTAGCATCCACTATCTGCTTTTTAATAGTCCCCAGTTGGCTGGGAACTATTTAGTTTTACTCCTGTTATTTCAGCATAAGTATTATTATTAGTAGTATGTCTTTATATGTACTTTTTAAAGTGTCCTAGTTTGGTAGTGAATTTAATCCCTTTTTCTTTTATTAGGATTATGAATGTTTTTTATTGTGTCTATCTTATGATTTTATTTTAGACTTTCTGCCTACCATAATTTTTGTTGTGCTTCATTCATACTTTTTGCTTGCTCGATTCATTCTTTTTTTGTTTCAATTCATTTTCTTCTAGTATGTTAGAAACATACAATTCTATTTTTACTTTTATACTGGTTAATTTTTGATACACAGATTTAAATGTATTTTTCTTTTTCTCTAAAAATTTATATTTATTTGCTATTTAGCATGTTATATTCTATAAGACCTAGCTCAGAACTGATTTTACATGCTTCAAATAAATTAAATTTTTATTTCTTAGAAGAAAGTGTGAGATTAAGATATTTACTCCAGTTTAGACTGGGAGTCAGCAAACTATGGCCCATGGACAAAACCTGGCTCACTAACTATTTTTATACAGTCTATGAACAAAGAACATTTTTTGCACTTTTAAATGAGTGAAACAAGAACTTCCCTGGTGGTCCAATGACTAAGACTCTGATGCTCCCATGGGAGCAGCCAATCCTTGGTCAAGGAATTAGAAATACCACAACTAAGAGGTCACATGCCACAACTAAAGATCCTTGCATACTGCAATGAAGATTGAAGATTTCATGTGCCGAAACTAAGACCCAGCACAGTCAAATACATAAGTATTTTTAAATAAAAATAAGAAATAAATGAGTGAAATAAACTTTAAGGAATAATATTTCATAACAGTAAAATTTATATGGATCTCAAATTGTAGTGTCCACAGATAAGGTTTAACACAGCTTTGCTCGTTGACTGATGTATTGTCTATTTTTGTGCTGCTGCTTCAGCAGAGTTGAATAATTGTCACAGAGACTGTATGACTGACAAAGCCTAAAATATTTATTGTAATTTATGGCCCTTTACAGGAAAAGTATGGCAACGCCTAGCATGTGTGCTAAGTCACTTCGGTTATGTCTGACTCTGCAACCCTATGGAGTGTAGCCACAAAGCTCCTCTGTCTATGGAATTCTCCAGGCAGGAATACTGGAGTGGGTTGCCATGCCCTCCTCCAAGGGATCTTCTTGACCCAGAGATAGAACCCACATCTCTCACATCTACCTGCATTTACAGGTGGGTTCTTTACCCCTGCGCTTCCCTCACGGCTCAGAGGGTAAAGAATTTGCCTGCAATGCAGGAGACCAGGGGTCAATCCCTAGGTCAGGAAGATCCCTTGAAGAAGGGAATAGCATCCTACTCCAGTATTCTTGCCTGGAGAATTCTATGGACAGAGAATTATGGTGGGCTACAGTCCATGGGGTTGCAAAGGGTCACACATGACTGAGCGACTAACACTCACTCACTCTTTATCACTAGTGCCACCTGGGAAGCCCGGCAATCCCGAGATCATCAGTCAAATGTTGCCTCTCCAAGCTTCCCTAGCTCAGGTTCACACTGTCCACTGTTTATGAAGTGGGGAACCTAGGCTTTCTTCACCCACCAGGTTGATGACAGACAAAAGAGCAGAAAATGATCTTAGTATTTTTGTATCTCTCCAGGCCTGAGCACCACGCCGTTTATTAGAAGACTATATTTGTTGTTCAGTCACTAAGTCATGTCCAACTCTTTGTGACCCCATGGACTGCAGCACCCCAAGCTTCACTGTCCTTCACTATCTCCCAGAGTTTGCTCAAATTCATGTCCATTGAGTCTGTGATGCTATCTAACCATGTCATCTTCTGCCACCCTCTTCTTCTTTTGCCTTCAATATTTCCCAGCATCAGGGTCTTTTCCAGTGAGTCAGCTCATCACATCAGGTGGCCAAATTCTATTAGAAGACCATGTTCTTTAGTCGCTCAGTCGTGTTCAACTCTTTGCAACCCCATAGACTGTAGCCTGCCAGGGTCCTCTGTCTGTGGGGATTCTCCAGGCAAAAATAGTGGAGTGAGTTGCCATGCCCTTCTCCAGGGGATCTTCCTGATCCAGGGATCAAACCCAGATCTCCCACATAGAAGAAGGTGGATTCTTTACCATCTGAGCACCATGGAAGCCCAATACTATGCTATAAACATCTATTTAAATTATCACCTATCTGCCTCCCAACTTTGATCTAGTGTTTCTGATAACAGTTTCATCTGCATGTGAATTATCTCTCCAGATGCAAAGTAAAATCTTGAGATTTTACTAGTTCATTAAGCACATTGAGAGACCGAATCATACTGCATTGTACAAAGCTAATCTGACTCTTTCTATAAATGTAAATGTGTCTTCTGTAGTATTAAAATGTCCTGAATTTTCCTTCTAGCAAGATGGGGTAACAAGAACCAAATTTAACTTCCCACCTGACTCAGCTAAAAAAAAAGAAAATGGGTAACATTTATGAAGCCATGGTTTTAAAGCACTGAACATCAGCAAGGGAAGGACAGTGATCCCTGAGAGATAGGAAACAGATGTGGCAACCCAGTAATTACCCTCACTCTGCAGTAGAAACCCAGGGATCAGCATTCTTTCTCAGTAGAGGAGATAGAGTTTTCAGTCTGTGGAAATAAAGGTAGTTGGGGATTAAAAAAAAAAAATTATAAGAATGAAGGGTTGCATAGAAGGAGAATCCAGAAGACCTATAGAGGGTCCCCATTGCACAGTTACCAGAGTACTGATTCATGCATCATAAATGAGGAATCTATCCAAGGCTGGAGATTCAGTTCAGTTCACCCACTCAGTCGTGTCCAACTCTTTGCGACCCCATGGACTGCAGCGCTCCAGGCTTCCCTGTCCATCACAACTCCCAGAGCTTGCTCAAACTCATGTCATTGAATCAGTAATACCTTCCAACCATCTCATCCTCTGTTGTTTCCTTCTCCTCCTGCCTTCAATCTTTCTCAGCATCAGGGTATTTTTCAATGAGTCAATTCTTTGCATCAGGTGGCCAAAGTATTGGAGCTTCAGCTTCAACGTCAGTCCTTCCGGTAAATATTCAGAATAGATTTCCCCTGAAATTCCTTTAGGATTTCGAACAATATGAAAAGGCTGGAGATTAACACACTCTAAAAGTTTAGTGGGAGTAATACCTGTCCCCACCAGCTGGACTGGGAATCCCATAATTCCTAGGCATTGGAGTATAGTATTCAGAAGGACTTTGCTTAAGAAGTGGAAAATGATTAGACCTGGACTAAATACTATTGTGGTCCCACCTCTCCAATCTTAAATCAAGACCCCAAATGATTAAATAGGGCTTCCCTGATGGCTCATATGGTAAAGAATCTGCTTACAGTGCAGAAGATCCAGCTTCAATCCCTGAGTCAGAAGGATCCTCCAGTATTCTTCTTCCTTATATGTCTTTACAAATCAAGAAGTCCTAACTATCTGGAATTGGAAAGGCAGACAGCTAATATGTGCCCTGAATGGGATTCTGGAACATAAAATGGATATTAGATGGGAAAAAAAGCATAACTATTAATATATTAATTGCAACAAATTAGTGCTGTACTAATGAAAAATGTTAATAATAAGGAAAACAGTTCTGAATATATAAAACTCTCTGTACTATCTGTGAGATAATTTTGTAAACCTAAAGCTGTTGTAAAATTCAATATTTAGTTAAGACAACCAGCATCCAACAAAATAAAATTCATAATGTCTGACATCCAATCAAAGATTACTAGGCAGACAAAGAAACAAGGAAAAAAGATATAGTAGGAGAAAAATATAAGTTGAAACCAAGCAGAACTGGCACAGATGTTAAAGTAAGAAATGAAAAAAATTAAATGAAATGTTAGTCACTCAGTCATGTCCAACTCTTTTGATCCCATAGACTGTATGTAGTCCACCAGCTCCTCTGTCTATGGAATTCTACAGGCAAGAATACTGGAGTGGGATACCATGCCCTTCTCCAGGGGACTTTCCTGACCCAGGGATTGAACTCAGGTCTCCCATATTGCAGGCAGGTTCTTTATCATCTGAGCCACCAGGGAAGGTCAAATTAAAAAATACAGGACATCAAAACAGGACATTTAGTTATTAAAGCTAAAGTTCACATGTTTAAAACAGGTTAACAGTTTTGAAAGATTTTTCAAAAACAGACTTGAATGAAATTCTAAGATGAAAACTACAATGTTTAGGATGAAATAAACATTGAATGAGTTTAATAGAGCATTTGGTATTATAGATGAACTGATTAGTAAACTAGAGAACACAGCAATAGAAAATATCCTAAATTATATATATAGAGAAAAAATAAAAACAAAATTCAACAACAACAGAAAAGGAAAATCAGGGGATTTCGCTGGTGGTCGAGTGGTTAAGAATCTGCCTTCCAAAGAAGGAGGCTTGGGTTTGATCCCTGGTCGGGGAACTAAGATCCCACATACCACGGGGCAAGTAAACCCATAAGCTGCAGCTAGACAAACCTGTGTGCCACTCTAGTCAGAGCACCACAACAAAAGCCCAGTGCTGCCAAAATTAAAAAAAAAGAAAAAAGGAGAATCAGTGAAATGTGGAACAACTCCAAATGTCCTAATATATGTAATTGAAATCTTTGGAGAAGAAGATGAGGCACAAAAATATATATTTAAAGAAAAATGGCCAGAATTTCTGTTCTAAAATGCGCATATTTTCACTTGATCCTAGTCAAAAGGATGAGAAGTGATTGCATATTTTCTTCACTTGTTATGATAGCAGTCACCATTAACATGTGTCCCAAGTTTGAATCCCTACTAACATACTTTAATAGATGTGGGACTTATGTAAGTTCCTTTACCTCTCTAAACTTCAATTTCTTCATTTGTTAATGGGGTACCAACTGCTGAGAAAGAAGAAATCATTCTAGAATGAGTTAGTCATGAAAACTTTCACCCTATGGGTGGAGTGACTAGTCTTCCTGGTTTTTTGCTTATTTTCCCAAAGTAATTATTAATAGTCCTCCTTTTCATCCTCAGAAGTACCCTGGTTTGTATGTTAAGTGTTGTGACCATAGTTACAGGGTTACTGAGAGGACTGAATGAGATAGTGTCTGGTCTGATGTGAGTTCTATGTATTTAACTCATGAGTAAACTATGAATATATGTTGTCAATACATATACAACTTACTTCAGTGGTTTCACCTTATTTGCATGTTTTTACTATTAAACAGTGCAGGTTAGAGGTAGGTAGACATACAGAAGGACGTCCCAGTTAGCTCCAGTGGTGAAGAGCCTGCCTGCCAATGCAGGAGACATTTAAGAGACAAGGGTTCCATCCCTGAGCTGAGACCCCTGGAGGAGGGCATGGCAACCCACTCCAGTATTCTTGCCTGGGAAATCCCATGGACAAAGGATCCTGGCGGGCTACAGTCCACAAGGTCGTGAAGACTCAGATAGGACTGAAGTGACTTAGCATGCCCACAAACATACACAAAGTGAGGATTACTATAGGTCTATTTAGATTTTAAGTTTAGAACAAACATCTAAAAAACAACTCTATGGTATAATTAAAATAGATGTAATAATGATTGTACATGTGTTTTCATCGTTTGGTCAAAGGCCACTATTGAAGCAGACATGCAACGCTTGCATTTTTCTTTTTTTTAATTTTCTTTACTTTATTGTGTTGGTTTTGCCATACAATGACATGAAACTGCTGTGGGTATACATACACTCCCCCTCCAGAAACCCCCTCCCTCCTCCCTCCCGATTCCCTCCCCCTGGGTCATCTCGGTGCACCAGCCCCGAGCATCAACCCTGGGCTGGCGATTGATTTCACATATGACAATTAACATGTTTCAATGCCACTCTCCCATATCATCCCACCCTTGCCCTCATCCACAGAGTCCACGAGTCTGTTCTATATGTCTGCGTTCCTTTTGCTGTCTCGCATGTAGGGTTCTCGTTACCATCTTTCTAAATTCCATATATATGCGTTAGTATACTGTATTGTTGTTTTTCCTTCTGGCTTACTTCACTCTGGATAATAGGCTCCAGTTCCGTCCACCTGAGTAGAACTGATTCAAATGAATTTTTTTTTAATGCTGAGTAATATTCCATTGTGTATATGTACCACAGCTTTCTTATCCATTTGTCAGTTGATGGGCATCTAGGTTGCTTCCATGTCCTGGCTATTGTAAACAATGCGGCGATGAACATTAGGGTGCATGCGTCTCTTTCAATTCTGGTTTCCTCGGTGTGTATGCCCAGCAGTGGGATTGCTGGGTCATATGGCAGTTCTATTTTCAGTTTTTAAAGGAATCTCCATTTTTCTTATTATATTTATGAAGTGAAGTGAAAGTGTTAGTCGCTCAATTGGGTCTGATTCTTTTCAACCCCATGGACTTTGGCCCACCAGGCTCCTCTGTCCATAGGATTTCCTAGGTAAGAATATACTGGAGTTGGTTGCCATTTTCTTCTCCAGGGGATATTCCTGACCCAAGGATCAAAACCGGGTCTCCTGCACTGCAGGCAGATTCTTAACCATGTGAGCCACCAGGAAAACCCTATTGTAGTTACAACTAGTGTAAAAATAAAAAGGAAATGGATTTTCATTAGTTTGTATCTCTTCATCATGACAGTTTTGGTCTTGCAGAAACTTAATGCATCCTTATTTAAATGAAAACACTATGGATGGACAAGGCCGATACTTGGGGACTAAAGTACCCACTTCAGAACGCCATCATGCTGGTACCCTGATCTGGGCCATCCACTCTCTATAAATGGGCAGGCTGCTAACAAATTAGCCTGCCAAGCTTCACAAACACTGGAAGAAAACACAAGGTTTCTGGGCTAGGAACAAGGATAGTCTTTTCAACATATGGTGGTGATACATACAATTGGCATCAGACCAAAAAAGCAGGAACTGAAATCTCTATGGGAACCAGAGCCAGTGTTGGAAAAGCAGAACTGTAATTGACAAACTGCTGGAGGCTCAAAGGGTAAGAGTCTGAGACTGAAAAACTAGGGGGTGGGGGTGCGTGGTGGGGAATCCCCACACATTGTCAGTTTTACCTCCAAGCTGTGGACCAGGTTCTTACAGTAAATCTCAGAGGAAAATCCTTTTGTGCTACCAGCAAGGGAAGAAGAAAGGGAATCATTTTGGAGGGAGTCATATTCTCAGTTCCTCATATGTTGAGTAATTTTGAATTGCCCCCTGGACATTGTAAATGTTTATTACAGAACGTGTCTGTTACATTCCTCTGAAGAAGCTTTTATTTCTGTTTTAGCACTCAGTTCACTTAGACGTGAAATGCAAAGTCTGTCTTTCAACAATATGTCTCAGATCAATTCTTCTATCTTTAACTGGGTTCCTATGTATGTTTCAAGAATCAGCTAGAAATTTGGGTGGTTTTTACACAGAATTTTGTGACTCTCTCTCTTAATGTCTCTCTCCTTCTAAGGTTACCTGCTCACTTTCCAGTGGCTATGGTTGTCCCCAAACCTGTCCCCTGATCTTTCAAAGACTGTAGGATTTTCTATTAGTTCTAGTTGTTTCACACCATGCAGCATTAGTTAGCTTTCAGTCTAAAACTGCAAAAATGAGAAACTGACATTTGTGGATTATTTTTTCTAAGCAGCTACTTCACTCTAGAATCTCTCTGCATATACTTTCTTGTGCTCACTTGCCAAGGCACTCAGATCTCCTCCCTACCAGGTCTTATAGTTGTTTTTGTGAAAGTCTTGATCCAATAGGAGCCTACTCAAGCCACCCAAAGAAACATATCTTTCTAAGAATTGCTTTCAAAATTAGCACATCATGGCATTTTTCCCTGATCTCTTACTTTTACGTTAACTGGAGAATTAAGTTAAATTGACTGATTTCAATTTGCTTCCACCTTTCTTCCATTTTTTCATTGTTTCCTTTCTGATATCTTCTTTTGTTTCTTTTTCTCCTTCCTTCACTGCTTTCAGTCAGATGGAGGAAGGTGGTTTTGTTTGTTTTTCCTTTATTCACTTTCCTCTCAAGTTTGGAAGTTACATACTCTCTATTAATTTGACAGTTACTCTAGCCATTTCCTAGACTTAAATAAATACAAAGTTAGTCATTATTTTTAGCTGGGGAACTGTGCCATAGTGAGGGTGGCTATGAGGGTAGGATGGTAACTTCTTCCTGGTTTATCTGAGTTTTCCCTGCTTGAGTGTCCCCTGAATTTTGTGATGCAGACACAGAATGAGTCTCCGTCACTTTATTTGTAATGGCTTTGTTGAAGGGCCAAGCAAAGGCAGAATTTAAAGTTGGTGTCTGCTCCACCCAACAAAGCAAATACTGACTATATCCTTGGACATTCAAGATGACTGGAGTGAGTCAGGCGTCAGGGACCACTTTGGTATCCAACCTAGAGACAGGAGGCTGTATGCAGAAACCCAAGTCTATCTACCCTTACTCCTCATCCCTTGAACTTAAAGGACGGGACCCATGATTATCTGCCTTCAGTCTGGTGATAATGGGAGTAGGTCACAAAAGGACATGGTTTGTGTGGTCTGCAATAGACAATTTCCTACTGAGCAGCACTCATTACTGAGTTCTTCATCTGAAAATCCAGCAGAGATGGACATGGAACAGTTGAGAGAATGAGCTCTTTCCACCTGTCCCTGAATCCATACATTCTCTGCATCTCTATCTTTTGTCCTCATCCCTGTCTTTGGTCTCTCACTCCTACCATCAGTCCGTGAAGTCGTGAAGTAAAGTGAAAGTTGCTCACTCATGTCCAACTCTTTGCAACCCTGTGGACTATACAGTCCATAGGGGGAATACTCAAGTATTCTCCAGGCCAGAATACTGGAGAGGAATCCTGAAGCTCCCTTCTCCATGGGATCTTCCAAACCCAGGGATCGAATCCAGGTCTCCCACATTGCAGGTGATTCTTTACCAGCTGAGCCACCAGGGAAGCCCAAGAATACTGGAGTGGGTAGCCTATTGCCTTCTCCAGGGAATCTTCCCAACTCAGGAATTGAACCAGGATCTCCTGCATTGCTGGTGTATTCTTTACCTGCTGATAAGTCATGAAGCATATCTTTTCTCCTGGGATTTCCCCCAAATAACCCATCCTAAAGCCTCTCATCTGAGCCTTAGGCTTGAGATCTTCACTGTTCTACATCTGGCCCCTACATCAACCAACCTCCTCAATGTGTGACCAAACTGGACTGAGACTCAAGGATGTCACCCAGTAGCATACCTATGAACTACAACAGAGGAACAACTGGAGGTCACAGTTGGATTAGAAATCTTCTACCAGGAACTTGGGCTTCCCTGGTGGCTCAGTGGTAAAGAATATGCTTGCCTTTGCAGAAGATGTGCGTTCAATCACTGGGTCAGAAAGATCCCTTGGAGAAGGAAATGGCAACTCACTCCAGAATTCTTGCTTGGGAAATCCCAAGGACAGAGGAGCCTGATGGGCTACAGTCCTTGCAATCTCAAAAGAGTCGGACATGACTTAGTGACTAAACAGTAATAACCAGGAAATTATCCTTAAAGGAACTGAACATTCTAAGAAACATGGAGCGGAGATTGGCTGAGTGTAAATAGGCATGCCCAGACCATTTCACACTCTCCAGTATGAAAGCTCTCTTATCTTCAAAGAAAAAGCAGCACTACAGGTCCTTCTGGTACAGAATGACCATAGTGGACACTGGGTAGATCCCTGAGCCCAGACAGCTTTGAAAAACTCTTGGTGGTTGCGATTGTGATCTGGGTAATCTGTTCTCTGAAGGCCTCCTGTCTATCTCCCTGTAGCAAGAAGAAAAGTGTCTTTCCTGTTTGGGAAGTGCAAAGTTATCAATATCCAAGTTATCGATAACTTGGGTCCAAGTTATCAATATAGTCTGTCCTGGGTGTATTTCAGGCCCACTTAAGGCTTTGTAGTGGAGGGGAGGGAAGGGTTTCTCAAGTGGTCATTTAACCCAAGGAGAAGCAGTATTACTGGACTTCAAATGTCATCATTAAAGTCTCATCCAAACTGTGATTCATTCTCTCAAGGAGGAAATTGCCAAGAAAAAATTATCTCATTGCAGATATCTACCCTAATTATGACGCATAAATTAAACTGGACTAAGAAACAGAAACTTACTCATGCAAGTTTTGTAATACCAAATGTCTCCTCCTTTAATTGATCTGCTGCTGCTGCTGCTAAGTCACTTCAGTCACAAGGGTAAAATCAGCACATAAAATTTACCTTATAATTTGATGAGAATTTACCTCTAAAGCATAAAATTGATTAAAACAAATTTCCTAAAGAGTCTTTATATGTATTTATGCTGCTACTGCTTAGTCAGTTCAGTCATATCCAATCCTGTTTGACCCTGCTCCTGGCAGGAGCAGTCTGCCAGGCTCCTCTGTCCATGGGATGCTCTAGGCAAGAGGACTAGAGTGGGTTGTCACGCCCTCCTCCAGAAGATCTTCCCAATCCAAGGATGGAACCAGGGTCTCCTGCATTGCAGACAGATTCTTTACCACTGAGCCATCAGGAAAGCCTATCTATCTATCTATCTATCTATCTATCTATCTATCTATCTATCTATCTATCTATCTATCTATCTGTCTGTCTGTCTGTCTGCCTGTCTATCAATCTATCAGCCTAAATATGACTGATTTGAGTTGTTCCATGGCAGAAACCAACACAACATTGTAAAGCAGTTTTCTACCAATTAAAAAATTTAATAATAAGCAAATTTTTATAAATGAATTTGCTTTTCATTCTAACTGCAAGTGGAAACATCAAAGAAGTCTAAACACTGGAAAGACATAGTTGAATTTCCATTTATGTAGATAATCCTTACTGGCTCACAGAGAACTGATTTAACAGATAGATGGAGTGGTAGATGGAAGTCACCAGTCAGGAGGCATATGTACAAGACTGATGAGTTACGGTGGTTTCCAGATATCCAGTGGTGGATGGCAGAGAAGTTGGAGAGGGATGGGTGGATTTGAGATGTACTTTGAAGGTAGGCTTCTAGGTGAATAGACTTGATGGGTTGGATGCAGGTCTTTAGGGAGAGGAAAATCAAAGATGACTCCCAGGTTTCTATCTTGAGTAACTGAGACGGAAAAGACTAGGTGTGGGAATAGGCATATTGGGCAAGGATCAAGGGCGCTACTTAGGACATGCTCAATTTGCAGGTTCTGAGTATATCCAAGCTGGTAGTTGCAAGTGCAAATCTGAAGTTCCAAGAGCTCTGAAGTTCCAAGATCAAATCACCGTTATCCATTTGGAATTTAAATTCATAACAAGTAAGATCATCTAGTCATGGACTTCCCTGGTGGCTCAGTGGATAAGAATCTATCAATGCAAGAGACAGGGTTTCGATCCCTGGTCAGGGAAGATCCCACGTGCCGCGGAGCAACTAAGCCAGGGCACCGCAATTACTGAGCCTGTGCCCTAGAGTCTGAGAGCTGCAACTACTGACGCCCAGGTGCCCTAGAGCCTGTGCTCCACACCAAGAGGAGCCACCATGATGAGAAGCCCCCACACAGCAACAAAGAGTAACACCCCCTGCCCACTACTAGAGAAAAAGCCGTTGCAGCAGTGAAGACCCATTGCAGACAAAAATAAACAAAATTATTTTTAATGCCTATGTTCAAGTAAATAGAAGACAGAATTTTTAAAAGAGAATAAAAGAACAACAATAGCATTAACATTTTGAATATTAGAGTATCTCAAAGGCTGGAAGAAAAAGTCATAGAAACCAGGGTTTCAGAGACTGAAACAAGGGAAATGAAACTGATAGAGCTCTCTCCATCTGTCATGAGAGGATGTGAGCTCAAAGTCCTTCTACTCTGCCATCTTGTCCCTCCTCTCTTTCTCCATCTGTCAATCTTGGAATGATGAGAAATGATCTGAAGGAATAAGAATAGGAGCTAGAGAAACTGAAGCAGGGAAATGAAGGAAACGAATGCAAGGAGGTTCCTGAGCTCAACACTCCCATGGGTGATTGTGACTCAATCCTGCTTGGACCCTCTGAGGAATCATGCGGACTACAGAGCTGAAATTTCCCTACCCGCTCTCCCCCATGGGTGAAGGGTTCCCAGTCATTGAAAAGCCCAATATGCCTGTTCATCATATACCAAGAAAGGCAAGGTTTCCTGAAGGAAGAAAACCTGATATGCTTACATTTGTAATCAAGGCATTATAAAAACCTGCAATTTATGTGTCTCAAGTTGAGTGAATTCATAAATTATACTACAAGCTTTAACTAAAGTAATCCTCACAAAATGGACAACTGGTTTAAAAGCATCAGAATAAAAAAACTGGTGATTGAATGTCCCTCTAAAAGTCTAGGAAACAGGAATAATAACAAGAAAATGTCATAGCTGATGCTTGAAAAAAGTATAAACTACTATTAGTGATTCTTTGAAATACAGATTGATTTACATCCAATATGGTTAACAATCTTAACCAAATTGTATACTGTGTGTCAAATTATTAACTAATGATACTATGAGTTCATCATGATTATCAAGACTTGTGATATTTTTATTTTACATTCACTTTACCCTTTAGATTCATCTTTTGGAGTGAATGTTACAATATTTATAATAAGCATGCATAGAATTATTAATAACTTTTATTGATAGGGTTATATGTTTGGAAGTAACATTTCCAGGCTATGGTTGGCAGAAAGAATAGCAAGAGAGGTTGCAAGAAGGATTTGGGAGTGGACTTAACTGGACTTGGCAACTAGGATGAGGGGACAAGATCAAGAAAGAATAAAAAGTGACTCAGGTTTCACACTGGAATGACGTGCAAGTGCGGGACACAGTGTACCTAGAAATCATCTAGATATTATCTAGAGGGTAGGCTTCCCTGGTGGTTCAGCGAATCTGCCTGCCAATGCGGGATATGTGGGTTCGATTCCTGGGTCAAGAAGATCCCCTGGAGAAGGAAATGGCAACCCATTCCAATATTTTGCCTGGGAAATCCCATGGACAGAGGAGCCTGGCAGGCTATATTCCATGAGGTCACAAAAGAGTTGGACACAATTTAGTGACCAAACAATAGCAACAAATCTAGAGCATATCTAGAAGAGGAGATGGTTTTGAGGTGATGAGAATGAGGTAGACTATGGTGGGCATCCATATTTGGTGGACTCGAAAGATGACCTGTTGTATCTTCAAACAGAAGAACTTCTGACTGATTCTCTGAACTGGATTCAGCCACCCAGAGCCCAGAATGGATTTAGAGTCCACCCTCTAAGTAGTAATTTGTGCTTTTGGCTGTGCCCCTCTCCTTGGTGAGGGTAACAGGCTGCCCTGCCTCAGAGGAGGTCGCGATGAACCAGCCAGGGTAGGAGACAGACTGAAAGACGACAGTGGAGCCTTCATCATTGCGGTAAAAGAGGAAGCACTTCTCTCCTTTGGGCTTACTGTAGAGATTCATGATATCTTCTTCCTGAGGGTACAAAAAAGGCTAGTTAGAGAGGATTTGGGGGAAGAGGGAGCTAAACTAACTCAGCCCTGGCACTGACCCCTTTCCCCAAAGAGAGGGACAGCGGTAAGGGACACAGGCAGATGAGAGGGGGACGCCAGCTCTCAAAACAGGCAATCCATCTGTTCCCAGCACTTGGCCCCACCTCAGAATACCATCACAAGAGGTGCCTCTGATTCCTTGAACTAGAACTGCCTTCCTGAGAACAGAAGGAGTTGTAAATTCTTTCATGGTCGCACCAGATGCTTCAGGCCAGTCTCATGAGGTTCCCCACCTCCAAGTGGGTTTATACATTACAGCTTCCATCAGAAGCAGAGGATTGGCTTCATAACTACATATCTGATTTTCAGAATGGGGACCATAAGTGTGTCATCCACCAAATCTGATTAACAAGCTCCCCTCTGGTCTCCACTGCCATGCAGTAGCATTACTTAAGAGGAAGCATCCCAGAGCCTTGGAGGATCTCTGGGATGTGGTTAAAGAGGACTGAGAATGGCCATTCTGAAACATTTTCATGGATGTATTCTTTGGCTTGCAGAGTAAGCTCTTTCAGTAAAATGAGTCTTACACCTTCCAAAGGTTCCTTGTATTGACTTGGGAATCAGGTCAGCTTTCCTTCTTTATAGTGCATATCTAGGATTGCAAACCTGTTTCTTTTTGGTTTGTTTGTTTTCTTCTTTCTTTTTTATTTTCTAAATTATGAAAGGATGATAACATATTTACAGGAGATTTGGAAAATACAGAACAAAGTTACATATCATTCCACTATAGGTTATGATTATTTTTCAGTTCAGTTCAGTTCAGTTGCTCAGTCGTGTCTGACTCTGCGACCCCATGAACCGCAGCACACCAGGCCTCCTTGTCCATCACCAACTCCCGGAGTTTACCCAAACTCTTGTCCACTGAGTCAGTGATGCCATCCAAGCATCTCATTCTTTGTTGTCCCCTTCTCCTCCTGCCCTCAGTCTTTCCCAGCATCAGGGTCTTTTCAGATGAGTCAGCTTTTTGCATCAGGTAGCCAAAGTATTGCAGTATTTAGCTTCAACATCAGTCCTTCCAATGAACACCCAGGAGTGATTTTCTTTAGGATGGACTGGTTGGATCTCCTTGCAGTCCAAGGGACTCTCAAGAGTCTTCTCAAAAGCATCAATTCTTTGGCGCTCAGCTTTCTTTATAGTCCAACTCTCACATCCATACATGACTACTGGAAAAACCATAGCCTTGACTAGATGGACCTTTGTTGACAAAGTAATGTCTCTGCCTTTTAATATTAAATTAAGATTTTTAGTTGGAATTTCAATATCAAACTCTCAAAAGTTACTAGAATGAATAGACAGAAAAATATAAGCATATAGTATATCTGAAAAGCACTATGAACAAATTCAACATAATAAAGATTATACAATTTTCACACAGTGGCAGGATACAAATTCTATTCAAGTTCCTATAGACTATAAGCCAGGAGACCCTGGACCATCCAGGGACATAAAACAGGTGCAAAATTTTCATGGTCTAAAGATATTGAAATTATACAGAGTCTTTTCTTCTATTACTGTAGAATTATACAAACCTATTACCTATATTCAGTACAGATTAAATGAAATTGAAAGTTCCTCTCATTAATGCACTTCCCTAATTAGCTGCACAACCACTCACCTTAAGCTGCAAAGTGGGATAGCCCTGGATTTCTGTACAGTAGAGACAGAGATTTTTGTCCTTGATTCCCAGGTAATGTGGAGTACCATTTCCTTTCTTGTAGAATTCCATGTCTCTACATGCTATCAAGGAAAGAATGACTAGAAACACAGGGAAAATGGAAACAGGTGTCAGGCTCCAAGCAGTGAAAAGGCTTCTGGTCTGACACTCACATCTGGGGTATACTGAGCAGCCAGAACACGCCCACTCCTGAAGTCTTCTCCCACTAGCCATGTGTCAGAGACCCTTCATCAGTTGGCTGAAACCCATTTCCTTTTTATTCCTTAATATCAGAACCCCAGCTGTCACCAGGATATATTACTTCCCCAAAATAAAAATAAATTTCCCATCACACTTACAGCTAACTTTGACTATATGCTTAAGTTTTAGCCCATGAGATAGGAGTGGAATGTTGTGTAGGATTTCTAAGAATGTTCTTCTTTAAAAGGAGTTCATTCAGTTGGGAGGAGCTTTCTTCTTATTCCCTGTCTTTATACCTAGATGGTGGTAAAGGTGATATTGAAGATGGTAAAGCAGAACCCTAGAATCCTTGAAATCTTGTGGCATCACAGAGGCACCTATGGGCCTTAGTCTGCCTTCTCAAGCTTCTTTTCCATGAGAAAGAAAGGAATTTCTATCTTATTTAATTCCTGCTGGATGGTTTAGTCACCAAGTCATGTCTGACTCTTCTGCAATCTCATAGACTGCAGCCTGCCAGGCTCTTCTGTCTATGGGATTTCCCATGTAAGAATACTAGAGTGGGTTGCCATGCCCTCTTCCAGGGGTTCTTCCTCATCCTGGGATCAAACCCATATGTCCTGCATTGGAAAACAGATTCCTTACTATTAAGCCACCAGGGAAGCCCCTAATTAATTCCTAGTTGAGTGGATTTTCTGTTACTATCAGTATAATTTAATTCTCAACTAATTTAGCAGGTGATTCCCAGGAGCCTGCATGTTCTGCATCTCTCCTTCCAGGTAAGGAGAAAGGAATGTATCCATTCAATATTCTTTATTGAGTGCTCACTCAAGACTCTGGAGATTTAGCTGAAAACAAGAGACATTGTTATTGCCACCATGAAAAATGGAACTAAACCATGGAAACAGAGAACTGACCAGAACCACAATAAATGGCAATACCTGTTTTGGGGAAACTGACAAAGTCCTGAAACAGTAGGAGAGAAACCAAGAAAGAGGAAGCAGAAAAGCAGAGTGAAGTTCAAGTTAAGAACTTAATGCTAAGAGGAAGCCAGTAAGTGAAGAAATGGGAAAGTGGTGGTGGAGGGGTTTGAATGAAGAGTGTTGACAGGAAAAGGAAATGTCAAGACCCTTACATGGAAAGAAGCTCAGTAAGTTCCAGGCTCCAAAAATAAGATTGGTGTGCCTGAGATCTCCTCACTGCTCACTTTCTGCAAACTTCCACCCCCAAACACAAATATTTGGAAACGATATTCTTCAATTAATGTGGTAACAAGGTCACTGTTGATAGTTTGTGAAGATAGGATGCAAAGCTGCACAAGTGAAGTGGGAGGAAGGGCAGTGAGGAAGTAATACAGTGCTCCAAGTAAAAGATGATATTAACTTAGAAATAAGGCTTATTTTGCACGTAGACTCATCAGTCTCTGCTGGTAGATTAAATGGAGATCAGAGAAAAGAAGAAATAAGTATGCCTCCTGTATTTCTGGCTCCAGTGAACAGGGTGATGGTAGTGCCACTAAAGAAGATGGGGAAGACTGGGTCCATAAACTGTTTTGAGGAGTCAGATCCACAGTTCCACTTTTGGAACAGACGTTGTTAGAGATGTCTGCATGCTAAGTCGCTTCAGTCATGTCCGACTCTCTGTGACCCCATGTACTGTAGTCCACCAGGGCCCTCTGTCCCCGGGATTCTCTAGACAAGAATACTGGAGTGGATTACCATGCCCTCTTCCAGGGGATCTTCCCAACCTAGGGATCGAACCCGCATCTCCTACATCTCCTTCAATGACAGGCGTGTTCTTTACCACTAGCACCACCGGAGATGTCTGAGAGGACATCAAAGGGACATGGGTAACAGAGACTAGCACATCAGCTCAGCAAACAGTTCAGGAAACATTCACTGAACATCCACCCTGTGATAGTTGGAATTTAAAGGCCACTAGCTACTAACCAAAATCTGTTTTTGTTTTGTCTCTGGACACAGAGTTATACCACATTTCCCAGCTTCCCTTGCAGTTAGCTATAAGTCGTGTGACTCCATTTTGGCCAATGGTTATGAATGGGAAGGTTCCAGGCCATTTTCATGCTTGGTCACAAAGCCCTTCTATACATACCCTTCTGCTCTCTATCATCTTCTGTCAGATGGAAACAAAAAATGACATGGGTAAAATTTTCAGGGGAGACATCTGGATTGGAAGTATAAATGCCAAAATGAAGAGGCAACACATCAATTCAAGAAACCAGCCCTGAGTCCCTTCAGAGTGGTGGTGTGATGGTTACAGATTGAGCTCTGAAAATTGCCAGCATTTGTCTATTTTAGAGAGAAAGTGGAGTCAGAAGGGAGAGTGCAAAACAAGAGCCAGTGAACCACATAGAACATTCTTACCAAAGGAGGGAATGGAATGTGTTCAAGAAAGGCATATACACCGAGGAAACCAGAATTGAAAGAGCCACGTGTACCCCAATGTTCATCGCCGCTTTGTTTACAATAGCCAGGACATGGAAGAAACCTAGATGCCCATCAATTGACGAATGGATAAGAAAGCTGTGGTACATATACACAATGGAATATTACTCAGCATTAAAAAAAATTCATTTGAAGCAATTCTACTCAGGTGGACGGAACTGGAGCCTATTATCCAGAGTGAAGTAAGCCAGAAGGAAAAACAACAATACAGTATACTAACGCATATATATGGAATTTAGAAAGATGGCAGTGAGAACCCAGCATGTGAGACAGCAAAAGGAACGCAGATGTATATAACGGACACGTGGACTCTGTGGAAGAGGGCAAGGGTGGGATGATATGGGAGAATGACATTGAAACATGTTAATTACCATATGTGAAATCAATCGCCAGCCCAGGATTGATACTCGGGGCTGGTGCACTGGGATGTCCCAGGGGGAGGGAGTCGGAAGGGGGGAGGGAGGGAGGTTCTGGAGGGGGAGCACGTGTAGATCCATGGCAGTTTCATGTAACTGTATGGCAAAACCAACACAATAAAGTAAAGAAAATTAAAAAAAAAAAAAGAAAGAGTAATCAATTATGCTAACTGCCACTGAGGAACAAAAAGTGAGGACAGAGAAATGGGTCTAGTGACTGGAAAAAGAAGCTAGAGGTGAGTGAGCAAAGAACAATTCAGAAGTTTTATCATTTGATGTAAGCATGGACAAGTGGGGAAATGAAGACAAGCTGTGAACTCTTCCATGACTATGACTGTACATAGAACAGTATATAGATTACTACATAGGAAAATAAGACACTTGTAGAACTGAAATGTGCAAATCCAGAGGAGGTTTTTAGTATTAAGCCTGGAAGTGTTCTATCAGCACATGTCTATCAGAGTTAGAAAGAAGACAAAGACAGAATAATCAGGGGAAAAGGGAATGAAATCAAACATCAAAGGAACAAACAAGAAAGGAAAAGAAGCTGATTTGGATTGACTTTTTTTTCAGCTTTATTGAGATATAATTGACATGCAATGGATTGGTGGGAGGAGGGAATATTCCCGTATTGTTAGAAGAGAGGACTCCCAATTAGAAAACTACAGATATGATAATGGAAGCTGAAGCAGTTCAAATTTAAGGACACAAGTAGCAATGGTTGAAATTTAGAAGAGAGAAATTCCAAGGAGAAGGTCAGCTGTTAATTGAATGAATAATCTTTTCTTAACTAAGGACATTTTCTTTTCGTAAGGAGAGCTCCAGATCCATCACCCTCATTTCTGGGTACAGGTCTCCTTTCCTCACACCCTTCCCAGACAGTGTGAGGGAACCATCTTGCCCTTTCCTCCCTTTCTTGAGGACACTGAAGCTGTCCCCAAGAATATGCTTCCCAAGCTTGCACAAGCTCAGCCCCATCCCCAGTGGAGCTGGTGTCCCTTTAAGGGCAACACAGTGGCTTTGATTGTCACTCACCAGGTTTAACATTGTTGCTAGAAGGAACTCCTGTTAACGAGTTTCCTTTTACAACCCACACCATCTGCTGAGAATCACGAATGTGAAGGTAACTGGGATATTTCTGCACTGCCAGAAGACAGAAAATCACATGAGGTTATTGTAAACTTTAGGACTCCAGTTGCAACTGGTAATAAAGGCCTTTGATTCCTACGATTCCTAGGAGTAGATTTACTGCTCTGACAAAGAGTGGCTATTAGAAAAAGGGAAGGGAAATAGGGCAGGGGCTGGTTTGTGAACCAACGTGCCTGAAAGAAGCTACATGCACTCATAGTCCCAAGAGTCTTTCAAGATTCACCCTTTTTTCTAGGATTATCAGTGACTTGTCTTTTTGCTGACTGATAGTCTCTGGGTAGTAACAAAACCAAGTATATATAAATCAGTCATCAATACATTGTTTCTTATTTAACCTCTTTTTCAAAATAAATAAGCAGTTCTAGTTATAGAACTGCTTATTTATTTTGAATGAATAATCTGGACTACAAGGGTTTCTTGTACTCTAAGTTACAAGACAGAAACCCCTGTACTCTATTTCCAAACTGGTTTGTGATTCACCACTTACACATAGGGCGAGCCATGTTGACTTCAGGGCTTTCTGTGAAGAGGATGAGGTAGACCAGATGGTGGAGAGGCTGTGGTCAGCACTTAGTCTTGTAGGAAAAGAAAGAAGAAAAACGTGTTATCCATTTCTCTCCCTTCCCCTGGAATTCTGTGTAAAAAAACTGTGCTTAAACCCTATCTTAGATGCACATTTGAGAGTAAGGATGGGAAAAGCATGTTCCAGGGCTGTAAAACCCAAGATGGAAGCTTCTGTCACTGTCAGGGCTGAGTGGTCCTGGCTCTCCAGGCTGCAGTGGCCCTGGGATGCCCTCCATCCATCACATCTAGGATTGTTAGGAGATTTCAGTGCATCAGCTCAGGTGCCTTCTGGTGCAGCAAGTCTCTGGATTTAGAGGAAGAAAGAGTGCATGCTTGTCTCCATTTAGCACAGCTGGTAAGCCACCAACTATCCTGACTTAAAGCTTGAGCATCCTAAATAACCAGCAGCTACCCTGTCTCTCTGATTCACATCTTCCCCCACCCTTCATCCAAAGAGGCATCTCTGCACAAGGATGTCCATGGACCATGTTAGGTATTTTGACTGTTAAGGGACATCTATCTCTGAGCTTCTGGTTAGAGAACCATGACAATTCCCCAAAAAGACCACAAACTCACCACAGTGAGAACCAATTGTTCACATCCCCCTCTGCCTCAGGATATTCAGTGCCTGAATCTATAGTTGTCCCTAGAGAAATAGTAGACCCACTACCAGCAGTACTCTGGAAGCAGTCTCAATTCTTCTGACACTGTGGGGTCTTGGACCAAGGCTCCCAGAGGTCCCTCAAGTCTGGACACAGAGAAGTGAAAGAAGATTCCTCATACATGGTTTTTGAGCAGCAGGAGTTACCTTTGTCCAAAGAGATGCTTTTGTCCTAGAGCCCAATGTTAAGGCTCCACCTGCACCCAAGTGCCCTGTAGAACTGTCCAGGACTTCCAGGCCTTTAAATGAGTGAGGAAGGAGGGTTATTTCCTGGATCTGGGTGTGCCCACTTTGGCAAGAAAACTGGCCCAAGACAGAGGTCCTATGAGGATTCAGTGGGTGACTGAGAGGCAACACAGGTTTGGCCAGGCTGGGGTCCTGGAAAAACCAGAGGAGCGTTAATGCCCGGAAACACCAATGAGGAAATATAGAAAAGGCCAGATGCTGAGTTAAAAAGGAGAACTTCCTTCTGGACAGCTTTGGAGGCAGAGGTGTGGCTCACTTGATTCACTGATGGTGTGAGCCATGGCCTCATTCATGTCCTGTTTGGGGCAATCCATAGTCCTCCTTTTCAGAGTTTTGCATAACCAACATTGAGAGCTCATTCTGTATCTGATAGAGATGTACCTGATGAATCTTTCATCCTTTAGGAGCCATTCATCTTTATTTCTTATGGAAGAAAACAGTCCCTGAGAGATGGCAAAACTTACCCAAAGTCATATAGCCACTAAGAAATGTAGCTAAGTTAAAAATCAAGTCTTTCTGGGCTTCCCTGGTATCTCAGTGGTGAAGAATCCACCTGCCAATGCAGGAGGCGTGGGTTTGATCCCTGATCCAGTAAGATCCCATATGCCATGGGGCAACTAAGCCCGTGAGCCACAACTATTGAGCCTGTGCTCTAGAGTCCAGGAATCACAACTACTGAGCCCACATGTCACAACTACTGAAGTCCATGCACCCTAGAGCCTGTGCTCCACAACAAAAGAAGCCACTGCAACAAGAAGCCTTTGTATTGAAACGAAGAGTTGCCCCCACTCGCCGCAACTAGAGAAAAGCCTGCACAGCAACAAAGACCCAGTACAGCCAAAAATAAATAAACAAAAAAATTATTTTTTAAAAGTCAAGCCTTTCTGTTCTTAACCACTATGTAGTGTGCCGCCTTTGGGTCATGATCTCCTGCACCCTGTGTTTACTGAGATACATAGGAAGCCTTGTGCTTGGTGGTGGGTATTAAAAACTGCACTGTGTCTAAGGAGACTCACTTAATAGGAGGAAATTTGGAGGTCTCCTGGCTTCTATCTCTGCTTTAGGAATCAGACTCATCCTCAACATTGGTGGTGAAAGGGAACCATTACCCTTGAAACCCATATTATTGGTCAGTCCTAGGTAGCGCTAGTGGTGAAGAACATGTGTGCCATTGCAGGAGATTCAGGAGACCCTGGTTAAATCCCTCCATATGGAAGACCCCCTGGAGGAGGGCATGGCAACCCACTCCAATATTCTTGCCTGGAGAATCCCAGGGACAGAGGAGTCTGGCAGGCTACAGTCCATGGGGTCGCCAAGAGTTGACACAACTTAGCATGCAAACATGCATGCCTAAACGTAAAGAAGTATTCATTCCATACCAAGATTTACTTCCACTTTACTCACAACCACTGAGCGGGGCTCTGTTCTCTGAAACCCACCACTGACTCTCTCCCAAGGAGTATTGCAGTAGTCCCTAACTGGCCTCCCTGCTTCTGTTCTTACCTCCCTGAAGTTAAACTCCCACCCAGCAGCAGTGAGCAGGATCAAAGATGTCAGCGTGGTGCTATTATTGTCCTGCTCAGAACTCTCCCATGGCTTCACATTACACCCCAAAAGCGCTCAACATGGCTCACAGAAGCACGCATAAACTTGCCCTTGCTTGTCTCTCTGCATGTCTTCTATCCCTGCCTTTCCTACCCTCCCTGCTCTGGGGTCTTGCTGATTCTACTCCCCCACCCCCAATAAAGAGCTCATTTTCTTAGGGAGCCTATCCTGTTTCTCTGCAGGAATTAGGCTTTCCCAGACCTTATGGGGTCTGCCCCCTTACTTCCATGCATTTGCACACACACAAAAAAACAAGCCTTTAAATGATGTCTTCCCTGACTGCCCTGTGTCCAAGAGCCTGCTCACTCATGCTCTGATTTCTAATTCTTCTCTATTATTTTCTTTATAATATGTATGTTGCCATGACCATGGATATTTCTCTGTGTATGTACATATGTGTATATATATGTACATAGACATGTATGCATGTGTGTATTGTCCTCACCACCAAAATGCCAGCTTCCTGGGGCCAAGGAACTTGTCTGTCTTGTTAACTACATCCTTAATGTCTGAAATAATGTCTCACCCATTTTGGGGATTAGTAAAAATGTACTAAATAAACAAAGGAATGAATGGAATATTCTATGAATAAGAGGAAGACTGGGAAGAGAGAAAAGGAGAGAGCTGCCTTGTAGGGACATCTGTTGAGATGAGAGGCAAGTTCCTGCCCCTCTCATGGGGAAGGGTCAGGGGTTGCTCTACTATCCCATAGCAGAAATAGACTACCCCAAGAGGATCTCTCAAACAGGTAGAGGAGACTAGGAGCTTCACCTTCAGCTGGATGACTGGTATACCTAGAGATCCTCGGGCTCACCCTGGCTCCTCAGCCAGGACAGGGTGGAGGGAGGGAGTTCTTGGGAAGCTTGATATGGGTTCCCGCCTTGAACCCAAGAGACTGTACACCCCAGTTGATCCAAGAACATCCAGTTTATGCCCATTGTCCCAGGGTGATACTTGGTTTGGGTTTTTATTATTTTGGGTCTTGGGGTATTTTGGGGGGGGTATTTTTGTTTTGTTTTGGGGTGGGGTGTTTTGTTTTTTTGTGTTGTTTGTTGTTTGTTTTGTTTTGACTCTGCTGCAAGGCTTATGGGATCTTAGTTCCCCTAGACCAGGAGTCAAACCCAGGCTCTGGCAGTGAAAGCACTAACCACTGGACAACCAGGGAATTTCAGGTAATTCTTAACAGAGCTCCTTTCACTCTCTTAAGTGTTCTGGCCACTTCACAGCTCTAGGGAAACTACCTACATAGGGAAAGGCAGAGGAGAAACAGGTCTACCTTTCTGTAAAATTTATGAGAAATGAAAAGCTCAGGGATTTCTGTGCTATCACTAGGAAGAAATTGAATCTCTGACCAGTGTGGCCACTCAAGTGCTGAAAGGCAGAAGATATTAGGATGGGGTGAAGAGGTCAGGGCAATGCTTGTGGGGCCCAGAAATTCATCAATGTGCTTGGAAAAATATTATCTCCATAATCTTTCTCCAAATCTTAGGACAAGTAAAATCATAATAGAAAGTTTTTAAAAAAATCACAAGATGATATGGGTTAGAAATAACCATATTAGGCTTCCTTGGTGGCTCAGTGGATAAGAATCCACCTGCCAGTGCAGGGGACATGGGTTCAATGCCTGGCCCGGGAAGATCCCACAAGCCATGGAGCAACTAAGCCCATGCACCGCAACTATTGAGCTTGTGCTCTAGAGCTTGGAAGCTGCAACTACTGAAGCTTGTATGCCCTAGAGCCTGTGCTCTCCAACAAGAGAAGCCACTGCAATGAGAAGGCCACGCATTGCAACTAGAGAAAACCCGCACAGCAACGAAGACCCAGTGCAGCCAAGATTAAATAAATAAATGAATATTTTAAAAATGAAATCCCTGTATTTACAGAGAATGATGCTTGCTGATGTGATGTGGGAAGAAATGTTATTTCATAAAAGGTAGAAGAAGAGATAAGCCTTTGTTGTCACTATGCTCTAGATGAGTGGATGCCATGTCAGATCATGGCCTGTGAGTTGATGAAAAAACCCACGAGAGACTCTCAGGAGCTCTTTCTGGGATAGGACAGGGGAGCGTTTTATTAGCTGTGCAGTAGCATTATGCATAAAATATGGAGTATGATATATACTAATGATGCTTTATTTGTACCACCACCCCAGTGTTGAGGTCAGGGGAAAACTGAGTTTAGGAAGATACTACCTTCTTCAACTATCCTACTGGGTTCTTCTTAGAAGTGGGAGATTTCATGGGAACCTATTTTATCATTTCATGGGAACAAATGATAAAACTCCTCATGAATGCAATGAATCAGTATTATGATCATGATATCCCATTAAAGTCATTCCATTCATAACAAATTTTTTGAGAGGAGCAAATTTTTTATTTCACAAATATAACTTTCCATGAGATCCAGTGATAATGCTTTGGGAGAAAGCTTCATAAACAACACTAGTTCTTCATTCAAACCAGCAGAGCACATAACTTCACTGAGACTCAAGCCATGCCCACAAGGGGTTCCAGCTTTCTTCTTAGTTTTTTATTTTATGGAACTTGTCTGTCTGCTTTTTCCCACTAGGATCCAAAAGATCTTGATACATTGTCACAGAGCAACATATCTGAAAAATCCAGAGATCTGGACTCCAAATGAAAGAATCATCACCTTCATTTGTTATTTGAAGCATCATTAGCAGGTATGTTAAGTAGAGTTTTCTTTAGTATTTTTTTCAAGGTGTCATAATTTAGCTACAAGGCCATAGCAAAGACCCTCAGCTTCCCTGCACTGTTGTCCATATGGTTCCTGGCAGAGGGCACACAACTTGGCCCAGTGTTGTGCAGATGTTGTCACTGCATGGATGTGTTGAGGTCAGTAAGATACTCTTGGGTGAAAAGCTTAACCAAGATTCTTCCTTCCTTTAAGACTAAGAGGGTTGGGGAACCATAAAGCCAAAAAAAAAAAAACGGACATAATTCTGACAATTCTGCCTTTCCTTGTTGAATGATTGGTATTACAATGTTCATCTCCAAAGCACTTTTCTCTCTTTTTCTCTTAATTAATTAAAGTATTGTTGATTTGCAGTGTTGTGATTCAGAAGCACTTCAAGAGCTTGAATGGAGGAAACCAAAGACAAGATGCTCTGTGCAGAGAACAACCCTCATCCCTAGACCAGCCTTAAGCCTGGAGTACTGTGAACCCAAAGTCAGTAGTGTAGAATTTCCCCAGTTCTTGAGTGATAATCACAGGACAGCCTCCACTGGAGCAGGAGCCGACGAACCAGCCAGGGAAGGCCACAGACTCAAAGCTGGAGGCCCTGCCCTTCTGGTCATGGTAGAAGAGAAAAGGCTTCACAGGCTCAGTTTGGTGGTACAGATCCATTATGTTCTGTTCCTAAAGGGCAAGAAGGAAGTCCCAGGGAGAAACATCACTGTTTGAGTTGTTCCACACTCTGCACACTAGTAGTTCCTATTCATGATTGTTTTCTCTGTTGAAACAGGCCTGGGCATCTCTATTTCATATTAAATCATTAAAAATTATCAACCCCAAATACTTTAGAGATGTTAAGTTTAGAGTGAAAACTTAGACCACTAACTTCAGTGGTTCTTAATGTGAGGCTTTGAAGAAGGACAATGTTGACATCAATGTTTTTGAGAATACAAAGCACAGATTTAGCCATTACCTGTTCCTTATAAACCCAAGGAATAGTTAGCTATGTAACAGTTATCATGAATTTAAACAGAGTTGTTTCATATCAAGTGTCTCTAACCTCAGAACTATGGACGTTTTAGGCACAATAATCTTTTGTTGTCAGGGTCTGTCTTGTGTATGCTGGGATATTTAATAGCACCCCTGGCTTCTACCCACTAGAGATCAGCAGCGTCCCCCAATCCCTAGGTGTGGCAACTAAAAATATTACCAGACATTGAAAAATCTGTCAGGGCAAAATTGCCCATCATTAAACCACTATTTTCTATCTTGTCATCAAATTGAGTGTCTGCCTATGCTTGTTTGCTGAAGGCTTTTACATTTATTCCTGACTCTAGTAGATGGGCTTCCCTGGTGGCTCAGCTGGCAAAGAATCTGCCCACGATGAGGAGACCTGGGTTTGGCCCCTATGTTGGGAAGATCCCCTGGAGAAGGGAATGGACATTGACTCCAGTATTCTGGCCTGGAGAATTGCATTGTTTAGTCCATGGGTTCCAAAGAAAGTGAGTGACTTTCACTTTCACTCTTCTTTCCAGTAGAATAAATAGAGATATAGAACATGCATGCATACATGCTAAGTTGCTTCAGTTGTGTCTGACTCTTTGCAACACTATGGACTGTAGTCTACCAGGCTCCTCTGTCCGTGGGATTCTCCAGGCAAGAATATTGGAGTGGGTTGCCATGCCTGCCTTCAGGGGATCTTCCCGACCCAGGGATCAAACCCGAGTCTCATGTCTCCTGCATTAGCAGGCAGGTTCTTTACTACTAGGGCCACCTGGGAAACCTATAGAATATATAGATCAAGGGATCAAGAGATTTCCTAAAGCACACAGAGGCCTGGTTTGTGATCCTCCTGTAAGTTAAAATATTTTTAAATAATGGAGAATAGCATTATTAAAATGTTTGTTACAGAGAATTGCTTGTTCACTTAAAGTTGAAAACTATCTCCTGTCAAAAACATGTTTTAATTTGCTCATTCTCCTGGTGATAATCAACTGCTGAAACTGTCATAGCTGATTCCACTCACTCCTGTGCAGTTGACCCTCCCTATCAGCAGATTCTGCATACTTGGAGTAAACAAAAAATATTTGGAAAAAAAACAAAAAAATTCAGAAAATTCCAAAAAAAATCCAGAAAAGCAAATCTTGAACTTTCTGTGTGCTGGCAACTATTTATATAGTGTTCTCACTGTATTAGGTATTATTAAGTAATCTATAGATGATTTAAAGGATATGTTACATAATTATATAGGTTATATAGGAACTTGAGCATCCAGTTTGGTATCCATGAGAGGTAGAGAAGTCCTGCACCAAATCCCCCAAAGATACCAAGGGATGACTGTGTGTGTGTGTGTGTGTGTGTGTGTGTGTGTGTGAGAGAGAGAGAGAGAGACAGAGACAGAGACAGATAGAGACAGAAAGACTCATATATATATAATCAAGAATAAATCTAAAAGCCCTCCTCTTTGCTGAATTACTTTTTAAGCAAAACAAATGATTTTAGCAGATTAGTTTCAAAACTAATTTTTTATTATTTTGTAATACATGCAGCCTAAAAAGAACCAAGAATAAATATTCATAAGGATAATAAATTTGTCCTTTAAAAGATTCTAGAGGACTTCTCTGGTGGTCCAGTGGTTAAGAATGGGCCTGTCAATGCAGGGAACACAAGTTCGATCCCTGGTCTGGGAAGATCCCACATGCCGCGGGGAAACTAAGCCTGTGTGCCACAACTTTTGAAGCCCTCATGCTCTAGAGCCCATGTCTTGCAGCAAGAGAAGCCACCACTTCTCAGCGCACAATGAGAAACCTGTGCACTGCAATTAGAGACTAGCCCCTGTTCTCAGCAACTAGAGAATGCCCGTGCACAGCAATGAAGAGCTGGCACAGCTAGAAATAAGTTTAAAAAAAATTTAACAAAGATTGTAAAAAGCTAAATTGTCCATCAAATGAGCACCTAGTGAAATAAATGTGCATCTTCCTCCTAGTTGGGGGTAAACACTATGGCTCAGATGGTAAAAAATCTGCCCACAATGCTGGAGACTTGGGTTCGATCCCTGGATGGGGAAGATCCCCTGGAGCAAGAAATGGCAACCCACTCCAGTATTCTTGCCTAGAGAACCCCATGGACAGAGGAACCTGGCAAGGCTACAGTCCATGTGGTGGCAAAGTCGGACACAACTGAGCAACTAACACTTTCACTTTTACTCCTAGTCAGGCATAGACAAGACCCTTATTTTCCATACTCACCTGAAGCTGCAGTGTGGGCTGCCCCTTAACCTTCGTGCAGAATAGGCAAAGCTCCGGCTCCTTCAGTCCCAAGTAGACAGGATTCCCCCTGCCCTTCTCAAGAGTCTCTGTGTACTTGCATGAGATTAAGGTAACAGTGACTGGGAACACAACATAATCACAGATCACTCTCTCATTCATTACAACCTGCGAGATAAGCCCAGTTAACGAGTCTATTCACAGTGAAATGAAAAAACTGAGCACACCACACACAGCAGTACTGGCCAAAGGGACTGCCTTGGGCAGGCCTTGACCATTCACCTGGATCCATTTGGTCCTTCCTCGGGACAGCTGTGAGGGTCTGGCCTTGAAGGACCCATACCAAATGGTTGACATCCTGAATATCCACCAGAATCGGGTGTATCCTGGATGATACTGTAGAGAAAATCAAAAGGCAAATCTGAGCAGGGTACTGAATATCCCCCCTTTCCAATTTTTTTGCCCTTCCATGTACATCTTCACCTGGACCTTTCATTCTTTCATTCCCTTTGGACAGCGGTGTTTTAGAACTGCCAAGGTGTGAAGACATTTATCTGCAGATGGATCCCACAAGAGGGTCTGAGTCAGTCCCAAGCCACGGTTTGACCTTGAGTCAGAAGAAGAGCTAATGAGCCAACAGAAACCACAGGGAGAACCTACGGTCCCAGAACTCACCTCGCTCCCTCTCCTGTTCACCCTTTTGGACGTAGCCTACCTTCCAGCAGAAGCAGTGGTACCTGCATTCAGGCCTAAACACAGAGTCTTAAGATGAGAGGAGGGCCAAGGCCAGAGGTCTGGAAGCAGAGAAAATCAAACGTCAGCAGGCTTTGCAGCTACGGAGGACGCCGTGTCCCTATGGCTATGGACTATTGCTTCTTCTGTGCTCCGGTGCTCTGATGGAGTCCAACAGGGCCCGAGCCTTTGATCCACATCAAGAAAGGAGGAGGTTCTGCCTCACTGGGGCTAGGACTTCCCAGCACCCTGAGTACTTGTCAGTTCCTGATACCAGGGGAATTTAGTGAAGCTTTATATAAAGAAACATCAACTGGGGCAGGGTTGCAACCTGTTCACACACTGTGAAAAAGGAGGCATGCTAAGTCTTTAAGAGCAGTCACCAGGAAACATCGTCATCAACACTGAGTTTGAGGAAAGAAGTGTTATGGGACTGTCCCATGGCCGATGACTCAACAATGATGCTGCAAAATGTTACACTAATCTTATTCCAATGAGTGGAAACCCATAGTGAATTCAAAGTAGACTTAGAAAGGGAGGGGTCTCCTAAGGCCTGTGTAGTTTCCAACCACTCCTGGTCCAGTCATCTTATCCCCTGCCAATCTTGGATGAAACAATACAAACACTCCAGTGCATGCTCCTTCAGCTTCTCAGAGCGAGTGTGAATGCTGCTTCTCCACTCAAGGAAAAGCTTGCCTGGACAAGGTCAGCTCCTGCACACTCTGCCCCTCATGGACTCTAGAGCAGTGGCTCCTAGATGCTCTATTCCCTGAGCTCTTCCACAAAGGGAAACAGGCAGTGCTGGTGAGACTCTGTCCTGTCCTTTCAGCCCATCTGAGTTCACTATCTATAGCAGTTCCCAGTTCCTGTCTGCTCCACATCAAGGGCTTGCATCTCAGGGGCAACCTCAACCAACTGGGGAGAGGACTGGTGAATAAATGTCTCAGGTTCTTCAGCCTCTGATGGGATTGTACTAAGATTTCTCATAGGGTTCCTAACTACCTCATCAGCATACCTCACCTCATAAAGACACCCTCATGTTCAACCCTTACCCTCCCCAAAGACCCTTACTTCTTGATCTTGTCCTGGGTAGCCCATGATAAGCTGGTGAACTGTCCTCTTAGGAGTACGGAGTCATGAAGCACTAAAATTTAAATGTACAGCAAGTTTCTTTGAGTCAAAACTGGGATTCAGAATCAAGTTGAGTCTATAAAGACGTCCTGACTACAGCATCCTTTAGCAGGAGTTGATTCTCATGCTCTAAGAAGAAGGGGCTTCCCAGGTGGCTCAGTGTTAAAAGAATCCACTGGCCAAGGCAGGAGTGGCAGGAGACACTGGTTGGATCCCTGGATGGGGAAGGTCCCCTTGGGAAGGAAATGGCAGAAGGAAGTTCAGAGCTTGTGACATCACCCCCATGCTCCTTACACAAGACTGAATGTACTTGGATATCTTAAGAAGAGGGGCTCAATATCCCGCCATCAGGTACAAAGAAGCAAACATCCAGGACACACTAGTATAGATGCAGCCTATACTAATGCAAACTCGTTCACGACCACAGTCAATAGGATATGTGGTCCTTCCAGATTCTTTATTGCATCCTATAAAACATGGAGCTCTATATGACCTGGGAACTTAGCCCATAGTACCATTATTAGAGATAATGGGGGCTTAGGTGATACCAAATAACCCAAGACCTCTGCATATCTCTCCCTAATATGGAAGTGACATCCTTCATAGCTAAGGGAGTAGATACTCCTGAGAAGGGAAATTGAATCAAATATGATGACGGAAATTTCTCTCTCTGCAAGAAAATAACTCCATAGGGATACAGTTTAGAGATACAGCTTCCTTACTCTCTTAGCTAGCTAGAAATGAATTTGCCTTAAAATTTAATTCCTTTGTCCATCCATATCTATCCTTCATTATTCAGTTTAAGGTCTAATACAGTCATCTCAGCCCCACAAATCCATCCCGGTTCTGATAGTATAATCCCCACAACTCAATTTTCCTCTGGTTCATCTGTTGAAACATCACATGGAACTGTCCTTATTCTGCACATTCTTGATGTTCAAAGTGTGGTCCATGGAGCAGCAGCACTGGCAACAACCAGCAGTTTACCATAAATGCAGAATTTCAGGGTCTACCCCAGACTTACAGAATCAGGACTTGAAATGCTTTTAAACAGCATTAAAACTACAATATGTTCTATGCTGATATAAAACACACCACTGTCAATACTCTAGTCACATAAGCATAGAAAGAAAGAAGTTGGGATTCAGGGTAAGCCTGGGCCTGTGGAAGGAACAAGCAACCCTAGACCCACCCTCAACTTTCCTCAGCCTCTGGAACCCATGAGATCGGCTGTCTTGGCATTGGGGGAAAAAAGGAGAGATGACAGTAGTAAAGAAAAGAAGTCATTCCTGGAAGTCTGTGATGATGGACAGACCCTCACACGGATTTTCACTTGGAGTACTTACAGTTTGATTGAACCAGGTACTCTCAAACTATATTTGGTTTCATCTAGGCCAAATACTTTCCACCAGAAGGAAAGAGAAAGTCTCTCTAGAGGTGAGCAGAGTCATTCCAAAGACAACAAGCCATAGTTGAAGATTACCAGACATACACACAAACAAGAATAAGAGCAAAAGGAAAGAAAGGAAAGAGAAACGAAGGAAGGGAGGGAGGGAGAGAAGGAGGGAAGGAGAAAGCAAAAGAAAGGGAAAATAGAAACATATCCACACAGAGATCGCATTTTGTAACTATTATACAGAGAGCTTAAAACAACTGTCCTAACCATGTTTAAGAAACAAATGATGAAGAAGAATATCTTTCTAGAACAGCAAACTATGAAAAGTGGCAAATTTGGAAGAGGCCAACAGCATCTCTTGCTCTGTAAAATACCTTAAACAAAATAAAATAAGCCAATATTTGTATTTGGCAATAGCACACAGCAGAAGAATTAGAGAATGACATCAACAAGGTGGTGGTTTAGGGATTTCTAGGGCTTGTCCCCTCCCAGAAACATCCATTTGAACAACTCTCCATGCTCTGAAATACCTTCACAAGAGCTTCACAGGTGAGGGATTACAGCACTTGGGTGGAACATGGAAATAAGAAAAGATGCATTGAAAAACAGAGGAAAGACAGTTTCACATTACTCCTGTCACACCTCTCCTGTGGAGAGAGACATCTAACCTATGGGAGAAGACAGTGAAGTAAGGACCTGACTTCTCAATGGACTCTACCATCAGCCCACCACAACATCAGGCCAGTTCCCATGACCCCAGGCTCCTGGTGGGCGTCTGACCTGCCTTAGCACCAGGCTGACTCCATGGCCCCAGGTTCCCAATGGCCTCAACACCAAGATGGCATCTACAGACCTAAACTCCAGATGAGCTTTCATGAAACTAGACTCTTGGCCTGCCCCAATGCAAGGCTGGTACCATTGGCCCCAGGATCCAGGCAGGCTCCTGTGCAGCCAAGGCTCCTGACTCTTGGCAGCACCAGGCAGCCCCTTGGTCTCAGACTCTAGGCTGGCTTCTCTGGCCTGGACTCTTGGTAAGCTCCTGTGAATACAGACTCCCAGCCCAGTCCAGCCCAGCCCAGCATTTGGTGCTCCCATGGCCTTAGCCTTCAGATTGACTCCCGTGGTCCTAACCTCCAGACTTGTCCCTTAGATTCAACTTCCAGGTTGGCCCCATGAGCCCTGGAACTGTAGGCTATAGGCTGACTCCTACAGCCCCAGTCATCAGGTTCACCCAAATGCTAGTTAACCCCAGCTTCCAGGCTCCTGTGAACGCAGACTCCAGGCCTGCCCCACCACCAGGCCAGCTCCTGTGGACCCAATGCCAGACCCACCGCAGTCGTCCCCAGGACCTGACTGGCTGGCACAGACCCAGGATCCAGGCCCACCCACACAGACTCAGGTCCCAGACTTACCATCACAGACTCAGGTACCTGGTCAACCCCAGTGAACTCAGACACAAGGGTGGTTGGTCACAAGGATCGACCCTGTGGATCCAAGCACCAGGTATGGTCACCTGCTGACCCAGGCGCCACTTGCCTGTCCGAGAACTCCAGCAGCAAACACCCATGGACACCACCAGAGGCCTTACTCAGAATCTCTGGACAGGCTGACTGGTGAAGGGCTTTTGCTTCCGGAGACAGACTGTGAAGACCGGAAGAGGCAACTACTTTCTCAAATGCACAGACAACGAAGCCCACAAAGGTCACAAAAATCAAGGAAACATGACACCACCAGAGGAAACCAATAAAACTCCAGTAGTAGTCGTAGCAGTAGTCGCTCAGTTGTGCCCAACTCTGCAGCCCCGTGGACTGCAGCCTGCCAAGCTAACTGCCCATGGGATTCTCCAGGCAAGAACACCGAAGGGGGTTGCCATTCCCTTCTCCAGGGGATCTTCCTCACCCAGGGATTGAACCCAGATCTCTTGTACTGCAGACAGATTCTTTATCCTCTGAGCCAACGAGAAGCTCCAATAATTGACCCTAAAGAAAAGGAGATAAATGGACTGACAAATAATTTTGAACAATCCCTTAAGAAATTCAGTGAACTACAAGAACATAGAGAGAACAAAATAAAATTAGAAGAATAATACATAAAAAAAATTAGCTTAGGGCATCCCTTAGCAGTCCAGTGGTTAGGACCCTGTTTTCACTGCCAAGAGCCTGTGTTTGATCCCTGATCGGGGAACTAATACCCCACAAGTCATGCTGGATGTTAAATTAAATTAAAAATTGAGAACTTAAAAAATGAGTCCAACAAAGAAACAGAAATTATTAAATAAAAACAAACAGAAATCCTGGAACTCTGCAATGACCAAGCTGATGAATTCCACAGACAGCTTCAACAACAGACTGAATTTAACAAGAAAAGAATTAGAGCAACAGAAGACAAATCATTTGAAATCATTCAGTTAGAAGAGAAAAACAGAAAAAAAAATAGAAAAGAGGGGGCTTCCCTGGTGGCTCAGTGGTAAAAATATCCCTGCTAAGGCAGGAGACATGGAAAGATTTGATCCCTGATCTGGGAGAATCCCATATGTCATGGAGCAACTAAGCCTGGGCACCACAGTTATTGGGTTCATGCTCCACAAGGGAAGCCACCACAATGAGAAGCCTGCATACTGCAACTAGAGAGCAGCTCCCATTATCCACAACTAGAGAAAAACCCATGCAGCAACAAAGACCTAACACAGCCAAAAATAAAACAAAACTTTTTAAAAATAGAAAAGAAGGCTTCCACTTTAAAATGGTGATGTACAAAGATCCTGAACTCACATCACAAGAATATACTAAATCTACAAAACTAGTTGAACTTGCCTCCACACAAAGATTAAAAAGGCCACATTGAGATGGGTAGGAGAAGCAGAGACTTGGTCTCACAAAATACCACATTTGAGACATGGCAACCCATAAGTGAGGGAGACATCTGAAAAGAATATGGAACTTTGCCCTGAAGAGCAAGCATTCAAAACCCTGGGGACCTATGCCAAAGAGACAAGCCCACAAATTCTCTGTCTATGAAAACAAACATGGTTTATGTCCATAGAGCTGTAAAGAATGGAGAAACTGCTCTTCACTTGCCCTGGGATCTCACACAGGAGTGGCAGTTTGAAGGGTGCCTGGACTGTGTATGGAAGAGATTGACTTGCTAAACTTGGGGGAACTTCTGGAGATGCAGAAACTTGCTGAGACTCTCTGGGGATGAAAGCACTGACAGGCATCATCTTTGAGTTCTCTTTTGGCCTTGCTAATATCAGCACTGGTGGGCACCATCTCGGCACTCCCTCTTTCCCTGTTAAAGCCAGTAGGCACACCTGATCCCACCATGCCACCACTGTGGCCCTACTAATGCTAGAAATTACCCAGCCCACATAGAGATGTCCCTTGACTGCCTAGCTCTGGTGGCCAGGGAAATCATGCAGCTGGGCCCCATGAGTCACTTTTGCACAGGCCACTCCTTTAAGACTTGGAGAGAGAGCTGTTTTACCTACAACGTAGAAACAAACACAGAGCATCAAGCAGAATAGGGAGACAGAGGAATATGTTCCAAATGAAAAAACAAGATAAAACCTCAGAGAAAGACCCTAATGAAATAGAGATAAGTAATCTACCTGATAAAGAGTTCAAAGTAATGGTCATAAAGATGCTTACAAAAACAACAGAAGAATGCATGAACACAGTGAGAACTGTAAGAAAGAGACAAAAAATATAAGAGAGAATGAAATAGAAGTCACAGACATGAAGAATGTAATAGCTGAACTGAAAAAAAAATACACTAGCAGGGTTGAACAGCAAACTACATGAAGCAGATGAATGAATCAGTGATCTCAAAGAGAGGTAGTGGAAATCACCCAGAGCAGCAAAAAGAATTTTTAAAAGTGAATATAGCTTAAGGGACCTATTGAACAACAACAAACAGAATAGCATCCATATTGTAGTGGTACCAGAGGAAGAAAGTGTTTTCCAGGTGGTTCAGCTGGTAAAGAACCTGCCTGCCAATGCAGAAAACACAAGAGACTCAGGTTCAGTCCCTGGGTTGGGACGATCCCTTGGAGTAGAAAATGGCAATCCATTCCAGTATTCTTGCCTGAAATGATCCATGGACAGAGGAACCTAGTGGGCTACAGTCCATGGGGAAGCAAAGAGTTGGACATGACCAAGCACACACAGAAGAAAAAAGAGTAAAAGGGGCAGAAAACCTAGTTGAAGAAATAATGCCTGAAAACCTCTAACCTGGGGAAACAAACAGCCATCCACAATGAGGTAGCACAGAGAGCTCTAAACAAGATTAACCCAAGGAGACCCACACCAAGACATGTAATAATTAACATGTCAAAAGTTAAAGAGATCATCTTAAAACAGCAAGAGAAAAACAACTTGTTACATACAAGGGCACTCTCATAAAACTATCAGCTGACTTCTCAGCAGAAACTTTGCAGGCCAGAAGGGAGTGGCGTGATATATTCAAAGTACTGAAAGAAATAAAACTTCCAACCAAGAGTACTCTACCTGGCAAAGTTATCATTCAGAATTGAAGATTAAGAGATTAATCTTCTTAAGATTAAAAGATTAAGAGACTGCCAGAAAAGCAAATGGCTTAGTTGTAAAGAATCTGCCTGCTAATGGTCCAATGGTTAAGACTCCAAGCTTCCACTGCAGGGGATGTGGGTTCAATCCATGGTTAGGGAAATAAGATCCCATGGGCAAATGGTGCAGCCAAGAAATAAGTAAAAATAAAGATCCAGAAATCAATAACAGGAGGAAAAGGGAAAAATAAATAAATATGTGAAAATTAAACAACATGTACTTGAGTAACTAATACATCAAAGAAAAAAGCCAAAGGGGAAATTTTAAAATAGCTTGAACCAAACAAAAATGAAATTGCAATATAACAAAACTTATGGGATGCAATAAAAGCAGTGCTAAGGGAAAAGTTTATAATAATAAACACATTAAGAAAAGAGAAAGCTTTTTAATAAGCTACCTAACTTTATATCTCAAAAACAGAAAAGAAGAGCAAACTAAGCTCAGTGTTCAAAGAAGAAAGGAAATTACAAAGATCAGAGCAGAAGTTAAATGAAATAGAAATCAAACACACAACAGAAAACATCAATGAAACTAAGACTTTGTTTTTTGAAAAGATAAGCATAATAGGCAAATCTTCAGCTAGACTAGTTAAGAAAAAAAGAGAGAGGACTCAAATCAAGTCAGATATGAAAGAAAAGACATTACAACTTATATTAAGTATAAAACCACTATAAACAATTGTATACCCAAAAAATAGGACAACCTAGAAGCAATACCTAGAAATATGCAACTTACCGAAACAGTATCATGAAGAAAGAAAATCTGGGCAGACCAAAAATGAGTAAGGAGAATCAGTAATCAAAAACTTTCCAAAAAAGAAAAGCCCGGGATCAGATGGTGAAATCTAAACATTTAAATAATTAACGTCTCAGGCTCTTCCAAAAAATTGAAGATGGCCTAAACTTATTTTATGAGACTAGCATCATAGTGACACCTAAACCAAAGGAAGACAACACAAGAAGACTATAGGGCCCAATAAAAGGTATTTCCACTTACCAAGGATGACTGTGCAACTTATTAGCAACAGAGACTAGTACTGAGCCCCTGATGTGGCAGTATTCTTCAAGGAGTCTGACTAATCTCATGGTGGCAAGTTACTGACGTGTCAGATCTTTTCGCTCTTGGAGGGGCAACAGTGTGCTCTCAGAGGGATTGATGTATATACCATTTCTGGCTTCAGAGCCTCAATCACCACTGCTATGGGATGCCTGATCTACAGGCATGGAATCTCACACAAGACAGCATCCAAGCATAGAATTTATTTTATATTGTTCATTTAATCCACTCAATAGTATGCTGGTAAATTTTTAACTATTTTCTTCCTAGAAAATAAACAAACAGAACATAAGACAAATCTTGTGGTGATTGTCAGTATCTATGATGTAGATATTCCCAACCTGGGCTATTTCAAGTTACCAACTGGCTTTCAAAATCTGAAGATGTAACATTGGGCCTTTTCTAGCCAGTATGAGCCAACTTTACTACCTCCCTGGATCCACTGGTCCATCCAGAAGTAGTTCAATTAATGGAGCTTTGGGTGGCATATTGGAGGTACAACTGAAGTACCTCTCAGTGGCAATACTCTGGGAGGATGGAAGTCATCCTTCAGGCTGCAGTCTAGGCAGAAGGAGGTAGAGTTTCCTTTGCACATGAAGACAGGAAGAAATACACTGTAACATTCCTTGTATAATATACAAGGAGGGCTTCCCTGGGGGTGTAGTGGTAAAGAATCCTCCTGCAATCCAAGAGATGTAGGTTTGATTCCTGGATTGGGAAGATCCCCTGGAGAATAATGGAAATGGCAACCCATTCCAGTATTCTTGCCAGGAAAATTGCTTGGACAGAGGAGCCTGGTGGGCTACAATCCATGGGATTGCAAGAGTTGGACATGATTTAGTGACTGAACTATAACAATACACAAGGAACTCAGGTGATCTGCTTGGTTACCTCCTGGTATCCCTTTGCTTAATTATAACTGTGAATAAGTACATGTAAGAACACCTAAGTTAGACCATAAAGAAGGCTGTGCCCAAGAATTAATGCTTTTGAATTGTGGTGCTAGAGAAGACTCTTGAGAGTCCCTTGGACAGCAGGGAGATAAAATCGGTTAGTCTTAAAGGACATCAACCCTGAATATTCGTTGGAAGAACTGATGCTGAAGCTGAATCTCCAATACTTTGGCCAACTGAGGTGAAGAGCTGACTCGTTGGAAAAGACCCTGATGCTGAGAAAGACTGAGGGCAGGAGGAGAAGGGGGCAACAGAGGATGAGATGGTTGGATGGCATCACCAACTCAATGAACAAGTTTGAGCAAACTCTGGGAGATAGTGAAGGACATGGAAACCTGTCATTCCATGCAGACAAAAAGAGTCAGGCACACTTAGTGACTAAACAATCACTCGAACATGATAACTAAATGGTCAGACTTCTCATGGATGAGATCTTTGGTTAGATCACCAGGAAAGCCACTAAGACCTGCCAAGGTGATCACTGAGGATAAGGGGAATCCAGAACAGATCGTGGAGAAGGAAGACAGTAGAAACCAGTCACTGGGACCAATTGCAGAAACAAATGCAATAGTCCATCCATTTATATGCTACTTCTAAGTTCCCCCTTAGGAAAAAGGGAATTGGAGTGGATCTGCTCCCAAACATGTGGAGAGGAAGAAATTCATGCAGCACAATGGTGCAGTGCTATGGCCACAGAGATGCGCCTCTCAGATCTCCCTTTAACAGATCCTGGCACAAGAAGAATAGTAAGCAGACAGCCTCTGGATCCACTGTGATATTTCTGCCAAGGCTACCTTCCCTGAGATGCTCCTAGCCAATGACAGAGCAGCAGGGGGATGAGAGCCAGGACTCCATCAGGACTCAGAAGCTGTTACAGGTAACTTTTGCTGTGCACCTCCTCATCAGTCTGATAGACACTTTCTCAGAGTTCTCACAGCTGCACTGCATGCTGAGGCTCTTCCTCTCATTCTTTCTTCACTCTTTTCAATCAATGGTGTCAGTCCTGCATGATGATTTGAAGGCTCAGGGACTTCCCTGGTAGTCCAGTGGTTAGGACTCTGCTCTTTCAACTCAGGGGTCATGGGTTCAATCCCTGGTTGGGTAGCTAAGATCCCAAATCCCTCATGGCACAACCAAAAAATAAATAAATACATAATTTTTAAAAATAAATGATTTGAATGCTCTGCCTGACTGCCCTGATCCCTCCCCCCATATCTTTCATGTGCATTTCTCCCAATAAATTTATTGACATCTTGTTTCCACCTCAGGGTCTTCTCTTCAGAGCCCCCAAACTAACATGACAGAACCACAAATGAATCTCAGGAACATGAGACAAGATGTAAAAGGGTATAAGCAATATGATTTCACTTATATGAAGTCTAAAAGCATGCAAAACTAATTAATATCTATTTTTGTTGCCATTTAGTCACTAAGTCGTGTCTGACTCTTTTCAATGCCATGGACTGTAGCCCACCAGGTTCCTCTGTCTATGGGATTTTCCAGGCAAGAACACTGGAGTGGATTGCCATTTCCTTCTCTAAGGGATTTTCCCGAACCAGGGATTGAACTTGTGTCTCCTATATTGGCAGGAGGGTTCTTTACCATTGAGTCACCAGGGAAACTCAACATCTGTTTAGGGCATATACATATGTGGTAAATCTATAACAAAATGCAGGCAAATAACAACCATCACATCCTGGATGACAGTTACATCCAATGGAAGGATGGGAAGGCAATGGGATGGTGAATAAACACACAGGTATTCTTAATGTCTTCTGTTTCTTCAGCTGAGGACTGAGTTCATGTTGGTCCCTTTTATTTATATCTTGAATATATTTGTTGTAAATATTCCCTCAATATAACTCAATATTTATGTTAAAATAGAGATCCTGAATTTTCTGGAAATAATAATACAATGATACTTATCATTTATTTTAATCATAATTTCACTCCTTCATTAAACTCTCATAACAATTTCTTAACAGCTATTTGTAGCATTTTTAAAGTCATGTGTGAAGCAAAAGAAAACAGCTAAAATATTACTTAATATGTAGAAATAAATCAGATATCAATAAAAAACAAAGATAAAAAATATTCAGTCATCAAATTTTTACAAAGAGAAAAAATAAAATCGTTTATGAAATCAGAGCAGATAAAGAAATTAAAGGTATCCAGATTGGAAAAGAAGAAGTAAAACACTCTCTGTTTGCAGATGACATGATCCTCTATATTGAAAACCCTAAAGACTCTACTAGAAAATTACTAGAGCTAATCAGTGAATATAGCAAAGTTTCAGGATACAAAATCAACACACAGAAATCCCTGGCATTCCTGTACACTAACAATGAGAAATCAGAAAGAGAAATAAAGGAAACAATTCCATTCACCATCGAAACAAAAAGAATAAAATACTTAGGAGTATTTCTACCTAAAGAAACAAAAGACTTGTATATAGAAAACTATAAAACACTGATGAAAGAAATCAAAGAGGACACAAACAGATGGAGAAATGTGCCGTGTTCGTGAATTGGAAGAATCAATATAGTGAAAATGAGTATACTACCCAAAGCAATCTATAGATTCAATGCAATTCCTATCAAGCTACCAGAGGTCTTTTTCAGAGAATTAGAACAAATAATTTCACAATTTGTATGGAAATACAAAAAACCTCGTATAGCCAAAGCAATCTTGAGAAAGAAGAATGGAACTGGAGGAATCAACCTACCTGACTTTAGGCTATACTACAAATCCACAGTCATTAAGACAGTATGGTACTGGCACAAAGACAGAAATATAGATCAATGGAACAAAATAGAAAGCCCAGAGATAAATCCATGCATCTATGGACACCTTATCTTTGACAAAGGAGGCAAGAATATACAATGGAGAAAAGACAACCTCTTTAACAAGTGATGCTGGGAAAACTGGACAGCCACTTGTAAAAGAATGAAACTAGAACACTTCCTAACACCATACACAAAGATAAACTCAAAATGGATCAAAGATCTAAGCATAAGACCAGAAACTATAAAACTCCTAGAGGATAACATAGGCAAAACACTCTCTGCCATAACCCAAAGCGGGATACTCCATGACCCACCTCCCAGAATATTGGAAATAAAAGCACGAATAAACAAATGGGACCTAATTAAAATTAAAAGCTTCTGCACAACAAAGGAAACTATAAGCAAGGTGAAAAGACAGCCTTCAGAATGGGAGAAAATAATAGCCAATGAAGCAACAGACAAACAATTAATCTCAAAAATATACAAGCAACTCCTGCAGCTCCATTCTAGAAAAATAAACAACCCAATCAAAAAGTGGGCCAAAGAACTTAACAGACATTTCTCCAAAGAAGACATAAAAATGGCTAACAAACACATGAAAAGATGCTCAACATCACTCATTATCAGAGAAATGCAAATCAAAACCACAATGAGGTACCACTTTACACCAGTCAGAATGGCTGCCATCCAAAAGTCTACAAGCAATAAATGCTGGAGAGGATGTGGAGAAAAGGGAACCTTCTTACACTGTTGGTGGGAATGCAAACTAGTACAGCCACTATGGAAAACAGTGTGGAGGTTCCTTAAAAAACTGCAAATAGACCTGCCATATGACCCAGCAATCCCACTGCTGGGCATATACACCGAGGAAACCAGAATTGAAAGAGACACGTGTACCCCAATGTTCATCGCTGCATTGTTTACAATAGCCAGGACATGGAAGCAACCTAGATGCCCATCAACTGACGAATGGATAAGAAAGCTGTGGTACATATACACAATGGAATATTACTCAGCATTAAAAAAAAATTCATTTGAAGCAGTTCTACTCAGGTGGACGGAACTGGAGCCCATTATCCAGAGTGAAGTAAGCCAGAAGGAAGAACAACAATACAGTATACTAATGCATATATATATGGAATTTAGAAAGACGGTAACAAGAACCCAGCATGCGAGACAGCAAAAGGAACGCAGATATATAGAAGAGACTCGTGGACTCTGTGGATGAGGGTAAGGGTGGGATGATATGGGAGAATGGCATTGAAACATGTTAATTATCATATGTCTAATCAATCGCCAGCCCAGGATTGATGCTCGGGGCTGGTGCATCGAGATTTCCCGGGGGGAGGGAGGAGGGAGGGAGGAGGGAGGGGGGGTTCTGGAGGGGGAGCATATGTAAACCCATGGTGATATCATGTCATTGTATGGCAAAACTAATAAAAAAAAAGAAAGAAAAGAAAATTTTAACTATAGATATTCAGATATTACAATCCCAAATATGAATCAGTGATGAATGAAAGCATTTAGTCCTCTCTATAGACTTGGGTGTTAATCTAGATGACCTCAAGGTGAGGGCCTACAGGCAGACCAATTGTACGTCTGCCCAGTAGGGAATAAGAAGGGCCACCTCCCCACCCCATGGCCTCCAGCCCCCTGGCAAAATGAGTGATCATGATTTGCTTGAAATAAAAAGAGCACCATTGACAAAGGAAAATTATTTTAAGTTCAAATGTTGAGAGTTACACAACCGATGATATACTTGAAACATTTTTTAAATTTATTTATCAAAATATAGTTGACTGACAATGATGTGTTCATTTCTGCTGTACAGCAAAGGTTTCAGAGAGTGAGAGATCTACATATATACATATACACTCATGGGGCTTCCCTGATGGCTCGGCAGTAAAGACTCTGCCTGCTAACACAGGAACCGCAAGTTCAATCCCTGGCTGGGAAGATCCCTTGGAGAAGGAAATGGCAGCCATGGCAACCCACTCCAGCATTCTTGACTGGAAAATCCCATGGACAGAGGAGCCTGGTGGGCTACAGTCCATGGGGTCGCAAAAGAGTTGGACACAACTTAGTGACTAAACAACAACAAATACACACAAACACAGTAAGTCCCCTAGATGTGAACCTTCAAGTTGCAAACTTTCAGAGATGCAAACGTGCTACTACCCAGATATCACTGGATCATTTTTTCAAGAGTGTGGATAGAACTGAATCCAGCAAAGACCCAAAACCTGTGCCATCAATGTCAGGCATGAGTGAAATTGCACCTTGCCCTCCACCTCTTCTTGCTGACGATCCTTCAGTTCTACCAACTCCCTCCTCCAGTCAGTAACACTTCTTGCCTGTTCACTGGCTGCCAGCCCCTGTGTGCCAGCTGCTGTACAGTACTACTGTACTCTTCAAGGTACCGTACTATAGGATTAAATACGTTTTCATTATTTTTTGTGTTTGTTTTTTATGTATTATTTGTGTGAAGAATATTATAAACCTATTACAGTATTTAACTCCTTGTATTAGTTGGGTATTTAGGCCAACTTTGTTAGACTTACAAACAAATTGGACTTAGGAGCGCACTCTGGTAATGAAACTCATTTGTATGTAGGGAACTTTATGTGCATGTGTGTATTCTTTTTAATATTATTTTTCATTATGATTTATCAGAGAATACTGAATATAGTTCTCTGTGTTATACAATAGGACCTTGCTGTTTACCCATCCTATATATAATAGCTTGCATATGCTAATCCCAAACTCCTCCATCCTTCCCCAATTCCCTGTCTCCCTTGAAATGTCTATTCTCTATGTCTGTGATTCTGTTTTTTGAAACATCTTTTATTTTTTTGCAAGATGTAATATTTTTACTTGGTAAATGCAAAGTTTTAGTTCATTAGTGAAATATTTTATTAAGTTTGAATAATATCTTTCAAAATTAAAATCTAATTTTTAAACATTATGACTCTTTTTCATTATTAAATCATATTGTTGGAAAACCTTGTTTTTAAAAGACCATGAACACAGCCTGAGTTTTCACATAGAAAAAATAAAATTTGTCACCAATCCTCTTAGCCTTGATCTTTCTAATTCCCAAAACAAAATTTTCTCCTCATGTGGCCAGGGCTTTTCCAGTCCTCACCAGCTGCTAGGAAGTGGTCACACCAATAGTGATGACCAGCTCATGAGCTGGCTTACATGAGTATGGGGAGGAAGTGGTTCAGCACTGCAATGCTGAGAGCTGGCTTTTCTGTCCTCCCCACTCCACTCCCAACCCCTGCAGATGGCACGTGCCTCTTCCCTGTACGCTGGGAATGAGATTTTGTTACCAACCCTTATGATCAAGGGAGGTTTCCGAATGATAAGGGAAAAGCCCATACATGGAAACTTGCCTCTAATCTCATGTACTCAGCTAAATATTGTTTTACATCTTCAAGACACAAATCAGCCAATATGGGACATGTGTTGTGATCTGAATTAAGAAATATGTGTTCAGACTTCTCTGGCTGTCCAGTGGTTAAGAATGGGCCTGTCAATGCAGGGGACACGGGTTCAATCCCTAGCCTGGGAAGACTGCGCATGCCTCAGGCAACTTGGCCCACGAGTCACAGCTACTGAGCTCGTGTGCTGCAGCTACTGAAGCCCATGGACCTGGAGCCTGTGCTCTGCAACAAGAAAAGCCATCACAACGAGAAACAGGAGACCATAACTAGAGAGGAGCCCTAGCTCGCCTCAACGAAAGAAAGTCCAAGCGCAGCAACGAAGACCCAGCAGAGCCAAAATAAAATAAATATTTAAAAAAGAAATACATGTTTAATCTTTGTCCCCATTTCTGGCACAGAGATCCTAAAACCCTTGAAATGTCCTAGGTGTTGAGAGCAATAACAGTGTCTTTTGTTACGTTATGAGGTGACTTTTGCAGGTTGCTGGGAAACCAATCATTAGATTTCATTGCCACCAACTTCTGACCTCCAGGGACAGGGGAGGGGCTGGAGGTTGAAACAATTGCTAATGGCCAATGATTTAATCAATCATATCTATGTAGTGAAGCCTGCATAAAAACCCAAAAAGATGGGGTTTGGAGAACTTCTAGGCTGGTGAACATGTCAAAGATCGGAAGTGAGTGGAATCGTCTGAGAACCTGGAAGCTCCATGCTCTGTCTCCATACCTTGCCACATACATCTCTTTCATCTAAGGCCCTGCTCTAAGACTAGACAGAATTTTGAGAAGAGTGGGTTTAACTTTGCCGTTCTTGTTTAATTGCTAAGTCATGTCTGACTCTTTTGTGACCGCATGGACTCTAGCTCACCAAGGCTCCTCTGTCCATGGGATTTTCCAGGCTGGAGTAGGTTGCCATTTCCTTCTCCAGGTGATCTTCCTGACCCAGGGATGAAATCCAAGTCTCTTGCATTGCACACAAATTCTTTATCGCTGAGCCACCAAGGAAGCCCAGGTTTGACTTACTAAGTCTATATTTTGCCCAACCACCTGAGCTTTTAGTTTACACCCCAGGTGATTCTGATGTTGCTTCAAGTTTGAGAAACAACTGCACAATATAGGTCAGCACTTAAGTCATTTCATAATGATGCTTAGGTGCCAGGAGTGCTCTGCCTGGGGTGGGTCATCCACTGACACCATGCTAGATGAGAACAGCCCAGTGATGGGAGTGAGGAGGCTCACAAGGTGCTATCTTGTTCTGAAAAATTGTTGCTGATTTCTCACACTGTGATTCATAATATCCCAACTCCAGGAAACAGAAATTGAAAGACCCCAAATCAAGGCTATCATGATTTCCAGTTCAAATAATCAACGTCAATGTCACCTCAGTAAGTCACCGCCACACTGTGCACCTCCCTTTCCTCACCCATAAAATGAAAAGGCTAAAGGAGATGATGTCATTAAGAAAAACTATACAATTCCTGGGGATGGGGAGCAAAAAGCTATTGCATGCCTGTTATTTTTAACTGAAGTAGAGTTGATTTACAATGTTTCAGGTATATAGAAAAGTGATTCACATATATACATATACATATATATTGTTTTTCAGAATTTTTCCATTAAAATTATTACAAAATATTTAATATAGTTTCCTGTGTATACAGTAGGTTCTTATTGATTATCTATTTTATATATAGGAGGGTGTATCTATTAATCCCAATTCCCGATTTACTGTTCTCCATTTTCCCTTTGGTAACCATAAGCTTGTTTTCTCTGTCTATGAGTCTTTTTCTGTTTTTTAAATAAGTTCATTTGTATCATTTTTTTATTTATTTATTTTTATTTTTTATTTTTTTTTTGACTTTTCTCTTCTTTTATTTATAAAGAACACGATTCCTCCCCCCAACACAGACATAAACACTCACACATTCCAAGGAGAGCTTATAAAAACAACAACAGAACCAGGGCACTCAGGACCTTATTTAACATCAGTCCATTTGCCCAACTGGGAGATCACTGGGAATGTTTCCTCAGATGTGACCCCTCATACCTCAAAGAAAGGAGACCTTGACCTGAGGGGCCCACCTACCCACCCACCAGGCAAAAGTGACACCCTCAGTCTTCTGCATCATCAAACTGTCCCGTTTCAAAGACCATCTTGGAATAATGGGGTATCAGTGGAGGCAGATGGTGCCAACTGGGGTCATAGATCATGTCTCCTTGTGGGGCATAGCACACCCAGGGTCTGACCTCTTGAGAAAGGCAACCTTGGATGTCGTCAGCATCATATGGATTCCCCTGATCTGCTTTCAACTCCAGGTCCCAGTCCTCGTGAAAAAGATCACCAGCCTGTTCCTTGGGTAGAGAGCCAGACATCCCTTCTGACAGCTCCCAGGGACTCAGTTCCCCATCAGAATCCTCGTCATCTTCAGCAAAGCCTTCCTCTTCACCATGGGCAGGACTATCGTGAGGGATGCTCTATGCTCCATTGGCTAGTCGATCTGTGGCTTTCTCAGTCACTCTCTCCTGATTGGAGTGGTCAGCTGGGGCAAAGGCAGCCCCCGGGCTAGGGGGCGCCTCCCCACCGCTCGGCAGCTGCAAACCCCGCGCCTGCTCCGCGGCCCCCAGCGCCTGGGCCCCGGTGGTCGGAGGGTCCATGCTTTTCTCTGTATCATTTTTTTATATTTGACATGTAAGTAACATCACATCATCAGCTCAGTTCAGTTCAGTCACTCAGTTGTGTCCGACTCTTTGCGACCCCATAGACTGCAGCATGCCAGGCCTCCCTGTCCATCACCAGCTCCCGAAGCTTACTCAAACTCACATCCATCAAGTTGGTGATGCCATCCAACCATCTCCTCAAGTGTGAGAAATACAAATTGATGTTTCATTGACATGAAGAATTATTCATTACAACCCTTGGTCTCAGGGTCTTAGGGAGGCATCTTTAGTCCTCATGGCCAATTGCTAATGCTGGGGACAGTATCTTCAGGAAACCATTTTTGCCCTTCAGCAATTCAGGGGCCAGATGATGTAAGCCCCTAAAGCAGCTTGACAGGAGAACATCCCACTCAGCTGTTTTCTCTGGATTTGTGATTTTGGTGGCAAAGTTCTTAATCCCTTCCTCCCACTGGAAGCCAGAAACCCCTCTCCCAGGGCATCAGGGTTTTCTGTAGTATCTCATTGTTAAAGATCCAAAGGAGCCAAATGCTTCAGTGAATGTTGGCCTGAAGCATATGGTATTCAAGTGCAAGAGCCCTAGACACAGCAAACACGTGAAAGTCAAATGTGCACCAGGCGATGAGCTGAAAAGGAGAGTGCTGCTGCTCACAAGAACCTTCCCTGATTTCTTCCACTGTGCCAGATCATGTGTGATATTTCTCAAATGTGATGGGTAAGCTGGGGGTCTATGGAAGGCTATTCTCTGGGTTCCACAAGATGAGATTATTGTGTTTTTCATTTTTGTTTGTCTTTTTTTTGGTTTTGCTTTGTCTGTTTGTTTGTTTTTGGCCATGCTGCTTGGCTTATGGGAACTTAGTTCTCTGTCCAGTAATCGAGCCCAAGGCAATGAAAGCACCAAGTCTTAACCACTGGATCACAGAGAATTTCCCTGTGTTTGCATTTTGAGAGTGAAAGTGTTAGTCACTCAGTCGTGTCTGACTCTGCAACTCCATGGACTGTAGTCCACCAGGCTCCTTTGTCCATGGAATTTCCCAGGCAAAAATACTGGAGTGGGTAGCCATTCACTTCTCCAGGGGATCTTCTGGCCCCAGGGATTGAACCCATGTCTCCTCCATTGCAGGCAGATTCTTTACCATTTTAGCTACCTGAGAAGCCCCATTTTTCATCCTGAATATGCTCTAAATATCTTATCAGAATCTCTTATGGGTGACTAGAATGACCACCTTACCCCTGAGCCCAGCCACCAGGCATCACCTTATTAGAATTTTGCATGAGCTCTTGTACATGCCAGTTGACAAAGGCACCATAGTGCCTGCATGAACAGAGATTCCACAGTAGAGAAAGGAGAGGAGGAAACTGAATCATCACACAGCCCCTGGTAGGACTGGCTATGCCATGGCACTCAGAATCATAATCATGTCACAAGGGAATGTGCCATCAGACCCCAACTGTCACAGGTAACAATTGACAATGTAATGATGCAAATCGGCAGATGTAACAACCTGTCACCATTTATTAGCAGTGAGTGTAGTACTAAATATCCAGTGAGTAATCCTTCTATTTGATATTCCATGACTAATTAGCTTTGTGTCCACATTAATGTTGATTTTTATAAAACTACATGCTGAAAAAGTATTTCATTGAAGAAGAAAACTTTTAAGAATCAAGAGACACTGGGTTAAGTCAGTGCTTATTGACTGCTTACTAGCCTGCCTAGTAGAGTAAGTGGTGTGACTGTCCTCCACTTTAATGAAAGTTCCTTTTTTTTTATCTGAACTTTTATATATTTTAATCTGAAGCATAGATGAAATAAATGGCAGCCTTTGTTTTTTTCTTTTTTTTTTTAAATTTTCTTTACTTTATTGTGTTGGTTTTGCCATACAATGACATGAAACTGCCATGGGTTTACATATGCTCCCCCTCCAGAACCCCCCTCCCACCTCCCTCCCGATTCCCTCCCCCTGGGTCATCTCGGTGCACCAGCCCCGAGTATCAACCCTGGGCTGGTGATTAATTTCACTTATGATAATTAAAATGTAAAAAATTCATTACTGGTGCTATTGTGTGGACTGTATTTAAGCAAACATTGTTTTCTGCATTTGTAATATCAGACTCAGAATAAGAAATCTGCAATATGCAGAACCAGATCTGAGCTAGATCTTTCTACAATTATACCCTAAATCAGTTGTTTCCTTTCATCACAATGTAACATGTGAAGCATGGCTGGTGAGGAATTTAGGCTCTCCATTCCTTAAAAGGCACCTTTTACTGCAGTTTTTAGAGGGAGTAGTTAGATGGTGAGGGTTCCTAAAAAAAAAAGAAAGCAAGGAATGAGATTCTACAGAAAATAGTAAATAGTGGTGCCTTTTTACATGAAATATCCCCACCACCCCACCTTATCACCATTGATAAGGACCCTTCTCCCTTCAGCTAAGCCCCAGGCTGACCTACTGTGGTATCCTCATTTAATTACTCTTGCTAATTTCAGCTTGCTCCTTGTTTCTTATTTCATTTTATATCTGTTTTAGCTTTCTTACTGTATAAACAATCTAGATTTTATATTTGGCTTTCTGGTGCATGCATGTATGCTAAGTGGCTTCAGTCATGTCCGAATCTTAGTGACACCATGGACTGTAGCCTGTCAAGTTCCTCTGTCCATGGGATTCTCAAAGCAAGAATACTTGAGTGGGTTGCTATGCCTTCCTCCAGGGGATCTTCCCAACCCAAGGATCAAACCCACATCTCCTGCAGCTCCTGCACTGCAGGTGGATCCTTTACCGCTAAGCCACCAGGGAAGTCCTGGCTTTATGGTAACACATTAGAATTAGACAAAAAATATTTCAATTTCATTAAGAATTATATTCTTTTACAAGATTCTAACCCTTAAAATGGTGTATTAACCCTTGCAATGTACTGGAAACATATAGAGATTACGGGATATGTAATCCCATCAGGAAACAAAGCAGAATAGAAAGATCAGCTCCAAGCTAGTCCCAATATCTTGGGTAAGACTCATGAGCTCTGAGGCTTCTTCATAACCACACCCAAGAGAGAGCCCTACTGTTTTAGGGTCCTGATATCTTAGCACAGATGGCTTGAGGGATGGACCATTGCAGCTGGAAAGGAGAGGCACACACCACCCACCCCCTTTGCTTCTGAGCCCACATTCTCATTCCTTGGTTGCCATAGAGTCATAGCTTCTTCTCCATTTATAAAATAAGATGAGAATGGGGTCGAGCCCACCTCTAAGCACTGATGAAAATGATGCAGAGATAATACAGACAAAGACACTGAGTGCTAGAAATGATAAGACCAATGGCCACCTCCGGGTTGAGTGTAAACCTTGAAATCTAATTGGAAGGCAGTATTGGGCTTTGTCCCCGGCTCGGAAGTGAGAAAGATGGGCTGGTTTGTCTCAGAAGAGGCAATGAACCATCCAGGAAAGGCCACGGACTCAAATGTGGAGGTCCTGCCTGTCATTTCATGGTAGAAAAGGAATGACTTCACAGGCTCGGCTTGATTGTACAGATCCATTATCTTCTGGTTCTGAAACGGGACAGAAAATGCCAGAGGGAGAAGCAGAGGCTGTTTGAGTGGTTCAGGGTTGTTGTTGTTTAGTCACTAAGTCATGTACGACTCTTTCGAGACCCCACAGACTATAGACTGCCAGGCTCCTCTGTCCATGGGATTCTCCAGGCAAGAATACTGGAGGGGATTGCCCAGTATCCTTCTCCAGGGAATCTTGCCAACCCAGGGCTTGCACCCTCCTCTCTTGTATTGACAGGCAGATTCTTTACCACTGAGCCACCTAGGAAGCCCTGCAGTCCAAGGTTCCTTGCACACAACCTATAAATGTTCCAACGTTTGAGCAACCCTGTCCATCTATTAGAGCAAGCCTAGAAAAACACATTTCAAAGGAACAGCAGAGTGGGCACACACAAAATCTAACCTTCCCAGCCTTCACCCTCAAATCCAAAGGTGGCATGGAAGTGAAACAAGGCATAGGTTCATGAACAAGTGGCCACAGTTGAATTACAAATTGGAACTCTCCTCACATTAGAGGCTGAGAAGACCCCCCCTCCCCAGAGGAAAAGGAAGGAGATGCAAATTTGCAGCAGGAAGCCAAGGTCCTCTCTCACCCAAGCTGCATCCATGAGAGACCCCCTCCTGTAAGAACCACTGCTCTGGCAAAGGACTACGAGGGTGGGGGTGTATAGGTTTCTGATTAATTTTCATATATATGAGAAAGGTCAAAGCCATGAAAAAGGCACAAGAGGGTCTAAAAAATCAAAGGACTTGCACTCAAAGGAGCAAAGGAATATAGAATAATTAGAAAAAATCTTCCATATTGTATACAGAAAGATATTTGTAGATGTATATATTTCTATATTGTTATATTTAGGTAAGATAAGTATTTCTAAGTAAATTACATTATATCCAAGATCTCCAAAGAGATAGTAGAATGGCTCATAATTCAGCCACATCCTACCCTGAGTAGGGGAACTTCTTCCAAAAGATTCCTTTATTCAGCTAATAACTTCCAGTTAATCTATCCCACTCTGTGGACAGCCCAAAACCAAGAAGCCAACCTTGATACTGCTTTCTTTGACCTCTCAACATCTAATCCAGCAGCAAGACCTGCAAACCCTAGTTCCAAAATCTTTGTTGAATTGAGCCGCTTCTCACATCCTCCCCCACATCTGTTCCATCCCCACCACTCATTCTCCACAAAGCAGTTGAATGAACTGCAAACTGAAATAACTGAATAAATAAGATCATGTTACCATCTAGCTTAAATGTCTTAAATGATGTTCTCATAATTATACAGTTTAAAGCCTTTAACAAAACCTGCAGGGTCTAAACCATCCAGCTCTTGCCTACAGACCTGAAAGCACACTGTTTCATCCTCATCTACTTCATCACACACCATATTCACTCTGTCAGCAAATTCCATTGCCTCAGTTTAAAGTATTTCAAGACTCTGACCATCATCCCTCTTCCCCCAGTAGACCCTCAGATTACACCTGGGTCACCCTGAAGCCTCCAAGGGGCATTTTATCCTTGTCCTTCACATCCTGCTCTCAAGTAGCAGCCAAAACAATCCTTTTAAAATCTATGTCCTTTCATGTCACTCTTCTATTCAAAATATTCTAATAATTTGGATTGAATTAATTTTAAAAAATTTTTAATATATATTTTTAATTGGAGTATAGTTGCTTTACAGTGTTGTGTTAGTCGCTGCTGCACAACACAGTAAATCAGCCCTATGTAGACATATATCTCCTTCCCCTTGGACCTCTCTCCCACCCTCACCCCCAATTCCACCCCTCTAGGTCATCATAGAGCACCGAACTGAGCTTCCTGTGCTGTATAACAGGTTCCTATCGGCTATCTATTTTACACATAGTAGTAGATAAATACAATGGAATATTACACAGCCATAAAAGGGAAGGAAATTGGGTCTTTGTAGTGATGTGGATGAACCTAGAGTCTAGCGTATATGTTGAATGAATGAATTAACTGACAGGTTAAAGTCCTTACAAAAGTGGGAAAGCTCTTTTACTGTCTGCCTTTCTCCGAAATCTGCCTCCTCCCCCGCTCACTCCCAGTCCTGGAACTTGCCCTCACTGGACACTCTGTTGGCTCACACTTTTGCTTCCTTTCCTGTCCAATAAAATCTCACCTTTGCAATAATACCTGCTGTACTATTTACCATGAAGCCAGAAGCCAGGCTCTAGCTCTTTCTGGCACCACCAGTCTCTTTACCAGCTCTAATTATTCTTTCCCAGACAACATAATGCCCTTTAACATGTCACAGGCTTACCCATGATTATGCTTCTTGTGGACCATTTCTTGTCTTCCACTAGAATGTAAATCCTAGGAAGGCAGGGCTCTTTGCCATTCTGTGCACTGATGATATTCAAATGCCTACAACAGTGCTGGAGGCCAGTAAGAATGCACACATTTGCTGACTTGGATTGGGTGGTGTTGAATTAAATTAAATAGCTATAAACTGAAGTTTCAGAAACAACTTGTTTTATAACAAGCAGTTAAAAATAAGAAAAACATGGGCTTCCCTAGTGGCTCATGGTAAAGAATCCTCCTGCCAATGCAGGAGACACAGTCTCAATCCCTAGTTCTGGGAAGATCCCACATGCCGAGGAACAACTAAGCCATACCACAACTACCAAGCCTGTGCCCTAGAGCCCAGGAGCCACAACTAATGAGCCATGTGCCACAACTACTGAAGCCCACATGCCTGGAGAGCCTGTGCTCTGCAACAAGAGAAGCCACCACAATGAGAAGCCCATCCACCACAACTAGAGAGTAGCCCCCACTCACTGCAACTAGAGAAAGCCCACACAGCAAAAAACGACCTAGCACAGCCAAAACTAAACAAAGAAAAATAACATTTTTTTTTTCAAAAAAAGAAAGCTTATTGCATGCACATGACTCTAAAGCAGCCAGGTATCAATATGCTTAAGAACAAGAAACTTTCTTTTTTAATCACAAAATTAGATTTGCTGACAAATCAACTTCTAAGAAAAGAAGTTGGGTTTTTTCTAACATTATTTTTCTTTGTCACTTACCTTCAACTTCAGTTTGGGCTGTCCACCAATGTCCTCACAATATAGACACATTTCTGGCTGCTCTATTCCCAAATAAATAGGAACCCCTTTGTCTTTCTCAAGAGACTCCGGATACTTGCATGGCATAACGGTGACAGTGACTGTCAGATAAGAGGGATTACAGTGTCAGGGACTTTTTGCAATTACAAAAGACCAAGATCTTACAGGCAAGGCTGGAAGAGACCTTAAAAGTATAATCCCACTACCCCAAACCCCAGAATGGTCAGCCTCATATTCACTCATTCATTCATTCACTCAATCACACCAAGCACCAATCATTGCTCTAGGAAATGGAGCAAAGGCAGAGGAGGCAGACTCTACCCTTGGGATTGTCACAGTCTCTGCTTGAACACCTGGAGGTGAGAAGCACCAATCCCAAGCCACCCCTCTGATCCTTGGGAAGTTCTGTTCATTAGCGAGTTTTGCCTAACTGATGTTGAAATCTGCCTTCTGTGCAATCCACCCAATTAGTCCTCTTAGGACATAGGAAGTTGGGCAAACAAGCCTCTCTTTTTCCTTAGGACAGGCCTTCAGATCACTGAAAGCAGCTCTCCTGCTCCCCAGAAAGCTACTTTACTCCCTCTGCTCTCTTTGCCATGGTCCAAGATACCCCTTCCCTGGCAGATGTGAAATTTTTCCCCCTCCAGGTGTTGTTATTCAGTTGCTAAGTTGTGTCTGACTCTTCACAATCCCATGGACTGCAGCACACCAGGCTCCTCTCCCTTCCACTCTCTCCCAGAGTTTGCTCAAAATTATATCCACTGAATTGGTGATGCCATCCAACCATCTCATTCTCTGCTGCCCTCTTCTCCTTTTGCCTTAGTCTTTCCCAGCAACAAGGTCTTTTCCAGCGACTAGACTCTTTGCATCAGGTGGCCAAACTATTGGAGCTTCAGCTTCAACAATAGTTCTTCTAGGAATACTCAGTGTTGATTTCCTTTAGGGTTCACTGGTTTGATTTTTGTAGTTCAAGGGACTTTCAAGAGTCTTCTCCAGCACCACAGTTGAAAACCATCATTTCTTCAGCACTCAGTCTTCTTTCTAGCCCAACTTTCACATCCGTATATGACTACTGGCAAAACCATGGCTTTGACTATATGGGCCTTTGTCAGCCAAATGATGTCTCTGCTATAAAGCCACACTTTCATAAAAGGATGATACTAGCATCCCAGCTGCACTGAGCCTCACAATGACCTATCACTTACCTGGCTCCACACCATTGCTCCGAGGAACTGCCACAAGGATCTGACCCTGAAGGATCCACACCTGCTGACTCAAGTCAGAGACTACTATAGGTCTGGGATGATCCATTGCTGTTTAAATGGAAAAGAACAATTAAAAAGAAAAACAAACATGATGAAGGCTGCTTTACCAGATGTTAGGAGAAAGATCATCTAATCCAGGTCTTTCAGGAAGGAAGGCTCAGTCAGTAAAGAATCTGCCTGAACATAAAAAAAAAAAAAAAAAACAATCTGCCTGAAATCCAGGAAACCACTGCAATATAGGAGACCTGGGGAAGAACCCCTGGAGAAGGAAATGGCAACCCTCTCCACTATTCTTGCCTGAAGAATCCCACAGACAGAGGAACCTGGTGGGATACAGTCCCTGGGATTGCAAAGAGTCAGAGATGACTTAGCGACTAAACCACCACCAGGAGAATGATCTAATCGAGGTCTTTCAAGAAGGATGGTTCAGGGTTTGCACATTAAAACTAGCAGCTCTCATGTGACCCATGAACCCAGTCTTTCTTTCCATTGAAACTGTGGGCTCTGTTGAGGCAGAGAAGGACCATAAATGGTCTAAGAATGTAAACTCTCATCCCCATAAGCACACATGTGTCAAGGCCCAGCTACTCTTTTTGATGCTTTGGGTTTGGCCCAAGCCTGAGTCTGGACCCAGAATAGTGAATAAGAAATGGTCCTCACCCTCATGTTCCACTGGGGGATGGATAGCCTTGGGTGGTAAGGACTGTACACAGGAAGGGGCAGAGAAGGCTGGGGTGTCCAGAAGAAACAGGCATGAATGTTCCTTTTCTCCAGACCCCATGCCAGCATCACCTGATGAATGGACTTTTCCATCGCCTCCCACAATACGTGCCATAGTGAGGTAGTCTCAGTTCCTGTGGGGGACAGAGATAGGAGATCTGAGCATTAGAAGACATTTCAAGAACCTCCCAGGGAATTTGTTCCCAATGTCCTGATTCTGGGCAGGGAGCCAGGAAGCCTGTCCTGATACCAAGATCTGAGGCACTTTCTGGGACAAAACCTCAAGGCAACCTTAAGGAGGACATGTAAAGCAGAATATTCCTCCTCCCAAGGATCCAACCAGGGACCATGTTCCCCCTAGAGGTTCCAAGATCAGGCATGACTTTTGATCTCAAATAGCCCACAGCTCCCTGAAGTCTGGGTCACCTCCTCCCAACAGCCTTCCCCAGTCCCACTGGCAAATTCATCTGCCTGGGAGCAGGGGAGGGACCCTAGTCAAGTAGATCTGCCAAGATCCTAACAGCTCCCAGGTAAGAAGCACCTAGCTTAGCGTGGCTCCACCCCTTCGTTGAGTCCTAAAACACTGAAAAGAGAGAAGGCTCGAGAGTCAAGGAACCTTCCAGCGCTCAGTTGGCAAGAACCTTTATCGAAAGCACAGGGGACTGTATAGTAGCTACAGCAGCTCCGGAGAGCAATGACGGGCTATGACAAAGCAGGGGACATTTATCTAGCATGTTAGGGAGTGCCACCTACCTCAGTGGGGCGTGACAATCTTACGACATGAATGAAAGCAGGATCCTCCTTTCAGAAGATCCCGTGAGGCTCAGATAAAGAAATTACAGCATCAGCATACATATAACCTGTCTGGGCTCCCTGAGAAGAAAATACCAAGCCAAGCTCCGCCTGCAGGGTTAATGACAGATCCTGGGATTCTCAGGAAGGGGAGATTGAGGGACTTCCCCAGAACCCAATTCCCCTGCTGCTGTCCCTCTGGACTGGACTTACTGGCTCTAAGTGAAGGGACTTCATCACTTGGGGCCAGGAAGCTTGCCCTCTGCAGTCCTACTAAGGGAGCCCTATGATGGCAAAATTAGCTGTGGGGCAAGATGGCACTAGTAGTAATGATCCTGCCTGCCAATGCAGGAGACCATAAGAGACACGGGTTCGATCCCTGGGTCGGGAAGATCTCCCAGAGGAGGGCATGGCAACCCACTCCATCACTGTTGTCTGGAGAACCCCATGGACAGAGGAGCCTGGCAGGCTACAGTCCATAGGGTCAGGTACAACTGAAGCATCTTAGCACACACAGGCACAGACAGGAGGCATTCTGGTCACTGAATCATTCCAACTTAGGCTACCCATACTTGGAGGGTTAAGCTAAAAGCACCTCTCTGCTCCTTTAGTCCCTTGGAGATGCACCTCCATCCTCTTGGGAGCCACAGGCATTAAGCAGCACACCCTTAACTGTGGTAAACCTGGGGACTTCCCTGGTGGTCCAGGGGTTAAGTTCTCCGTGCTTCCAATCAGGGGACGCAGGTTCAATCCCTCGTTGGGAAACTAAGATTCCACATGCCATTTGGTATAGCAAAAAAAAAAAAAAGTAGTCCTAGTTTCTGGTGCCCCCAAATATAGTGAACTCTAGACCTGCCTAAGGACTAATGAGGTAGGTAGTGACTTTTCGAAAAACTGAACCCCAGATACCAGCTTATCCCTTCCACTCTGCTCTAGTAATGTAGGTGTCAACAAATGGTAAGTTATTGTTCTATACGTTTGTTACATGCACACACCATCTGCTGCAGTTGCACTTAAAACATTTCTGAGACACAAGTTAATTTGACTGAAGTGAATTTCAGAAGGCAGACTTAGAAGCACCTGTAGCTTCATATTCACCTGGTGGGGGGGGGAGTGCAAAGAATAAGATAGAACCTTCTAGGTTAGCACCTCCATGAACCCCCTTCCCAACTCTAAGAAGAGTCTCCTTACATAACTCTCATACATTTCAACCCCATATCCTTTCTTTCTTTCTCACTCTCTTTCTTTTTTTGAAATTTCTGACCAGGCCACATCACCCAGCATGCGGAATCTTAGTTCCCCAACCAGGGATCGAACCCCTCTTTCCTGTAGTGGAAGCAGATTCCTAACCACTGGTGAAGTCCCACCCATCTCCTTTCTGGCCTTTGAGGAACATGATCCTTCCTTGTTGAGGCCTCAGTCCCATCACTTCTGGTTTGCAGTTTATCTCTTTCCCTTGGAGAAAACGTGTGGTTATGAGTTCAGATGCACCTCTGCACAAATCTGGGCTTGGGCAGTGTCACCTCTCGAGTCCTCTCTGCCCAGCTGAAGGATCCCTCCATCATGCTTCAGTCAACATACCTCCTTTTTTGGGATGCTTGCCCAAAAATGACATCAAAAAGGCCCCATCACTTGGCCCCCAAATTCATGGGTCTCTATTTAAATCAGGATCTAGGCTGAAAAGCAGAACCCATACAAGGAAGAGCAAACAGAGGGAACTGAACACCAGGAACTGGTTACACATATGTTAGAAGGCTGAAGAGTAAAAAGGAGTTGCCAAAGTTATCTCAGTTCAGATCAGTTGCTCAGTCGTGTCCAAATCTCTGTGATCCCATGGACTGCAGCAAGCCAGGCTTCCCTGTCCATCACCAACTCCTGTAGCTTGCTATCTCAGACAGTACCCAACTGCAGGAAGGAATCAGGAGGAAACAAAAGAATCCTGGAGTCAAAGGAAGAAGCTTGTAGGACTGATGCTTGGACCTCAGGAGGGGTTCCTCTATCAAACAGATGCTCAGACCTCTGAAAAGAGAGTGTGGTCTCCTGGGCGCATGAAACACAAAGATGGAGAAGAAGGGTCAGCCCTGGAGATGCTCAGAGGGCCCAAAGGACACAACACAGAGAGCCGTATTTCCATTGATTCAAAAGCCTTTGGGAGGGTGGTCCAGTGTTTAAGAATCCTTCTGCCAATGCAGGGGACACAGGTTTGATCCCTGGTCCTGGAAGATCTCATATCTTCTGGATAATTAAGCCCGAGCAGCACAACTACTGAGCCCACATCCCCTACAGCCCACACTCCTCAACAAGAGAAGCTACTGCAGTGAGAAGCCAGTGCACTGTAACTAGAGAAAACCTGCATGCAACAACCAACGCAGCAAAAGTAAATGTATTTTTATAAAAAAGTCTTTAGGAGGAGGTTGGTGCTGTCACATGCAAGAGACCTCCTCACACCGTGGGACCTCAAGAGACAGTGTTTTCTGTTCACTTCTTTTACTGATTTTATTTGTCTCTCTGATAAATTTAAAGCAAATAAAAAGACAAACTTTATTTGTCTGTCTGATCATCCCAGCCTGATAAATGGCAGGACTGATCTTTTTCTCTCAGTTTTGACTCTCAGATTTTGGCCATTTTCACAGGGCATGAGCCTGAGGGGGGAAAAAAAAGTTGACACTAAGATCAACTATCTAGAGTTTTGCTGCTTTTCACCTGAGTTGCTAATTATTTAATGAGACAGTACATGCAAAACTGGTGAATCCTGAATAAGGCTTTTATTTCAGCTCATAGAATTATATCAATGTCATTCCGCAGTTTTGACAATATACTGTGACTGTGTAAGATAAAATAATACAGCCTATATTTTTTAAAACTTTTGAAAAAAGAGGCAAAGGTGAAATTTCCTGGTGGTCCAGTGGTTAGGACACCACACTCTCACTGCCTAGGGCATAGGTTCAACCCCTGGACTGAGAACTAAGATCCCACAGGCCATGCAGCCATTAATTAATTAATTAATTAATTAAAAGCTTGGGTGTTTCATGCCCAGATAAAGACAGCAAAAGACTATGTATGATGATGCCGTGTCTTCTTTAGCCTCAACCTTTTATTCCACTTGATCATGACCTTTTCCTGGCTTCTCAATATTCAGAGAAGCCAGCATTTCCAGAACTATCACCATCAGCATCCATTCTGAGGTTCCCAGCTTAAACGCGAGTGTGAATAACTATCAGAGAAATGAGAAGAATAGGAGTGATGATGATCAGAAGGAAGAACTGAGCCATTGGGGTGGATAACTGAAGAGCAGAGAGCCCATCTTCTGAAAAAATGGACCAGAACATTTGTCTTAGAGCAAAATGGATTATTTCATGATACCTTGGCTATATTTGAGAAAGCTATCAATTTTAGCGCTGCTTATAGAAAGTAAAAATTGCGGTTCTGTTATATGAACAAAACCCAGATTCTGTTCCAGATTCTTTCTATTAATATTTTATTGTCACCTAGAACAATGAAAATTTTGCACACTGTTAAGTGTGGCTTGCACTGAACTCAAGTAAGCATTCATAAAGCCAATGATCCGAGACATGTGAATAAATTGAAGAGACCACTAAGTCTTGATTCTAGTTTGAAGCTTTAAGATATTATTACTCACACTTGTTTGACAAGTCCTGCCAGTCTGCTCATTTAATTAAGTGTCCATGATCTTAACAAGTTGAGGGAACATCAGTGTAAACCAGCTAGAGTAAGAAAGTTTGACGACTCACCACTAGAATCTCTAGTTCTGTTCACAGATGCACAATCTCCACAATGACTTATTCATGTAACCAAGTCAAAAATCACAATGAATAATGCAGAAGGGACCATGAAACAGTAAAGGTTATCTGGCCCCCACAGTTGACAAATTGTTGATGTTGTTCAGTCGCTCAGCCCTGTCTGACTCTTTATGATCCCACGGACTGCAGCTCACCAGGGTTCCCTGTCCTTATCTGTCTCCTGGAGTTTGCTCAGACTCATGTCCATCGAGTCGGTGACCATCCAACCATTTCATTCTCTGTCATCCCCTTGTCCTCCTGTCTGCAATCTTTCCCGGCATCAGTGTCTTTCCCAGTGAGTCAGTTCTTTGCATCAGGTGGCCAAAGTATAGGAGCTTCAGCTTCAGCATCAGTCTTTCCAATGAATATTCAGGGTTGATTTCCTGGAAATCAACAGTTGACAATACACAGAATCCAATCAATAATAGAACTAGGCTTAATCTGGGCTTCCTGGGTGGCTCAGTGGTAAAGAGTCTGCCTGCAATGAAGGAGACCTGGGTTTGATCCCTGAGTTTAGAAGATCCCTTGGAGAAGGAAATGGCAACCCACTCCAGTATTCTTGCCTGGGAAATCCCATGGACAAACAACCTGGAGGACAGACTTAATCACAACTTAATGACAAAGCAACAACAACAAAAGTTTTAATCCAGGGCTCTCTGCTGTGGTGCTCACCAGTGCCCTTGGGGCTCCTAAGAGGATCAAAACCACTATAGCTTAGGTGCTATTGCTATCATAGGCTACCTGCAAACAGGGCTGACAGTCTTGGTTGTGTATTGCTACTGGAAAAAAACTGGCTTTCACCTAAGTTCACTTAATGAGACAACATGATGTTTAACATGAACCACAAAAAGAATAGTATGGAGCCATTGGTACTCTAGCCAATTTGGGAAAATGCCAAGGAGATTGCCAGGACAGCCGGTGCAGTGTATGCTTTACTCAACATGGGTGGGATAATGTAGTTGAACTCTTCCAAGGGCCTCCCAGATGGTTGCAGTGGTAAAGAATCCTCTGCCAATGCAGGAGATGCAGGAGACTTGGGTTCAATCCCTGGAGGAGAAAATGGCAACTCATTCCAGTATTCTTGCCTGGGAATCCTATGGACAGAGAAGCCTATCAGGCTACAGTCCATGGGGTCACAAAGAGTCAGACACAACTGAGCCACTGAGCACTGAGCGCTGCTCCTCCAAGCAGCCTAAGCCTGTTGTCTAAGACTTGCATCCTTGTGGCCTCACCCATCACATTTCCCCAGAGCTAGTTTCTCCATGAAACCCTAGGCTTTAGGAGTTGGGACAAGATGCTACTTAACAGTTTCTTTTCTCTCTTGTGAAAATAAAGGACAAACAAAAATAACCTTGAAACTACTCACAAAAATGGCATAAATAAACCAAAACATTAAAAGCATTAAGACAAAAGAGCCAACTATACAGGGCCAGCATAAAGGGATATGTCTCTAAATATAAAACAGCTATTGACCAAGTTGTATACCATGTGCAACCAAAAAATAAAAAACAAACAGCTAAAGCCTTAATTGGACAGCTTGTGGTACAACATTTAAGGAAAGGTGATAGGTTAAACACTTGAAATATGAAATTCCCAAAGAAACAGTCAAATGACAGAGAACTTTTAGCCTTTGCACAAAGGTCCACATCACACAAAATACAAAAGATGATAAGCTGACCATTATCAAAATTTAAGAATTTGGAAATGCTGGAGAGGGTGTGGAAAGAAAGGAACCTGCCTGACACTGCTGGTGCAAATGTAATTGGCTACAGCCACTACAGAGAACAGTATGGAGGCTCCTTTAAAAACTAAAGATAGGGTTACTAGATGAACATGCAAACCCACTCCTGGGCATATATCCAGGGAAAAACACGATCTGAAAGGATACATACAGTTCCCAATGTTCTTTGTAGCATTGTTTACAAAAGCCAAGACATGGAAGCAACCTAAATGTTCATCAACAGAGGAGTGAATAAAGAAAATATGGTACATTTTATACAGTGGAATATTTCTCAGCCATTTAAAAGAAGAAAATAATGTCATCTGCACAAAGATGGATGGACCTAGAGAGCATCATACTGGGTGAAGTAAGTCAGACAGAGAAGGAGAAATGTTGTATGACATCCTTTGAATCTAAAAAGAAATGACTAGTACAGCCACTATGGAAAACAGTGTGGAGGTTCCTTAAAAAACTGCAAATAGACCTGCCATATGACCCAGCAATCCCACTGCTGGGCATACACACCGAGGAAACCAGAATTGAAAGAGACACGTGTACCCCAGTGTTCATCGCCGCATTGTTTACAATAGCCAGGACATGGAAGCAACCTAGATGCCCATCAACTGACGAATGGATAAGAAAGCGGTGGTACATATACACAATGGAATATTACTCAGCATTAAAAAAAAATTCATTTGAATCAGTTCTACTCAGGTGGACGGAACTGGAGCCCATTATCCAGAGTGAAGTAAGCCAGAAGGAAGAACAACAATACAGTATACTAACGCATATATATGGAATTTAGAAAGATGGCAGTGAGAACCCTGCATGCGAGACAGCAAAAGGAACGCAGATGTATAGAACAGACTCGTGGACTCTGTGGATGAGGGCAAGGGTGGGATAATATGGGAGAATGGCATTGAAACATGTTAATTATCATATGTGAAATCAATTGCCAGCCCAGGGTTGATGCTCGGGGCTGGTGCACCGAGATGTCCCAGGGGGAGGGAATCGGGAGGGAGGAGGGAGGTGGGTTCTGGGGGGGAGCATATGTAAACACATGGTTGATTCATGTCATTGTATGGCAAAACCAACACAATAAAGTAAAAAATAAAAAAATAGAAAGAAATGATACAAATGAACTGACTTACAGAACAGAAAGAGACTCACAGACTTAGAGAACAAACTTGCTGGGGAGAAGGATGCGGGGGAAGGGATAGTTAAGGAGTTTGGAATGGACATGTACACACTGCTATATTTTAAATGGATAACCAACAAGGACCTACTGTACAGCACATGGAACTCTGCTCAGTGTTACATGGCAGCCTGGATGGGACGGGAGTTTGAGGGAGAATGGCTACATGAGTATGTATGGCTGAGTCCCATCGTTGGTCACCTGAAACTATCACAACATTGTTAACTGGATACATCCCAATACAAAATAAAAATTTTTTTTTAATTTTTTAGGATTTAGAGAAAACTTGGACAAAACATACCACAGAAGAAAGTTAAAAGATGGTACTTGGGAGAAAATATTTTCCACACATCTTAATAGCTAATAATTAACATCCAATGTTTTAAAATTACTACAAATCACTAAGAAAAATGAAAAATAATTGCATAGAAAAAATGAGCAATAGATGTAAAAATCATCTCACTGAGAAGAAAATGTAAATATCCATTAAATAGAAGTAATTATAGCTAACCATCCTTTAATTAACCACCCATAATTAGCAAGATGCAAATCAAAGCAATACTGAGATTCGGTTTCCACCCTTCAGGAAGGTATAAATTAAAAAAATAATAGACAATGGTGTGAGGAAACAGATTCACTCACTGGATTAATGGATGTGTGAATCAGCCAGGCCTTTTTGGAAAAAATTTCTCAGAAATCTAAAACATGGGTACCCTTTGACCCATGAATTCTACTTATGATAGTCTATTGGTTAAATTACTTTCGGCTTCAAAAGCTAGAAGAAACCAACTCAAAGTAACTACTAGATCACATAAATGAAAGCCAAGCAGTAAGGTCGAGGTTGCTGATCTGATGATTCTCTGATGTCAACAAGGAAAATATTTTTTTAATTTCCTTTGAACTGACATTAATAACTTGAGGACATGTTCCTTCAAGGCTGTAAAATAATTGCCTGTGATGATCAGAATTGCATGCTCAATCATTTACATCCTGCAAGAAAAAGAAAGTCACTTCCACGTTAAAATTTTTCAAGATTGTTTGGGTCAGTTTGGGAGCCATGCTATGTCCTAATGTGAAGTCCTAATATCAACATAGGACAGACTCAAATTTGGTAATTTGAGATAGATGTAATGTAGTTATTTACAAAGATGTGGGCAGACTACGGAAATCCCAAGGCATAGTGCAGAACCCCAGGGCTGCTAACAGTAGGATACACCCCTTACCACTCATAGACCTCAAAGGACGAAAGAAGGAAATGATTACCAGAACCCAGATAGAGAGAGAAAGATTTGTGGACAATGTCACCTAATAGGAGTTATGACCTTCATCAAGAAAAATTCAGGCTAATTTGCAACAACGTGGATGAACCTAGAGATGATCATACTAACTGAAGTAAGTCAGACAGAGAAGGACAAATGTCATATGGTTTCACTTACATATTGAATCTAAAGAAAAATGATGTAAATGAGCTGATTTACAAAACAGAAATAGACTCATAGACATAGAAAACAAACTTATGGTTACCAAAAGGGGAAAGGGGGAGGGACAAGTTAGGATTTGGGATTAACAGATACACACTACTATACATAAAATAGATAAACAACAAGGACCTATTGTATAGCACAGAGAACTATATTCAATACCTTTTAATAACCTATAAGGAAAAGAATCTTATATATATATATGTATGTATAACTGAATCACCTTGCTGCATAAATAAAAATAGCATAACATTGTAAATCAACTATATTTCAATCTAAAAAAAAAAGAATGTTGGCTTTAAAAAAAAGTCAGAAGATAAAAGGTTTCTATCCAACATTAGCTATTATAGTGAAACAATATGCCTACTGAACTAAAGAGTGTATCTTTTTAAATTACTTTCACATCTCTCTATTTTATGTAATTAATACACTTTTATTTAGAGCAGTTTCAAGTTTATAGGAATACAGAACAGGAAGTACAAGGAGTTCTCATATACCACTCCACCCCAAGCAGCCCCCTACACACACATACACAGCCTAGAGTTTCCCTATTATTAAGATCTTGATTAGAGCTGCATTTGTTATAATTGATGAATCAATATTACATATTACAATGAATATATTGTAATATGAATGAATATTACAATGAATGAATATATGATTCATAATACATGAATCATATTACAATACAATACCATGTATAGTATTGAGACAATATTATTAACTAAAGTACATAGTTTACATTAGGCTTTACCCTGTGCCACACAATTCTGAGTTTTGATAAACACATTATGTCATATATCTGCCATTACAGTATCATAGGGCTTCCCTTGTGGCTCAACTGGTAAAGAATCCACCTGCATAAATGAGACAAACACATAACATCAAATATCTGCCATTACAGTATCATAAACAATAGTTTTTCCTATCAAAAAAAAATCTTCTGTGCTCCACCTATTCATTCTTTCTTCCTCTCCTAACCCCTGGTACCCGTGATCTTTTTACTGTCTCTATAGTTTTGCCATATTCCACAATGTCATACACTTGGAATCACACAGTATACATAGCATTTCAGACTAGCTTCCTTTATTTTGCAGTATGCCTTTAAGGTTCTTCTTTTTACAGTTAGATAGCTCATTTCTTTTTATGGCTGAAGAACATACCTTTCTGAGAATGTACCACAGTTTTGGTGGCTTCTCCAGTGGCTCATTGGTAAAGAGTCTGCCTACAATACAGGAGCTGCAGGAGACTCAGATTTGCTCCCTGCGTCAGGAAGATTCCCTGGAGGAGGGCATGCAACCCACTCCGGTATTCTTGCCTGAGAATCCCATGGACAGAGGAGCCTGGTGGACTACAGTTCGCAAGGAGTCGGACATGACTGAAGCAGCACACGCATACGCCAGTTTTTGTGTCCATTAGCCTATTGAAAGACATCTTGCTTCTACGTTTTAGCAATGATGACTAAAGCTACTATAAACATGTATGCGCAAGTTTGCATGGAGTTCAATTGCTGGGTGATATGGTGATACTATGCTTAGCTTTGTAAAAACAAAATACCAGAATGTCTTCCCCAGTGGCTGTCCTAATTTGCATTCCTACCAGCAATGACTGAAAGTTCCTGTTGCTCCACATCCTCACCAGCATTTGATATTGTCAGTGTTTCCAATTTTAGCCACTCTAACTAACAGGTGTGTAATAGTATCTCGTTGCTTCAATTTACAATTCCCTAATAGCATATGAGGGCTCCTTTGGTGGTACAGTGGTAACGAATCCATCTGCCAGTGCAGGAGATGCAGGAGATGAACGCTGGATCCCTGGCTGGGGAAGATCACCTGGAAGGAAATGGCAACCCACTCCAGTATTCTTGCCTGGAAAATCCCATGGACAGAGAAGCCTGGTGGGCTACAGTACATGGGGTCACAAAGAGTCGGACACCACTGAACATGCACACACCCACAATGATATATGTAATAACTTATCTTTTCACACATCTAAACAGACATCTTTTCATATGTCTATATCTGTATATCTGCAGATATACATCTGCATATAGATGTATATGTATCTATATGCTGTCTTTATATCTTCTTTAGGGAGTTATCTGTTCCGATGTTTTGCCCATTTTTAATTGGGTCATTTCTTTGCATACTATTGAACTATCACAAGCCTTTATATATTTTGAGTTTCACCTATGTCTTTTCACTTTTGTTAATATGGCCACTAGAAAACTTGAAATTCCATACATGACTCAGATGTAGGGTTTACACTGTACTTTTTAAAATTGGAGTATAGTTGATTTACAATGTTGTGTTGGTTTCAGGTATATAGCAAAGTGGTTCAGTTATACAATTGCATATTTTCACTATTTTTTGTCTATTTTTTAAACTTTTTATTTTAAATTGGGGTTTGGCCAATTAATAGTGTTGATATTCATTCTTTCTCAGACTCTTTTCCCATATAAGTTATTATGGAATATTGAATAAAGTTCCCTGAGCTATACAGTAGGTTCTTGTTCCTTATCTATTTTATATATAGTAGTATCCGTATATTAATCCCAAACTCTTAATTTATCCCTCCCTACTTGTTTCCCCTTTGGTAACCATAAATTTGTTTTCAAAATCTGTGAGTCTGTTTCTGTTTTGTAAATTAGTTCATTTATAAGTGAAAGAAAGAAAGTGAGAGTGAAGTCACTCAGTCATGTCTGACTCTTGGCAACCCCATGGACTGTACCTGCCAGGCTCCTCCATCCATGGGATTTTCCAGGCAAGACCACTGAAGTGGGTTGCCATTTCATTCTCCAAGGGATCGTCCCAACCCAGGGATCAAACCCAGGTCTCCTGCATTGCAGGCAGACTCTTTACCATCTGAGCCACAAGTTCATTTACATCATGTTTTAAAACTTAGATTCCACATACAGGTGATATTATATTTGTCTTTGTCTGATTTACTTCACTTGTGTGATAGTCTAAGCATGCAACTGTGTTGTCAAAAAGGCAAGGGACAACATTATGAAAGGGCAGCCGCGTACCTAGCCCCAGTGGAAGGGCCAGGACTAAGGGACAGAGCAAAGCAGAACGTTTTGGTGTGGCACTTCTCTTTTGCTGTGCTAGGGCTTTGTTTCTGTGTGTGGGATTTCTCTAGTTTTAGCGAACCAAGGCTTCATTCTAGTCTCAGTGCAAAGGTTTCTCAGTGCAGTGACGTCTCTTGTTATGGAGCATGGGCACTAGGGTGCTCAGGCTTCGGTGATTACGGTGCACCGGCTTAGTTGCCTGGGAACATGTGGGATCTTAGAGCCTGGACCAGGGATCAAACCCTGTCGCCTGCATTGGCAGGCAGATTCTCAACTACTGGACCACCAGGAATGTCCCTGGTGTGACACTTTTGATACACTCATTTTGCAACCCTGAAAATCAAAACATTGCATTTCCAGTTTTTTAGAGTGAAATATCTAGTAATACTTGGATGCAATCTCAAAAATGACAGAATGATTTCTGTTCGTTTCCAAGGCAAACCATTCAATACCATGGTAATCCAAGTCTGTGCCGCAACCAATAATGCTGAAGAAGCTGAACTTGAACGATTCTATGAAGACCTACAAGACCTTCCATAAATAACACCCAAAAAAGATGTCCTTTTCATTATAGGGGACTGGAATGCAAAAGTAGGAAGTCAGGCAACACCTGGAGTAACAGGCAATTTGGCCTTGGAGTACAGAATGAAGCAGGGCAAAGGCTAATAGAGTTTTGCCAAGAGAACATACTGGTCATAGCAAACATCCTCTTCCAACCACACAGGAGAAGCCTCTACACATGGACATCACCAGATGGTCAACACCAAACTCAGAATGATTATATTCTTTGCAGCCAAAGATAGAGAAGCTCTGTACAGTAAGCAAAAACAAGACCAGGAGCTGACTGTGGCTCAGATCATGAACACCTTATTGTCAAATTCAGACTTAAATTGAAGAAAGTAGGGAAAATCACTAGACCATTCAGGTATGACCTAAGTCAAATCCCTTAAGATTATACAGTGGAAGTGAAAATAGATTTAAGGGACTAGATCTGATAGACAGAGTGCCTGATGAACTATGGACGGAGGTTCGGAGGTTCGTGACACTGTACAGCAGACAGGGATTAAGACCATTGCCATAGAAAAAAAATGCAAAAAAGCAAAATGGCTGTCTGAGGAGGCCTTGCAAATAGCTGTGAAAAGACGGGAAGTGAAAAGCAAAGGAGAAAAGGAAAGATATTCCCATTTGAATGCAGAGTTCCAAGAAGACCAAGGAGAGACAAGAAAGCCTTCCTCAGCGATCAGCGCAAAGAAATAGAGGAAAACAACAGAATGGGAAAGACTAGAGATCTCTTCAAGAAAATTAGAGATACCAACAAAACATTTCATGCAAAGATGGGCTGAGTAAAGGACAGAAATCGTATGGACCTAACAGAAGCAGAAGATACTAAGAAGAGGTGGCAAGAATACACAGAAGAACTGTACAACAAAGATCTTCACAACCCAGATAATCACGATGGTGTGGTCACTCACCACATCCTAGAATGTGAAGTCAAGCGGGCCTTGGAAAGCATCACTATGAACAAAGCTAGTGGAGGTGATGGAATTCCAGTTGAGCTATTTCAAATCCTGAAAGATGATGCTGTGGAAGTGCTGCACTCAATATGCCAGCAAATTTGGAAAACTCAGCAATGGCCACAGGACTGGAAAAGGTGATTTTTCATTCCAATCCCAAAGAAAGGCAATGCCAAAGAATGCTCCAACTACCACACAATTGCACTCATCTCACATGGTAGTGAAGTAATGCTCAAAATTCTCCAAGCCAGGCTTCAGCAATATGTGAACCATGAACTTGTAGATGTTCAAGCTCGTTTTAGAAAAGGCAGAGGAACCAGAGATCAAGTTGCAAACATCCACTGGATTATTGAAGAAGGAAGAGAGTTCCAGAAAAACATTGACTTCTGCTTTATTGACTATGCCAAAGCCTTTGACTGTGTGGATCACAATAAACTGTGGAAAATTCTTCAAGAGATGGGCATACCAGACCACCTGACCTGTCTCTTGAGAAACCTGTATACAGGTCAGGAAGCAACAGTTAGAACTGGACATGAAACAACAGACTGGTTTCAAATAGGAAAAGGAGTATGTCAAGGCTATATATTGTCACCCTGCTTATTTAACTTACATGCAGAGTACATCATGAGAAACACTGGGCTGGAAGAAGCACAAGCTGGAATCAAGATTGCCAGGAGAAATATCCATAACCTCAGATTTGCAGACAATACCACTCTTATGGCAGAAAGTGAAGAGGAACTAAAAAGCCTCTTGATGAAAGTAAAGAGGAGAGTGAAAGAGTTGGCTTAAAGCTCAACATTCAGAAAACTAAGATCATGGCATCCGGTCCCATCACTTCATGGGAAATAGATGGGGAAACAGTGGCTGACTTTATTTTGGGGGGCTCCAAAACCCCTGCAGATGGTGATTGCAGCCATGAAATTAAAAGACTCTTACTCCTTGGAAGGAAAGTTATGACCTAGACAGCATATTTAAAAGCAGAGACATTACTTTGTCAACAAAGTTCCATCTAGTCAAGGCTATGGTTTTTCCAGTCATGAATGGATGTGAGAGTTGGACAGTGAAGAAAGCTGAGCGCCGAAGAATTGATGCTTTTGAACTGTGGTGTTGGAGAAGACTCTTGAGAGTCCCTTGGACTGCAAGGAGATCCAACCAGTCCATCCTAAAGGAGATCAGTCCTGGGTGTTCATTGGAAGGACTGATGTTGAAGCTGAAATTCCAATACTTTGGCCACCTGATGTGAAGAGCTGACTCATTGGAAAAGACCCTAATGCTGGGAAGGATCGGGGGCAGGAGGAGAAGGGGACGACAGAGGATGAGATGGCTGGATGGCATCACCAACTCGATGGACATGGGTTTGGGCAGACTCCTGGAGTTGGTGATGGACAGGAAGGCCTGGCATGCAGTGGTTCATGGGGTTGCAAAGAGTTGGACACGACTGAGCGACTGAACTGAACTAAACCTAGTAATATATGCAACTGACATGTTCATATAATAGACTGGCTACCCACTCGCATTCCCTGACCCAATGCTGCAGGCCTCAGGGTCTCACCTTATCATCTGGGTTCCCACTGCTGTCTGTTAATGGTCTGTTGCCCCAAAACCTCGCTGATTCAAGCTGTCCTCTCACTTTGGTCAGATTTTTTTCAGAATACACATCTTCTCTTTCCACAGTCCTCTCTAAAACCTTCAATGACTACCTATTAGCTGGGCAATAAGTTCAAACCCTAGCACAGGTCAGATTCTAGCAAGGGATTAAGCTTATACTCTAAAGATGCAACTGGGGAGAAAGCATTCAAAGGAGTATTTACAAAAGCGCAGGCAGGTCCCAAGGAAGCAACAAAAGATGGTAAAGCTGCCAATAGCTGGAATGCACCACGTCTTCCAGAGGAAAAGGGCCAAGGGGATCTGGCGTGACCTGACAAAGCCGGATGTGTCATCTTACTTATATGAATGTAGCCACTGCCAACTGGTCCAGGATTGAGGCCGAGGGGGAAGAACACTAACCAGACTCTTCCCACTCCCTCTGATCTCCTAGTGTCTGAGCCCAACCAGAAGACAGAGGACAAGAGATCACTGAGGCAGCCCACAAAGTCAGTTTCACAGGCATGGAGCAGATAGAGACAGATACAAGGTACACCCATCTGAGTCCTAGCGTTACCACTTACCACCAGGATTCCTGACCCAGCCCATAACTATCTGCAGACGTCAAGGCGCCTCCTGCTGTAGGCTGCCCACTCACTCTGGCCAAGAAATTCCTCTCAAATGTAAACTCCTCCTTGCTGTTTACCCTGAAAATCCAGACTTCACAGTGAGATTCCAGACCAGCTATGAACCGCCTCTGCACACCACCTGGATCACTTTAGCTTCGCGAATGCAAAGGTTTGGTTCAGCACAAACCCCTTAAAGCGCATCCTCAGCCACTGCCCCCTCATGGGTACTACTACAGAAGGGACCTGGCTGCCAGGCGGTCCTTGTGATACACCTTCAGGGATTCCAGGGACCCTGCTGAGCTACTGTCTGAGCTGTGCCTTCTCAAACCAGCAGAGGGCGCCGTGACACCGAAGGACGTCGAAGGCACCTTCGGAGGCCCCACCCGGGGCGTGGAGCCAAGCGAGCTCTGAGCGCCCGCGTGGTGCATGCAAGCAGGACTTTGTCCAGCCTTAGAAAAGGGCGTTTCAGACTTTTTTTTTTAATGCAAACCACGGTTTGAAGTACGTTTACTTTACTTGGCAACTTAGTACACGCATACTAATATACACGTATATTTATTTTTGACTTTTAATATTAATCTGCCGAAATCTGCTGATGGTATTTCACAGTGATAAATTCAAAAATAAATAGTTTAACACAATTAAATTTAGTTAATTAAAGTGGAGTTTTGGACTTTGTACTTGTAAATTAAAGTTTTTAACTTTTTATTTTATTTATTTATTTATTTTCTTTACATTGTCGTGTTGGTTTTGCCATACCGGACTTGCGGGATCTTAGTTCCCCCAAGAGATAGAATCCATGCCCCTTATATTGGAAGCACAGAGTCCAGGGAAGTCTCTAAAGCATTTATTTTGTGAAATATTCACATTTTTAGTTACAAAATACATGAGATTTTCTGTACTACTACCTCTAGTTTTCTTGCTGCATGCTTAATCTTTTAAAATGTTTTCAAAGCAACTTATTTTGAAATATTTTTAAAATATAGATAACAAAAAATGAAAACCTGACCATGCAAATCATAAAGGCCTACATTCTCCTTAAAATGAAACATTCACTTTTCATGTGTTATTTATTTTCTGGCCAGCAGCATGCATAACATTTTAATCAAAACTAGAACTTTTTTAAAAAAAAAAAAAAACTAGAACATTATTAGATTCACAAATCATACTTAGTTGTGAGGAAAATTACTTTGTCATCAACTCTTCAGCATGTTAAAAGATGAACTGAGGCTTTATTAACAATTTTAAGAGTTTATTTGAGCAAAAATCCATTCAAATTGGGCAAAATCCAACCTAACCCATAGAAACGAGCTCTAAGGAGCTGTACAAAATAAGACTTTCAAAGGCAATAGGGCTCAATGATGAGGAAGTTATACTAGGTAAAAGGTCAGGTTTTTTGTTACAAAGTGGCATTCATTTTAGGGTTGACAGAGGTCTACCAGGCAGATGACCTCACTTGGTGTTGTTTAGGTTATCCCTAATGGACTGTGTTAAAATTCCATTTCTAGGAGAGCTGGGAACTGTGATTAAGTTAAATCTCAGTTTGGTAGCACAGAACTTAGCATAATCGTGTGGAGACAGCTGAGTCCCACACCATATGACGTTAAAACATTGATATGTCTTACATGGGAGCAACCTAAGTGCCCAGCAGCAGATGAATGGAGGTGGAAGATATGGCACATACGCATAAAGAAATACTGTTAGTTGCCCAGTTGTGTCCAACACTTTGCAGACCCCCATGGACTATAGCCTGCCAGGCCACGCTGTCCATGGGATTTCCCAAGCAAGAATACTAGAGTGGATTGCCATTTCCTTCTCCAGGGGATCTTCCCAACCCAGGGATAGAAACTGGGTCTCCTGCATTGCAAACAGATTCTTCACCATCTGAGCCACTAGGAAAGTCAATGGAATATTATTCAGCCATAAAAAAGAATAGAATAATGCCATTTGAAGCAACATGGATGACCTACAGGTTATACTAAGTGGAGTAAGTCAGAGAGAAAGAAAAACACCATGTGATTTCACTTATATATGAAATCCAAAATATGACACAAATGAACCTATCTACAAAATTGAAACAGACTCAGGGACATAGAGAACAGACTTATCGTTTCCAAGGGGGATGGGGTTGGGGGAAGGCTAGAATAGGAGGTTGGGGTTAGCAGATATAAGCTACTATATATGGAAAGGATAAGCAACAAGGTCCTACTGTATAGCACAGAGAACTATGTTCAGAGTCTTATGATAAACCATAATGGGAAAGAAATTTTTTGAAAAAAAAGAATGTGTATATATATATATATATATGTATGTATGTATAACTGAATCACTTTGCTTAGCAGAAATCAACACAAGACTGTAAGTCAACTATACTTCAATTTTAAAGAAAACTTATACAGAAAAAAAAGAAAGAAAATGCCAACTGCTTCTAATTTGCTTTCCTTGTTACGTTCCTTGTTAAGATGTAGGAGCAGAAACCCCTGCTGAAGAGTAAGTAAAAGAAAACCTTTACCAAGAATGTGTGGGTTAAATGCAGAGCTGACATTTCCTGATACAATACTTGGGGCTTCCCAGGTGGTGTTAGTAATAAAGAATACACCTGCCAATGCAGGAGATTTACGTTTATTGTGTTGAATGGATTCTACTAGTTTAGGTTCTGTTCCTTTTTGTTTTAAAATTGATTTCTATGACTTATGATGGGTCTCAGCCCTCAGTTGATAAGGCACGTGTTAGAATGGGAGCTGAGAGAACATATAGGTCCTAGCAGCTGGCTCTGGTAAGCACACAGCCCCTCTCACCTCCGCCAGAGCTGGCCCCATGGAGAAAACGAAGCTTGGAATTAGGAGAAAAGAATCCTTTGCCCCATTCTGCCCCTAACCAAGCTTGGACCCCAACTGTGCTTTATTTGTTAAATGGGGAGGGGGAGGTAACTCCTGCCCATTTTATTTCTGTTGTTGCTGTAAGGGTCTGATGAATTTAAAAAAAGACTTCAGAGGAAATGCACTGCTTTATACAACTGTATCATCAGATCCCCTGGAGAAAGAATAAGTGACTCACACCAGTATCCTTGGGCTTCCCTCGTGCCTCAGATGGTAAAGAATATGACTGCAATGCAGGAGACCTGGTTTCGATCCCTGGTTGGGTAGATCCCCTGGAGGAGGGCATGACAACCCACTCCAATATTCTTGCCTGGAGAGTCCCCATAGATAGAGGAGTCTGGCAGGGGTCACGAAGTCCTGGGGTCACAAAGAGTCGGACACAACTGAGTGACTAAGCACAGCACGTCATCAGAATCACTCAGCAAAGACCAACTATATCCCTGCCATATTCCTGGCACCACGTCTGTGTCTCATGGCCCTGCAGGTCCCCAAGCTTCGGCCACTCATGGGTGCAATCAAATGCACACACATTTCCAGAGTTAGGAGCAGACTCCCCCGAGGTTTGTTTCTGAGTCAACTGATCAGAGCCACAAATGCTGTGGTTTAGCCTGCTCAGTACCTGGCATGGTTCACATCACAGTTTGTGGTTCGGTACCCAGAGTTAATTAAAAATTAAAAGACGCTTGCTCCTTAGAAGAAAAGTTATGACCAACCTAGACAGCATGTTAAAAAGCAGAAACATAACTTTGCCAACAAAGGTCCATTTAGTCAAAGCTATGATTTTTCCAGTAGTCACATATGCATGTGAGAGTTGGCCTATAAAGAAAGCTGAGCACAGAAGAATTGATGCTTTTGAACTGTGGTGTTGGAGAAGACTCTTGAGAGTCCCTTAGACTGCAAGGAGATCCAACTAGTCCATCCTAAAGGAAATGAGTCCTGAATATTCAATGGAAGGACTGATGCTGAAGCTGAAACTCCAATACTTTGGCCACATGATGCAAAGAGCTGACTCATTGGGAAAGACCCTGATGCTGGGAAAGATTGAAGGCGGGAGGAGAAGGGGACAACAGAGGGTGAGATGGTTGTATGGCATCACTGACTTAATCGACATGAGTTTGAGTAAGTTCCAGGAGTTGGTGATGGTCAGGGAGGCCTGGCGTGCTTCGCTCCGTGGGTTTGCAAAGGGTGGGACATGACTGAGCAACTGAACTGACTGAACTGAACCCAAAGTTACCATACCATAAAATGCCCACAGAATTCATCACACCACAGAATAGTGCCATTCCATCAGGATAAGCTAATGCCTTGGCAAGCGGGAGTTGGAGACCAGCTCACCCTGATTTATCCATGAACAGGTGTGTACAGAAGCACCTATATCAGCCTTTTCCTTGCAGGAAGCATCACCTGGATCAGTGTTGTTCCATCCTTTCTCCATTCGTGGGCTGTCACCTACTTTAACTACAGATCTGGCCATCTAAGTAACCACGAGGACACTTTGATCTGGAAAGAGTGACATGACAGCCTGCACACCTGGAAGAGCTTACAATCAATCTTAAAGGTTGCTTTCAACTTGCTGTTATAACAGCCTAGAAAAGTGGAATATTAAGGCAATGAAATAAAAAAGTCAACTTCTGCATGTTACCAAATATATATATTTATATTGTATATATTTATATTGTATATATTTATATTAATAATAATAATATATAATTATAAAATAATATAAATATAATGTATAATTATGTTTATACTTATATAATATACTTTATTTTATATAATTATAATTATATTAATATATTAATTATTATAATTATGATATATTGTATATCATAATTATAATAATATATTAATATATATTGATATTATTAATATGTATAATATTATATATATATATTTAGTTCTCAAATACATTAAAAGTTTTACCCTGTGCCTACTCCTTAACCTAGAAGGTCCTCTTCTAAAGCTACATTATAAGGAAATAATCACTCACTGCTGAATTTATAGGACATATTGTTGTAAGTGTCCAGCAAGACAAAACGATTTCAAAAAACTGTGGGATGTTCATGTCTCTCTCCTCGACTTTGATGCCAAAAAAGCACCCACTTGGACTCAAATATGTGTTAGCAATGTAGAAGGGACTACAGATTTGTAGGAGGCATGGAGAAAGCTTACAGTGTAGCCCTCTGTTAACAGCTTAATCACCCATCATCCAATATCCCTTCTTTGCACGCACTAGATGGCTTCCCCTTCCTGGGTCTTCCCTACCCTCTCCGTTGGTCTCCTCCTCCCTGCTCTTCTTTCTCCCTCCATCCTGCACTCCTTTCTTCCAATCAAAATTTCACTGACTCCAATCTGACCCTTTATCACTGATCTTCAAGGTTTCCCTGTCTGGAGGGCGTCTTATCCTCTTATTGTCAATTTCATAGGCACTAAGCACAGAGTTTGGAGTCCATTGGAGAGGTGGCCAAGCATGATCAGTGTGAACAGGCCTAAGAAGGAGTCCAGGCCCTGTGAATTCTCTCTTCATTTCCCCCTCTTGATGCTCCTAGTTTCTGTAACGAGCATCATTTATTGAGATATCTTGTACCCTAGCCCTCTGGCCACCCACATGAGAGAATGTTATCAACCTCTGGGTTACAAAATTCATAATAGCTTGTAAAATACAGGGTCCACAAAGCAGAACTATCAAGACAACTATAACAATGGTAAATATAGTTTTCCACCAATCGACCTTTACCCAAGATAGGACCGAAGTCCAGAAAGGAATGTTTTCATTTGACATTGGTTTTACCTGGTTTTTCATGACATCTAAAGCAGTTGCTACATTGTCAGATAAGTTAAGAGTGTGTATACAACATTTAACCTTAATGATAGCACAGGTCTCTCTTTGAGCAGCTGTGAGTACGTCTAAAGCGATTTCATTTTGCTCTCTTTACCCTCATATGATGGATCCAAGGGGCAATACCTGCAACTTTAACTGCAATAGGGGTAGTTAAAATAATATAAGGGCCCTTCCACCAAGGAGCTAGTAAATCATATTTTTCATCTTTGACCCATGCTTGGTCACCAAGCGTAAACTTATGAATCTGTGTCACAAGGGGGAACAGCACCCTTTCTTGCACAAACTTAGTTACCTGATTTATTACCTTACCTAGTTCCATCTGCTGTGAAATTCTATCTCCCTTTACCTGAGGCAAATTTGTTGACACCTGTTGTATTATGGGAAGGGGCCTCCCAGACACAATTTCATATGGAGAGTAGCCTTGGGACCATGGGGTCATCCTCTGGGCCTATATGCAGTGTGCAGTTTCCATTCGATGTTCAAAGTTTTGTTTACTTGTTGTACTAAATCAGCTACAAAAGCCAGGCCATTGTCTGATCCAATGCTGGTAGGAAATCCAAATCTGGAAACTATTTTCTCTAAGCAGGCACCAGGCTACTTATGATGATCTTTTAGTCCAGGTAGGAAAAGCTTTTACCCATCTTGAGAACATACACACCATGACCAGCAGGCAACGGTAGTGTCGTGAGGTTTCATTTCAGGGAAGTCCACTTCCAGGTGTTCAAAGGGCAGCGTGCCTTTCAGCTGAATCCCTGGAGGTTTCTATCTGTGCCGAGAGGCAGTATTAACCTGTGAGCAGGCAGCATGGCCTAGGCGGGTCACTTGGTGTGTTTGGCTTACCAGAGTGTGTGCCAGCTCCTCTGGTACCAATAATTTGCCACTTGGCAATTTTCACCATCTCTTTTTAGCCTTTACGGCCCCTTCCACTTTGGCTAACCTGACAGCTGTTGTCCTTGTTTTATAAGGCTAGTGTCATCAGTATAGAAGATCCAATTAGGGTCTGGAACCTTGTGTCCTTCTTTAAAACAACCCCAGATGTCTTACCTCCTCCTTGCAGATCTGTGTCTTCTTCTTCGACACCCGGTAACCTGATTCCATCAGCAGCTGGAGCAGGGCTTTTGTCTCTTCCCAGCATTTTTTCTTGGTCTCAGCAGCCAGCAGCAGGTCATCCATGTATTGTAGGAGCCAACATCTGCACTTTTTTCCCTGGAATGAGTCCAGGTCAGAAGCCAAGGCTTCCCCAGAGATGGGTGGGGAATTTTTAAACCCTTGTGGGGGAATCCAGGTGAGCTGTTGTTTGGTGCCCCCAACTAAAGATGGGCTGTGACGCTGGGGCGAGGAGTATGTAGCAGAAGGCATCTTTGAGATCTAGGCAAGCATAAACTTTAGTCCTCAGCTGGAGGAGGCTAAGTAAGGTATAGGGATTTGGAACAGTGGGGTGTAAAGTCACAGTAGCCCGGCTGACTAGCCTGAGATCTTGTACAGGCCTATAGTCCTGTCTTCCTTCTTTTTTGACTGGCAGGATCAACATATTCCAAGCCAACTGGCACTCTGCCAGAATGTCTGCTTGTTTCAACCTATTGATGTGGGGTAATATGCCGGCCCAGGACTCTATTGGTAGTGGGTACTGGCGCTTTCTAAATGGGATGATGTCTGGCTTGAGCTTTATTATCACTGGGGCTTGATGTTTAGCCAGCCTTGGTGGGGGGGGTTGTCTTTTGCCCAGACCTCAGGGAATAATTGAGTTAGCTCTCTCTCATGCTCTTCTAGTCTACCTGGTTCTTCTTTTTGAGGCTCATGTAACCTTCAGTCATTGGGAGAGGCGGATATAGCTTGGGCAGTTCGACTGGAGCCGGATTCTGGAAGTGTTGGCCAGAGGCTTCTGCCACCAGGATTGGAGCCTGCTGAGGCGGCGGCTCTATGACCTCTGGGAGAGCTGGCAGAGGAGCAGCGGCTGCTGCAGGAACTTCACCTGGCCTTGGATTGGGCATTAAGGCGGCCTCCAGTCCTGGTGGAGCACTGGGCAGCGGGCAGGTCATCATCCAGTATGGGGAAGGGGCAAGTCATCCTCGTCTAAATCCTGCCAGATTCTAGAGGGAGAAGGGGGATCAGCATGTCTTCACCTGCCAGTCAGCACAGCCGAATCAGAACACCACATGATTTCATTGCTGCAATCACCATCTGCAGTGATTTTGGAGCTCAGAAAAATAAAGTCAGCCACTGTTTTCACTGTCTCCCCATCTATTTGCCATGAATTGATGGGACCAGATGCTGTGATCTTAGTTTTCTGAATGTTGAGCTTTAAGCCAACCCTTTCACTCTTCTCTCTCACTTTCCTCAAGAGGCTCTTTAGTTCTTTTTCACTTTCTGCCATAAGGGTGGTGTCATCTGCATATCTGAAGTTACTGATATTTCTCCCGCCAATCTTGATTCCAGCTTGTGCTTCCTCCAGCCCAGCGTTTCTCATGACGTACTCTGCATAGAAGTTAAATAAGCAGGGTGACAATATACAGTCTTGACGTACTCCTTTTCCTATTTGGAACCAGTCTGTTGTTCCATGTCCAGTTCTAACTGTTGCTTCTTGACCTGCATACAGGTTTCTCAAGAGACAGGTCAGGTGGTCTGGTATTCTCATCTCTTGATGAATTTTCCACAGTTTATTGTGATCCACATAGTCAAAGGCTTTGGCATAGTCAATAAAGCAGAAATAGATGTTTTTCTGGAACTCTCTTGCTTTTTTGATGATCCAGCGGATGTTGGCAACTTGATCTCTGGTTCCTCTGCCTTTTCTAAAACCAGATTGAACATCTGGAAGTTCACAGTTAATGTATTGCTGAAGCCTGGCTTGGAGAATTTTGAGCATTACTTTACTAGCATGTGAGTTGAATGCAATTGTGTGGCAGTTTGAGAATTCTTTGGCATTGCCTTTCTTTGGGATTGGAATGAAAACTCACCTTTTCCAGTCCTGTGGCCACTGCTGCATTTTCCAAATTTGCTGGCTTATTGAGTGCAGCACTTCCACAGCGTCATCTTTCAGGATTTGAAATAGCTCAACTGGAGTTCTATCATCTCCACTAGCTTTGTTCACAGTGATGCTTCCTAAGGCCCACTTGACTTCACATTCCAGGATGTCTGGTCTAGGTGAGTGATCACACCATCGTGATTATGTGGGTTGTGAAGATCTTTTTTGTACAGTTCTTCTGTGTATTCTTGCCACCTCTTCTTTATATCTTCTGCTTCTGTTAGGTCCCTATGGTTTCTGTCCTTTACTGAGCCCATCTTTGCATGAAATGTTCCCTTGGTATCTAATTTTCTTGAAGAGATCTCTAGTCTTTCCCATTCTGTTGTTTTCCTCTATTTCTTTGCATTGATCACTGAGGAAGGCATTCTTATCTCTCCTTGCTATTCTTTGGAACTCTGCATTCAAATGGGAATATCTTTCCTTTCCTCCTTTGCTTTTGGCTTCTCTTCTTTTCTTGGCTATTTGTAAGGCCTCCTCAGACAGCCATTTTGCTTTTTGCATTTCTTTTTCTTGGGGATGGTCTTAATTCCTGTCTGCTGTACAATGTCACGAACCTCCGTCCATAGTTCATCAGGCACTCTGTCAATCAGATCTAGTCTCTTAAGTCTATTTTCATTTCCACTGTATAGTCATAAGGGATTTGATTTAGGTCATACCTGAACGGTCTTTACCTGGGGCCAAACTATGGTAGAGGTAATGAAGATAAGGGTCACCTCCCTCAAAAGATCCCAGGTATGTACTGCCACAGTCTGTGCTCCCAACCCTGCAGCAGGCCACCACCGACCCATGCCTTCACCAGGGACTTCCAGACACCGACAGGCAAGTCTCCTGTGGGGTCACTGTTCCTTTCTCCTGATTCCTGGAGCACAGGGTTCTGTTGTGCCCTCCAAGCGTCTACTTCCCCGTCCTATGTAAGTTCTGGCAGCTCTATAGCAAGGCTAATGGTGACCTCCTCCAAGAGGACTTATGCCATACCCACACCCAAAACCCCTGTCCCTGCAGCAGACCACTACCAACCCGTACCTCCACAGGAGATGCTCAAACACAGTTCTGTCTCAGTCTCTGTGGGGTCCCTGGGTCCTGGTGTGCAGTTTGTTTGAGCCCTCTGTCTCTGGCAGGAACAGGGTTTAATTCTAATTGAAAATTCACCCTTCCTACCATCTTGCTGGGGCTTCTCCTTTGCCCTTGGACGTGGGGTAGCTCTACAAGGCCAGTCCAGCGAAGCACAGCCACCTCTCCTGACCTTGGACGTGGGGTATCTCCTCTCGGTTGCTGGCTGCTCCTGCGCGGTGCAGCTGCCGTTATTCATATGTATATATAGGGCTTCCCAGGTGTCTCAGTGGTAAAGAATCTGTCTGCCAAACAGGAGACATGGGTTCGATCCTTAGGTCAGGAAGAGCCCCTGGAGAAGGAAATGGCAACCCACTCCAGTATTTTTGCCTGGGAAATCCCATGGACAGAGGAGCCTGGTGGGCTACAGTCCGTGTGGTTGCCAAGAGTCAGACACAACTTAGCAACTAAACAACAACAAGATCATCATAATATAATTCTGATGATCTTCCTTTTAACTCACTTGGAATCAAACTATAGATCATAAATTAATTAATTTTTTCATTAATGGGTAAATAAATTCAATAACCGTAAGTTTAAAAAAATATATCTTGCATTCTCAATCAGTAGTCAGTTCCACTAGACAAAAAGACACACCTACATTCGCAGACAGCCCACCTACCTTGCATCACCTGTGAGGTTTCTGTAGGACAGGACCTTCAAGTTTCTTAAAGGACCTTGCAGGCACACCCTTCAATCCTTCTGAGATTCAATTTCCCACATTACTTCAGGCATCAGTTTTGCTAAACATCCCCCCTCCATGACATAACACACACCATTCTTTTCTTCAGTTTTCACTTGCGTCTTCCCCACTGCCCTTCAAGCCTCTTAGAGTAGTCTTCTCAAAGCCTTCCAGCTTCTACCAGTCTCTCAAACACAAAGCTGGAGTCACATGTTTTAAGCTTTAGTTACTGGACAACCTCACTCCTGATACCAAAACTTCTAATTATCTCTTCCTGCCATAACCAACCACCCCAAAACTTTGTGGCTTTTTTATTGTTTGGCCATGCAGCATGGCATGTGGAATCTCAGTCCCCTCAGGGATCCAACCTGTGCCCCCTGCAGTGGAAGCACAGAGTCTTAGCTACTGGACCACTAGGAAAGTCTCATTTTTTGGCTTATTTTGCTCCCAATTCCACATTATGGACAGGGCTCAGCTGAGATAGTGATTCTGCTTCATGTGACTCAACTGGACCTGGAGGATGCTTTCCCAGGAGGTCCCTGCTTTCGCTCTCATATTGGTGCTGCATGTCAGCTAGGAGCTCAACAGGGGTCTCAGTGGAGTCTTAATTTCTTTCCATGTGGAACTCCTAAGTGGGGCTGCTTGGGATTTCTCACAGAATAATGACTGGGTTGTAAGAACAAATATCCCAAGAGATAGGAAGTAAAAGCCACCAGTCCCTAAGACCTGGAAGAGGCTGAAAACAGACGCAATTCCACCACCTTCTATTGGCTGAGCAACCACAGAGCCTACCCAGAGTCAAAGACAGGATACATGGATCACTTATCTCAAGGATAGGAATATTAAAGACTTCACAGTCATCTTTAATTTCCCCTACCAGTGAGTTGTTGGCTAATTGTTGCTATCATAATTTCACATCAACCCACTCCCATCCATTATCCAGAGGAGCAGCAGTCCTGGAAGCCTATAAGACACATCAGCATGCTGATATCCACTCAGAGCTTCAGACACGGGACCTCCCTGGCCCAGGTATGTGATCCTAATCCCTGGTTTCTAGAAATCACCCTCTGAGCTGTGGGTCTCAATGACTTTGGCCCTTCACAGTTTTCTGGATCAAGTTCATCTAAATTGTTTTCCTTGGCTATGGACCTGCATAGATGAAGAGGTGGAATAGCATGCATTGGCTTGGCTGAATTTTTTTTTTAACTATGCTTATGCTGTTCTAGCTAGTCAGAATTTTATCCCTAAGACTATCTTGAGCAACTTGCTCCTAAGAACAAGAAAAGGCATTTTCTCCCAGGAGGCCCTAGAAATCAATGGGTTGTTAGTGATACAACAATGGGAGAGGGTGAGTATGAAGCTTGAGATCATACCTATCTTGGTGTGTCGTGGTAGAGTACCACTGATGTCACCAACTCCTCTGTTCCAAGGGCTGGAGTGACTAATTTTGAAGGCAAATAGAGAATTTGTCTTAGAAGAATGCTTTTGGACTCACTGTTTTGAGCACTCTGTTTGATGGAGACAGATTCCAGATGGCTGAATGTGATTTTTTTTAGATGGATCTGTAGATATCACCCAAGTAAATATCATCTAAAAGTATGTTGTGAATTTCATTAGCCTTGGGAACCTATTTTGTCCATAACTGGAAGTCAGTTACCTAGACATCTCCAAGTTCTCCAGGCTATTGGAATCATCTTTTTTGCAATGTTTAAGTAGGAGTTGACTTAATTGCCTATCCAACATATGGTGGAAACCCAGGTTCTCTTACCCTGTTTCCTAAGACCTCAGGGTACCTCTTCGTCATCAGTGATTTCTTATGCCCTCGGATCTCTCGGCTTACATATTTCAGTTGGTTCTTGTGTTGGTCCCAAACTGATCCAGAACCTTGATTTCCTCAAAAAATATGTGGTACTGAACAGTACCAGCCCTATAGTTCTCACTTGGCTTTAGAAACACCTGTAAGATTTTAAATATCCTGATGCTGAGTCAATTCCCTAGATCAGTCAAGTAGGAATTTTTTATTTTAATTTATTTTTGACTGCACTAGATCTTTGTTGCTCTGCACAGACTTTCTCTAGTTGTAGCGATCGGAGGCTATTCTCTAGCAGTACTGCTCTGGCTTCTCATTGCAGTGGCTTCTGTTGCTGCAGAGTACAGGATCACCACGCAGGTGGGCTCACTATTTGTGGCACATAGACTTAGTTGCCCAACAGCATGTGGGTTGTTCCTGAAGCACGGATGGAACCCGTGTCCCCTGCATTAACTGACAGATTCTTAACTACTGGACCACCATGGAATTCCCTCAAATAGGAATTTTTGAGGGCTGGACCCAGGCTTCCATATTTTTATTAACTCCTCCTAGTATTTTAGTGTCAGCAGTACTGAGAAACTCAGCTAGCACAGTGATTCTCAAACACCAATGTGTTTGGGAATGATCTGGATATCTTGTTAGTTTGCAGACTCTGTTTCTGGGGTTGAGGTGGGGCCCCATGTTCTCTATTTCTGTCTAATAAGCTCTCAAGTGTTACTTATACTACTGATCCCAGGACCACACCCAGAGTAGCAAGGGGTCATCACACACGTGGGAGATGACAGCATATAGCAAACAATCTGTACCCTTCTTGGTAAGACACACATCAGTGATCCCTTCATCAGAAACTTCTCACACACCATCTCCTCCAGCCCCACTCCCAGTCTCTCTTTCTCCTTTCATACTCCTTGGCCTCCCTCAGTTTCCTGGGCCCTTGCCTTGCCCTTCTCAGGTGCTTGTGAAAGTATCAGACTTTTTCTTCTTTATTGGATGGATCAATCCAGTCCTCTCTGTCTCCCAGCACAACATAACCCCATTCTAACAGTTTTGTTTCCACGCCTAAATGCACTGTCATGCTGCTGCTGCTGCTAAGTCGCTCCAGTCGTGTCTGACTCTGTGTGATTCCATAGACGGCAGCCCATCAGGCTCCTCTGTTGCTGGGATTCTCCAGGCAAGAACACTGTAGTGGGTTGCCATTTCCTTCTCCAATGCACTGTCATAGGGACTGACTAATCCCAAGGGAGTGCTCTGCCTGATCAACATGACCTCTACCTTCTAAACCAGTAGTCCCCAAACTTCTTAACTCAAACACTAAATTCCTTAGTGTCTAGGGGATTTCTATAAGAATCTCTAAGTCGTGTGTGTGTGTGTGTGTGTGTGTGTGTGTGTGTGTGTATTTGGTTGACTCAAAATTTCATTCAGGTTTTCCATAAGCTTTTACTGAAAAGCCAAAAGAATTTTGGGGGCAATTTAATATATGCCTGACATATGGCTTCCCTGGTGGCTCAGATGGTAAAGTGTCTGCCTGCAATGCAGGAGACTTGAGTTCAATCCCTGGGTCAGGAAGATCCCTGGAGAAGGAAATGGCAACCCACTCTAATATTCTTGCTTGGAGAATTCCATAGATAGTCCATAGAATTGCAAAGAGTTGGACACCTAAGTGACTAACACACACACACACACACACACACACACACACACACACACACACACACACACACACTCAGTCTGTGAACCAGCAGCATCTCTTATGAACTTGCCATCATCTTTAAGATTTCTTTCCTTCTACTGACCCTGGGCTTCTGCATTTCTTCCTTTTCTAGTTGCTTTAGGTGTAAAGTTAGGTTATTTATTTGACTTTTTTCTTGTTTCCTGAGGTGAGCTTGTATTGCTATGAACTTTCCCCTTAGCACTGCTTTTACTGTGTCCCATAGGTTTTGGGTTGTTGTGTTTTCATTTTCATTCATTTCTATGTATATTTTGATTTCTTTTTTGATTTCTTCTGTGATTTGTTGGTTATTCAGCAGTGTGTTGTTGAGCCTCCATACGTTGGGATTTTTAATTGGTTCTCTCCTGTAATTGATATCTAATCTCACTGCATTGTGGTCAGAAAAGATGCTTGGAATGATTTCAATTTTTTTGAATTTACCAAGGCTATATTTATGGCCCAGGATGTGATCTATTCTGGAGAAGGTCCCGTGTGCACTTGAGAAAATGGTGAAACTCCTTGTTTTGGGGTGGAGTGACCTATAGATATCAATTAGGTCTAGTTGGTCTAGTGTATCATTTAAAGTTTGTGTTTCCTTGCTATTTTCTGTTTAGTTGATTTATCCATTGGTGTGAGTGGTGTATTAAAGTCTCCCACTATTATTGTGTTGTTGTTGATTTCCCCTTTCATACTTGTTAGCATTTGCCTTACATATTGTGGTGCTCCTATGTTGGGTGCATAAATATTTATAATTGTTATTTCTTCTTCTTGGATTGATCCTTTGATCATTATGTAATGTCCATCTTTATCTCTTTCACAGCCTTTATTTTAAAGTCTACTTTATCTGATATGAGTATTGCTACTCCTGCTTTCTTTTGGTCTTTATTTGCATGGAATATCTTTTTCCAGCCTTTAACTTTTAGTCTATATGTGTCCCTAGGTTTGAGGTGGGTCTCTTGTAGACAACATATATAGGGGTCTTGTTTCTGTATCCAATCGGCCAATCTTTGTCTTTTGGTTGGGGCATTCAGCCCGTTTACATTTAAGGTAATTATTGATAAGTATGATCCCGTTGCCATTTACTCTATTGTTTTGGGTTCGAGATTATATACCCTATCCATGTTTCCTGTACCCAGCAATCACACTGCTGGGCATACACACCGAGGAAACCAGAATTGAAAGAGACATGTGTACCCCAATGTTCATCGCCGCATTGTTTACAATAGCCAGGACATGGAAGCAACCTAGATGCCCATCAACTGACGAATGGATAAGAAAGCTGTGGTACATATACACAATGGAATATTACTCAGCATTAAAAAAAAAATTCATTTGATTTAGTTCTACTCAGATGGATGGAACTGGAGCCTATTATCCAGAGTGAAGTAAGCCAGAAGGAAAAACAACAATACAGTATACTAACGCATATATATGGAATTTAGAAAGATGGTAACGAGAACCCTGCATGCAAGATAGCAAAAGAAACTCAGATGTATAGAACAGTCTCGTGGACTCTGTGGAAGAGGGCAAGGGTGGGATGATATGGGAGAATGGCATTGAAACATGTTAATTATCATATGTGAAATCAATCGCCAGCCCAGGTTTTATGCTCAGGGCTGGTGCACCGGGATGACCCAGGGGAAGGGAATCGGGAGGGACGAGGGAGGAGGGTTCTGGAGGGGGAGCATAGGTATACCCATGGCGGATTCATGTCAATGTATGACAAAACCAACACAATAAAGTAAAGAAAATTTTAAAAAGAAAAAAAAAAAGAACTTGCCAGACCTGCAGTATCAGAATCTGCACTTTAGCAAGAACTTCTTCCAGGTAATTCCTGGGAATTCTTCCACATAAGAAATAAAATACAGCAAGTAGCCAAAAATAGTCATTTGATAGGCAAACCACTGAATTACCTCAGTGGACTACACTCTAAACAGAATTTCATTATGAATTGAGATGATTTCATACTTCAACATTAAAGCAACATCCTCAAGTAGAGATGAGGCAAGGTCCTATAGGGAGGCATTAGGGCACTAGGTGACAGACTGGGGAGATTTCATAACCAGTATTCCCTGATCTCTGCAGGTCCAGAGTTCCCTTCACCTCTCCTATCACATTTATTCTTCCCCTTGGGTGATGTCTTCTTCAGAGGGCAGCTCAGACATGAAAATTGACCGAGAGTTCCATGAAGATGAGTCTGAATCCTTGCCAGACCTGGAAGGTAAGCAACCTCTACAAATTCATCATGAGCATCAAAAACAGGAAATGTGTTCAATGCTGTCTATAGAAATGGTTTTTCCTCTGTCCAGTTTGCCAAAGAACTGAGCTCCAGGAATTTCCCTAGCACATTAAATTGTTGTTTTTTAGTCTCTAAGTCGTGTCCAACTCTTTGCAACCCTATGGACTGTAGCCTGCCAGGCTCCTCTGTCCATGGGATTCTCCAGGAACGAATACTAGAGTGGGTTACCACTTCCTTCTCCAGGGGATCTTCCCCACCCAAGGGTTGAACCTGGGTCTCCTGAGTTACAAGTGAATTATCTACCCCTGAGCCACCTGGGAAGCCCAAGCACATTAGGTAGACAGGGACAGTTATGAAAAGTGTTGCAAAGGGACATATTAGGATTCAAGACTCCAGTCCTATCCTGAGAAGACACAATTTTCATACATACACTCTGATTTTTAAAAAACAGAATAAAACTTCAAAGCACTGCTTCTGCAATCAACTGGTTTGCAGATACTAAACTCCCTAGACCACAAAAGGCAAAACCACAGGACTTCCCTGGTGGTCCAGTAGCTAAGAATCTGTGCTCCCAATGAGAGAAGCCTAGGTTGGATCCCTGCTCAGGGAACTGGATCCCACATGCTGCAACTATAAGACCCAGCACAGCCAAATAAATAAATAAAATAAAATTTAAAAATTTAAAAGGAATAATCATGAGTGAGATCCCTCTTGGTGAAAGTCTTACTTAGCCCTCCAACCCCAAAATCAGAAAAGGAACTCCTTTTTGGACTGGAGAAGATCCAGCTAGATCACCATTAGCAAAACTCTTGTGATTCCTCACCAAATATTCTAGGGGGGAAAATGGCTCTGAGAAGTCCCACTTTAAAGAATCAAGCTTAACAGTACTTAATTCAGAATCTCCCCCAAATTATTGGACACAAAACCCTCTTAAGAGCATTAATGTGTTTCTGTGTGAAAATTTTACAGATTGCCCTTTAGCAACTGCCAAAGTTAAGAATTAAATCACCTCTAAGCCAATGAACTTAAACCTTAGGCTAATGGCATTGCATCTGCTAACTTTTTGTCTTTGTCTCTTGTCATTAGCACAAGGCGCCCTGGCATCAGATCCCAGCCTTTCTTCTGTGGCTTCTACCCACTCTGGTGACCTTCCAAGGGGTTGTGGAATGGGAGGAGCGGGAGGTGGGTAGCTAAACCTCCCTTAAGAAGTAGGGAACTTTCTCCTGGGGGCATCTAAAACTGGGGGTGGGTGGTTGGAATTTTCACCCAGCCTTTGCAATTTCTGCTTTGAAAGAATTAGCCTTTGGGGAAGAATAAAGCCAGGAAGCTGATACAGGACTTGGAGCTGGTGAAGGACAAGAAATTCACATTTCTTGATAAATATATACCAAACTCCATGCTGAACTCTTTACACAAGGGAATGTTTGTTTCCCATGACAACTTTACTGTGCGTGTGCTCAGTCATGTATGACTCTTTGCCAACCCCATGGACTGTGGCCTGCCAGGCTCCTCTGTCCATGGAATTTTCCAATCAAAAATACTAGAGTGGGTTATCATTTCCTACTCCAGGGGGTCTTTCTGACCCAGGGATAGAACTCACATCTCTTGAGTCTCCTGCATTCTTTACCAACTGTGCCACCTGGGAAGCTCAACTTTACTGGGAAAGTGTTATATTTCCACCTTTTTGCTAAAGACAGTGTAGGGAATATGCTATGCACAAGCCTGTACTATAATTAATGGGGCTTCTTTGAAAAATAAGAATGACTTTCTCATCACCCCCAGGCGAAGGGCTGGGAGCAGTAAGAAATATATCCTGGAAAGACATCTTGAAAACAAGATGTTTAAGACTGATGGAAAACCATTAGTGACTGTTCTTATAACCAGAGCCTTGAGGAAGTTGCTGAGAAAGAGCATCATTAACCAAAATGCTAAACAAAATCGTGAAAGGTCTGAAGGTTTGACATTGAGGACTGTGCATTATATATCTTTATCCCAATCTGAGATTGTAAAGAACAGATATCTCAAGAGCAGGAATAAGGAAGTAGAAGTCAACAATAAAAGGCATGCAAGGATTAGGATCTAGGCTTTTGCCTGCGAATGGCATCAGCCCCCTGATCCCCACTTTATTTCTGAGTCTTCTTCTTAATTCTTCTGCGGCACCACTGCCTCAGGTCGGTTCATTTTTGGGCTGGTCCGGACAGACAGATCATCAGAAGTGTGAGTAACTCATCTAGGACATGCAGTGACAAGTAGCAGAGACAGGATGATCAGCAGGTCTGCCTGCCTCTAAGTCCATGGTTCCTTCCATCGCACACAATGGGAAGACCTCAGTTTGAGTCCCAGAATGTTTGCATGGGTCCCATACTTCCTTTTCTATAAAGTGCTATGAAAACCCAATGACAGAAAGAAAAGATGAACATTCACTGCTAGCCCAGCCAGTGCTTGCACTCCCAGTTTTGCTGGTGGCAATGAAGGTTTGGTTGGCATTAAAAGTTAGACTCCTGTCCTGGATTGGCCCCAATTCCTCTGGCCCTGATGTCCCTCAGAGACTAGGGAAAGTGATACATTGGAAGCTCCTCCCACCTTAAGCCCACTGATTGCCATTCTCTGCTGAGATGCCCTTGTTTCAAGTTCTCCCAACCTGCGCCTGGAACCCAGGCCCTGGAGTAAGACCCCTGGTCATTGACTCTGGGTGTAGAAGTTGCTGTTCCAAGACTGCAGTGGGGCCAGGCAAGGAAGGTCCTGTGACTGCTCCCTTAGAACTTATGCCAATGAGCACAGGATGACTTTCATTCAATTTTCAGCAATTGCAGGCCAGTAGGGGAGCAAGTGGGGGCAACAGACTTCTAACAACAATTTTGATATACAAAGAACAGAAGAAACTGCAGTAGAAGGCAGCACAGGTTTCTTCAGGAACACAGAAAACCAGTTTATGTTGAGGGGGTTGAATTGTGTTATATATCTCAGAGGAGGTTATGCCTGCACTGAATCTCAAAGGAGAAGTTGAAATTATACTAGGGATAAAGGTAGAAGGCAATTCCAGGCAGAAGGAACAGCATAAACAAAGGCATGGAGGAGCATATGGAAGAAAAGGAGCTTGGGACTGAGGCATGAAGCCAGAGTGGAGGAATGGCAGGAATGCAGGCTGAAAAAGCCAAGTGATGAAGACTTTGTCCACTTCCCTGAATAACCATGCCCTTAGGATGCAGAAGAAGGCTTCCTCAGTTGGGCTGTCCTGTCTTAGTGGTACCAAACTCAGGATGATTTCCTTTCAATGCGTGCCAACCATGTAGTGCATCCCAGATGCAAGTTTTGTAACAGGTCAGTAGTATACTTCTCTTAGACCTCATAGGTTCCAGGAAGTGTTGAACCATTTATTTTAAACAATATTCCAGTACTTTTTATTCCATTTTTTGTGTCAATCTATTTTTACCCAAAAAAAGACAATTTGAACTTGGAGATACAAGTAGATGCATCTTCAGTTAGTTTTGACTTTCGTTGTTTTATTCCCCAATAAAAGTCACAGATGGCTGGGGTCAGAAGAGCCCTTGGGGGACTTCCCTGGTGGTCCAGTAGTTAAGAATCTGCCTTGCAATGCAGGGGATACAAGTCAACCCCTGATCAGGGAACTAAGATCTCACATGCTGGGGAGTAACTAAGCCCACACATCACAAAGAGTCCAAGTGCTGCAATGAAAGATCTTGCATGACCCAACAAAGATCTCGTGTGCCACAACTAAGACCTGAGGCAGCCAAATATTTTTTTTAATTAAAAAAAATTTAATAATAATTAAAAAAAAATCTTTAAGAAGAAGAGCCCTCCGAAGCACACTGATAACTTCCTCCAGACCCAGAGAGGCCACCTCAGTGAGCTCTGACACAGGGCTGATTACTGGGCCTGTGAAAACTATAGAATGAGTTAGAAATTAACCCCACACAAGCATGCAATACCCATAGTATGAGGTCTTGCCATCCTGCTGCCCTTCTCCAAACACAGACTGATGGCTGGGGCACATCCAAGTAGAAAATGTCTCTCCCACTAAGGGACTGACAGAGGGCTTCAGGAGGAGGAGGTGGCATGTGAGTTAAGATGACAGGGCAGGGAGGAGGTGGACCACAGGCAACAGGAGGAGGGCTCATACCACAGCTCCCGGCTGAGAGCATTATGTTTATAGTGAGTAGGAATCCAGACTATGTTATGTCTGTATATAATTATATAGTACAATTCCTAATCTACAAGGTCATCTATTAATTGTCATATTTTATATCCGTTGTTCTAGATAGACTCTATCATCAATTCTATGTATGGGCTGCAACATCTGACCATCTTTCTTTATCATTTTATTCATTTATTGTTGTTGCTCTGGGTCTTCATTGTTGCACACAGTTTCTCTAGTTATTGGGAGCAGGGACAGATCTCTAGGTGCAGCGTGCTGGCTGCTCACTGCAGTGGCTTTTCTGGTTGCAGAGTGCGGGCCCTAGAGCGCTCGGGCTTCAGTAGTTGTGACTCAGGAGTGCTAGAGCACAGGCTCGGTAGTTGTGGCTCATGGGTTTAGTTGCTCCACGGCACATGAGATCTTCCTGGACCAGGGATTGAACACACATCTCCTGCACTGCAAGGCAGGCTCTTAAGCACTGGACCACCAGGGACACCCCGACACCTGACCCTCTGATGGATGGTCACTGACCTATCACAAGTGGCACAGGGACAAGTTCCCAGTCTAGGATTGCCCCCCTCTTCTAAGCAGGGCTACGTTGACTGAACGCTCCAGTTTTCCCCCACCAACAGGTTCAGGCAAATCCCTGGCCAAGGTTGCAGCTGGCCCCGCCCACTCAGGCTCCACAAGGGCAGACACAGTCCCTCTGCACTTTGCTCCAAATTCTTGCATCTCCAGTTCCTCTCAATCCAAAGCTGCGGTTCTTGGGGCCTTCCTGCTTCACCTCATTATTTTCAGCCTATCACCCTCCTCACCAGTGGCCCCATTGGTGCCCAACATGGCAGATATCTGTGCCACCCTAGCCTTACTGAGAGCATGGGCCCACCAGGGAGACGATGCAGAAAAGAGGATTATCAATACTATTACTAGTAATGATGATGATGTATCTTTAGTACTGTCATGGATATATTACTTTTTTATGATGTATTCCTTTACTTTCATTTGGATGTATCAATACAACTATTACTTATAACAATGATGACTTTTCAATGACTGTTACCCATACCACCACTAATAATAATAATAAACTTTCCTTGAATCCCTCTACTCCCCACACCAACCCTGTGTAAGGCAGCCTTTAGTAGCCTTATGTTACTGATGGGCTGAATGAGGTTTAGTAACTTGTTCTGTTTGTAAACATGGGAAGGAAGTGACAAACCACTCCAGAATTCTTGCGTGGGAAATCCCATGGACAGAGGAGATTGGTAGGCTATAGTCCATGGGGTCACAAAGGCTCGGACATGACTGAGCACACACGCATGCATCAGCTTGTAAATGACTGAACAAGGATTGGACCCGACTCAGTCTGACTTCAGGGTGCAGGGGTTAACCACTGAAGTTCGTTGATGAATGGATGGATGAGATAGGATAAAAAGCTAACGAGAGGTATACATCTCACCTACATCCGCTGAGAAAGGTGGGGACCTGAGGCTTTGTTAATGGTTTATAATCTCTGGTACTGTTTTTTAGGTCCAAGAGTCAAATCTGTAACCTTTAAGAAGTGTAATATTCGAGACAAGAACCAGCAAGTTCTGGTTTTGGAAGGCGGAATCCTCAAGGCAGTCCCAGACAAAGATTTCACAGCCCGAGGTGACTCTCAGCCTTGCTTTACCCAGCAGAAGTGGTTCTCATTCTCTCACTGCCCACCTTGCCTGTAGGGAGGCCCTGCCCTTGGGGCAGCTCAGCCACCCCCTCCCCTGGGACTGGCAAAGGGCTGCCTCCTGGAAAGAGCACAGGGCAGCTGATGGCGGTTAGTAGTGAGGATGGGAATGTGGGCCCAGAGACCCCCTAACTTCAAGAAGTCTCCCTGGGAGGGCTGGGAGGAAGAGGAGCCAGAGGGACAGGGAGTGGGAAATTCCAAGAAGAGGGACATTCTTGGGTCCTGGGACAACCTAGGCCTGAGAATTTGATGACACTACACAGGGAAACATGGCGGTTAAACCCAAAATGTCAAAGGTAAAAAAGAAAGACCATTTTTCTCCTCTTGGGCTGATCTAGTTTCTGACTTCTTCCAAAGACTTTATTATTATTATTATATTTATTTTTTTAATTGATTGATTATTGCTTTACATATTGGTTTGATTTGTCATATATCAGCATGAATCAACCATAGATGTATGTATATCTCCTCAGTCTTAAACCTCCCTTCCACCTCCCCTGCCCGTTCCCAACCCTCTAAGTTGTTAGAGTCCCAGTTTGGGTTCCCCAAGTCATACAGCGAATTCCCACTGGCTATCTGTTTTATATGTGTGAGTGTATATGCTTCCATGCTACTCTCTCCATTCATCTCATCCTCTCCTTCCTCTTTCCCACCCTTGTCGATAATTTCAGAAACTTTTTATATATCAGTTTCACACAGAAGAGTTGTGAAACCTATGAATGAGGGGAAGAATCATATTTTTTTGGCTGTCTCGAAAGGCGAGCTCTGTCTCTACTGTGACAAAGTCAAAGGGCCAAAGCACCCTTCTTTGCAACTAAAGGTAGGAGACCTAGGAACAAAATGTACCCTGTCCTGCCACCCAGGAATGTGCAAAGCCTAAATGATAAGACTGAAAGCCTGAACTTTGACAACAACTGTCTTGATCTCTCCTTTCTTTCTTCCCAAAGTAGCCTGGCCACCTAACAAACTCTGCTCTGTGTTTCAGAAAAAGCACATCAAAGAACTGAGTTCACTGAAGGAGAAGGATAGTCTGCCTTTCACTTTCATCAAGGAACAGGTGGGTTCCTATTTCACTCTGGAGTCAGCTGCAAATCCAGGATATTTTATCTACACCTCCAACAAACCTGGACAACCTATAGGAATGACCAAAGAACTAGGGCAAGAAAAAAACGTTCATTTTCAATTTCAAGAGACTAAAATGGAACTCGACACAGTGCAAGATTGAATATACCAACTGATAGTGGCCAGTTTGACAACAGTGCACAACCCTCAATTTCTAATAGCAATTGGCCCAGAAAGCCAAGCCCATTGTGCTCAGTCATGTCTGGTTCTTTGTGACCTCATGAACTGTAGTGCACAGGCTCCTCTGTCCATGGGATTTTTCAGACAAGAATACTGGAAAAGGTTGCCATTTCCTCCTGCAGGGGGATATTGCCAACCCAGAGATCAAGCCCATGTCTTCTACGTCTCCTGCATTACAATTGGATTCTTTACCCGCGGAGCCATTGGGGAAGAGTCAACGACTGCCAGCTTCTCTATTTTGGCACCCACTTCCAACTCAGGACCAATTAGGAAAAGGCAGCTATGTTGCCCAAACTAATCACATAGATGCCCCTCCCCCAGCTTCCCCATGGCAGCAAGTCCATTCAAAGCATACCTGGAGCCCTCCCTTTCTGCCTGCCCTGAATCTCTACCAAAAGCTATTGACAGTGGCTGACTCCTTTGATATAGCCAACTCTGAATAAATAGGTGCCATTTTCTCTTGAATAGTCAAAGGAGGCAAGAATACTGAATATTGAAGAGACTCTTCAATAAGCAGTGCCAGGAAAACTGAACAGCTACACGTAAAAACAATGAAATTAGAACACTTCCTAACACCATACACCAAAATAAACTCAAAATGGAATTAAGATCTAAATGTAAGGTCGGACACAATAAAACTCTTTGAGGAAAACATAGGCAGAACAATCCTGAACATAAATCACAGCAAGATCTTTTATGACCCACCTCCTAGAGTAATGAAAATAAAAACAACAACCAAAAAGAGGAGGAGCAAATAAGAAAAGATATCTCCTTGTAATATCTCACCTTCATTAGGGGCTTGGCTTTCACTGTCATTTGACCCTTTCAAGTGTATGGAGTTTGGGCTATAAAAATAGGATGTGGTTAATTACAAAGGCTTAAATAAATTTCTAGGGATTGATGATCTCACTGTGGGTTTGCTGCTTTCCTAAACACGTGCAACCTCGTCCAGTCCCTTCTGTTTATCAAGAGATAGCCAGGCCATAATAGTTATCTCCTCCAACAGGGCAGCCTGATTATGCAAGCTCTAAAATCATTGATGTGTATAGCGGGTGAATGAAATCTAGGGAAACTGATCCAGCTGCCAACAGAAGAGGTTTAGCGGAGTTCAATGCCCAGGAGTATGGTAAGGCATTGCTTGTGAGTCCTCAGTGCAGGAGAGCAGAGCAGGGGGTGTGAACTGGTGGGAGGAGCCAGTGACCATGAATCCAGAGCAAGCAGCAGACAGAAGCTAGCTTCCCTTAGTCCCTTCCCTTAGCCAAGCAGGGTTTTCTTCCATCTTTGTTTGCCATCTGGTGGGTGCTGGTCTGAGTCTCTTTCCCAGGAAGGAGCCTGCTGACCAAGGCCAGCACCTTGGTCATTAGCATTCTGAAGTGTGCCTGCCCTTCCGGCTCTTATGCAGCCTTGGGTAATACACGGGCTGTGGCCACCACTCTAGAAAGTGATCAGAGACCAGGTTCTGCTTTGGGGCTATGTAACAAAGCAGAAAGTAGTTCTCTTCCCAAATTTCTGAGAAAAGCACTGGTTGTCTCACTCTATGGATGTGCCCATGGCCCGTATTCATCCATTTTCCTTCCAGCCACACTTGGCAGGTTCACCTGCCAAGTGAGAAAGTGAGTTTTGCATAGGTCATGAGATAGGATGGAAGAGGGATGGGTGACAGAGGCCTCCTCTGCCGCCTAAGCACTGTCCTTCCCTTTACCCACTGTAGTCATGTAGATGGGGTATGGTCCATAAAACATCCCTGCCAGCTGTGGAGATGCAGCTGGCTCTATGCCATTCACATCTCTCCCTTTTCCCCATCTTTGTCTTTTTCAATAGCAGTAAAGGAAACTCTTCCCTGGAGAAGGAAATGGCAACCCAATCCAGTATTCTTGCCTGGGAAAATTCCATGGATAAAGGAGCCTGGTGGGCTATAGTCCATGGGGTCGCAAAGAGTCAGACACAACTGAGCACATCAGGACCCCTCAAAGATGGCAGGAAGCTCTCCCACCTCCAGCCTGGCTAACACCCACTCTTCCTTCTGATCTCACTCAGGGGTCTCTTGCCCAGGGAAGTCCTTCTGCTTTCCTGACTGGGTTACACACCCCCATCCTACACTGGGCACTGCTTCTCCACTCCAATTGTGTTGGCTTTATTTGATGCTCTGTCTCCCCATCAGATCACAAAGCACCTTGAGGGCAGGGTTTGCCTGTGAATCTGCTTAACATTCCATCCTCAGCACCTCACTCAGAGCCCAGCACAAACATTGTTGTAATGAATGAATCAGCTGGCAGAGGGCTCACCAGGCCAGCCCACAGATTCCAAGCCCTGGGTGAAGAAACCCCTCTCAGAGCTATGTTCTGCTGGGTGCCTCCTGGCTGAGGACAGGGGACCGTCACCAGACTGATCAGGCAATGATGAGAGAATCCATTCTCTGTGGTTCAGACTCACGTCACCTGGAGCAGGACCTTCCTAGCAGTTCAGGTTTAAGCTTGTACTGTCGGTGGCTGGTACCCACTCAGCCAGAAATGGCTCTCAGCCAGAAAGGTAATTGTCGTTTTCTAATGAAATGTATGGGGAGGAGGCAGTGTTTTTCAAAGTGTAGACCAGAAAGAAATGCCTGAATCAAAAACTCCTGGGGCTTTTTTTAAAATGCAGTTGGATAATGGGACTTACCTGGTGGTCTACTGGTTAAGAATCCGTCCCCCAAGGCGGGGGAAGAGGGTTTGATCTTTGGTTGAGGAACTAAGATCCCACATGTCACAGGGCAACTAAGCCCATGAGCTGCAACGACTGAGCCCAAGTTGCAGAACTAGAGAGTTTTCATATCACAACAAAAGACCCCATGTTGCAATGAAGATCCTGCATGCTGCGACTAAGACCCAACACAACCAAATGAAAGAAAGTGCAGTTCAATTTTAAAAAGCAGACTCACAGATACAGGAAACAAACTAGTGGTTACCAGTGGCAGGGGAAGGGGCGATTTAGGGATGGGGGTAAGGGAGGTACAAACTACTGAGTATAAGACAAGCTCGAGATTGTATTGCACAACATGGGGATAGAGTCAACATTTTGTAATAACTGTAAGTAGAAAACAACCTTTAAAAATTGTATAAAATTTGAAAATTAAAACAAAAAGGCAGTATGTCCCAGGGCTACATCCCAGAACACCTAGATCGGAAGAATCTGAGGGTGAGCAACACTGAGAATCTGTATATTTTTTCCAGCTTTATGGAACTAATTGACATCTAACATTGTGTAAGTTTAAGGTGTATAAAGTGTTGACTTGATACATTTCTATATGTTGCAATATGATTGCCACCATTGCCTTAGGTAACTCTTCTACCTCATCACATAATTATCATTTGTGTGTGTGTGTGGTAAGATTTAAGATCTACTTGTAGCAACTGTCAAGTATATAGAAAGTGTTAGTCCTTCAGCCACATCCAACTCTTTGTGACCCCATGGACTACAGCCCTCCAGGCTGCTCTGTCCATAGAATTCTCCAGGCAAGAATACTGGAATGGGTAACCATGCCCTTCTCCAGGGGATCTTCCCAACCCAGGGACTGAGCTCAGGTCTCCTGCATTGCAAGCAGATTCCTTATCATCTGAGCCACCCAGAAATCCCTTTTATTCAAGTCAAGTATATAATACAATACTATTAACTATAACCACCACGACATACATTAGATCCCCAGAATGTGTTCATCTTTTAAATGGAAGTTCATACACTTTGACCAGTATCTCCCCATTTTCCCCCACCCCACCAGCCCCTGGTAACCACCACTCTCTTCTCTGGTTCTTGGAGTTTGGCTTTTTAAAAATCAGCATATAAGTTGTATCACTTTCTTTGTCTCTCTGATGTAGTTCATTTAGCCTAATGCCTTCAAGGTTCATCAAAAGGTTTCCAGGAGATCCTTAAACACAGGAGCATTTTAAGCCCCAGGGAGAGTACAAAGGTATGTGAGCTTCCCAGGTGGTTCAGTGGTAAAGAATCTTTCTGCCATGGCAGGAGACGCATGAGAAGTGGGTTCAATCCCTGTTCAGGAAGATCCCCTGGAGTGAAAAATGGCAACCCACTACAGTATTCTTGCCTGGAGAGTCCCATGGACAGAGGAGTCTGGTGGACTGCGGTATACGGGGTCCCAAAGAGTGGGACATAACTGACCGACTGAGCACGCACGCACAAACAGCTCTGTACTAGAAGTCGGAACACTTGTAAATCTGCCGTTTACAATCTGGGTGAATGGTCAAGCTACTTGTCTCTGAGTATGTTTCCTCCTCTGTGAAATGAGCATAATTCTCACTGAGTCCTCGTTCCAGCATTAGGCAGATGCAATAGTCACCCAGTGCCTTATGAAATCTACCTCACAGCCCAGAAATCAGCATGACCCTGAGAGTCAGCCAAGCAGTCCCCTCTGCACATTCTGCAGAGTCTGTTCCTGCCATTGGTCAACTGGCCTCTGATCCTGCCCTGAGCCCCTGTGCAGAGCTGCTTGTCTGACAAAGCATCTTCTGCAATAGGGCTGTGGGGAAGTGGCAGGCAGTGTCTGGGTCCCTTGATCAGGTGGAATTTAGAATGTATTTTCCTCCTGAAAACTGCCAAGAGAAGCAGAGCTAAGTCAAACAAGCAAACAAAAGTGATGTTACTTTTGCAGTAAAAAGCAACGCAGGCTTTGGTGACTGAGATGAAGACCATTATGCACTGCAGGTCTCTGATGGAAAATAGAAAGCTCTAAAATGACTCGGGGGGCTGTCAATATCTGGAGGTGGCAAACAGTCTGTGGCCTCTTGCCTTCTAGAGAAGGAGTCCACAGACTCTCTGTAAAGGGCTAGAGAGTCTAGGCTTTGCAGACTGAAGAGCCACATGCACTGTTGTAAGGGGAAGGTAGGGAACCAGTGACCCTGAATGTATTAGCTAACTATTTGAAATAGGCATAGAGCTGGATTTTGCCTACAGACTGTGGTTTGCCAACCACCCCTGACTCTCAGATGAACATCTTAAAGAGGCAGCCCTGATGTGTTGGAGCCGATTCATCTCAGCCTGTAAGAGCCCACTGTTAATACCCCTTCCTGATGGCATGTCCAGTGACTTCATGTGGGAAGTTTAGAGTAGCCACAGGGAGCTCAGCTCAGTGCTCTGTGAGGACCTAGAGGAGTGGGATCGGGGGGATGGCAGAAAGGCTCAAGAGAAAGGGGATATATGTGTAAATAAATCTGATACACATGCACACATATAGCTGATACATATACGTATATATACACATACACACACGCACATATAGCTGATTTACTTTGTTGTGCAGCAAAAACTAACACAACATTGTAAAGCAATTATACTCCAAGAAATAAATAAATAAATAAATACATTGGCTGCACTGGGAGTCCTTACACCCTGGAAACTGGCATGAGCTGTGTATCAGCTCCCACCCATTCCCACCCCCACCCCTCCACCCCCCAGAGAACTGATTGTTAAACATATGCCAGCCCATCACTAGGGGTGTATCTGCAGAGACTGGGGTGAGGAGCAGAGGCGGGGTGAGCCAGACAGTCTATTGGAATGTGAGAAGAAACTACAAAATGTCAGTTCCTATTTTATCTAGTCCTTGTAAATTTCCTAATTTTATGTAAGTTTCACAAAGTTCTATGGCCCACATTTCAAGGTGTGCCCTCAACGTTGTTTAACGGATTGGGACAACTGGGATCCAAGGTGCTTGGGTGCACCACTCCTAAGGCTGTGTGTTATGCTCTGTGCTGGGTTACTAACTCCCAAGAAGACTGCAGAATGGATAAGGGTCTTCTCTTTCTCTCCACAATACGACCTTTCTCTTTCCCTCACCCTGCCCTGCCCAGGATCTTGGATGAGGGTGGTAGGAATGACCAGCTGGGAAGGACTCCCTGGAAAGGGTCCTCCTGCAGTTGTTGTTGCTGCAGAGTCAGCGCCATAGGATCACCCTTTTACAAGCATAGAGAATGCCTTGAGGTGAGCAGTTGAAATGCTGAGTGTTATGGATTGAATTGTGGATATGAATTTAACACACTCCAAAATGTACGTTAAAGTCCTAACCCCTGGGCCCTGTGAATGTAACATTATTTGGAAAGAGATTCTTTGCAGATGTCCTCAACATAAAGTTCTTAGGATGTATCTTAACCCAATGTGACTGCTGTCCTTATGAGAAAAGGGAAATTTGGAGACTGACATACAGAGAGGACAGGAAGACACAAGGCACAGGGAGAAGCAGTCCACGTGCCTACAGAACCTGAATGGTGCATCTACAAACCAAGAAATGCCGGGGCTTGCCAACCAAACCAGAAACTAGAAGAGGCATTGGAAAAGATTCGCAGCCCAAGAAGGAACCCACCCCGCCAACATCTTTTTCTTAAAACATTTTTTTAATTGAAGTATAGTTAATTTACAGTGTTGTGTTAGTTTCAGGTATACATCAAAGTGATTCAGTTTCATATATATATTCAGTTTTATATACATACAATCAATTTTATTTATATATTCTTTTTCAGGTTCTTTTCCTTTATAGGCTATCATAAAATATTGAGTATAGTTCCCTGTAGGAACTATACAATAGGTCCTTATTGGTTCTCTACTTTATGTATAGTAGTGTGTATATGTTAATCACAGCCCCCTAATTTATCCTTCCCACCCTCCTTTATGCTTAGATAACCATAGTTTGTTTTCTATGTCTGTGTGTCTATTTCTGTTTTGTATATAAGTTCATTTGTATCTTTTTTTTTTTCGATTCCACATATAAGTGATATTATATGACATTTGTCTTTCTCTAGCTTACTTCATTTAGTATGATAATCTCTAGGTCCATCCATGCTGCTGCAAATGGCATTAATTTCATTCTCTTTTATCCACTCAGCCAACATCTTGCTTTCACACTTCCAGCTTTCAGTACTGAGAGAACAGAGTCCTGTTGCTTTAAGCCACATAGTGATTTTATTTTGTTATCACAGTCCTAGGAAAGGAAGACATTGGGAGCCTCAGGTGTCATATGTATGGGCCCAAACTTTCACATGAACACCCAGACCCATGATTACAACGACAGTTAGGAAAATAAAATCCAAATCACCCTAGCTGATTTTATGAAAGTTTTCAAAACAGCATCTGCTTTGCAGGAGAAATCATAATAGCGCAGTAATAAGGTCAAACTTCAGTGGCTCCTCTTCCCTCTCTCCCTTTCTTCCTTCTTCCTCTGGTCTTTCTTCCTCCTTCCTTCATTCATTAAAAAATGCATCAGGTGTCTATAAGTGCCAAGCAGGCTTCTGGTATACATCAGAGAGTAGAGATCTCATGGAACTTACATCTGAGTGGAAGATCCACACAATAAACATAATAAATAAGCAAATTATATAGTATGTTGAGACTTCTCTGGTGGTCCATTGGCTAAGACTCTGCACTTTCAAATGCAGGGGGCCTGGGTTCAACTCCTGGTTGGGTAGCTAGGTCCCACATTCTGCAACTAAGGGTTTGAATGAGCAAATAAAGATTTCACATGCAGCAACTAAGACCTGGTGCAGTGAAAGAAAGAAAGAGACAAAGAAGGAAAGAAAGGAAGGGAGAACAAAGGGAGGGAAAATAGGAAAGAAAAGCTAAGAATGAGAGACTTGATTTTTTTTTTTAATGTATAATATGTTAGAAGGACAAAAAAGAAAAAAATAAGTCTAGGTAAAGGAGGGTTGATGGTCCTGGCATGGGGAGCGGCTCACAGCACTAAGTGGGGTAGCACACCTGTGTGATCACCTGACTGTCCAATAACAAAGTCAGAGCACACAGGAATCTGCTTCTGCAGGGGGCAGGCATGTTTGTAATCTCTGTGCAGCCCACACACCTACTACATGCACCATAGCGATTTGCTACCTGACCCCAGGTAGAAAGGACAGGGGAGGAGGATGGAGCCAGGGCTATGCCTGTCTCCATTTGGTCCACGATGTGACCTCCTCAAGACCTCAATCACTGAGCTTGTCTCTCTCTCATAAGGGAGCCAGAATTCCCACTGTTAGGAGACAGCCCTGCTTGGTTTGAAGACTAATTTGAATAGTTATGTCTTGGCTGCAATGAGTTTCCCTGATGTTAAGCAGACACACCCTCCCCTGTCCCCAAACATCACTGTCACATGGACACATTTTCAAATGCTGAAAATACCAAATACTTATTTTTTCCCCTGCTGGCCTGGTATTGGTCACCAGCATCCTCAGATCAGAAAGAGAAGCAGCTGACTTTGCCAGAGCTCTTCCCTGGGGTCTTGTCCCCCTTGACCCTCACAGACTGGGGTGATGGCATAGTCCTAGTTACGTATGAAGGGATTCAGGAAGGCATCGCTTTGTCTTCCCGCCCAGCACCCACACACCCTTAACCTGAGGTCAGTTCTTCAACTTGACTTGAAGGACCTTCACTGCCTCTTTGAAATGTAAGGAGGTATCTTGTAGAGAGTTTGATTAAAATGTACTGCCTTTGTGGGAATCTAAATTGATAAAGCCACTATGGAGAGTGTATGGAGATTCCTTGAAAAACTAGGAATAAAACTACCATATTGTTGTAGCCACGCATTCTGGGAAACAAACTCACTCAGAAGGACAACGCAGATAGTGGAGTGCAGTTTATTACATCGGCAGGCTCGAGGCAGAGTCTCCTCTTAGCCAAGGACCCCAACCAGTTTTTGGGAAAACCTTGTATACCCTAAGTGTATAAGGTTCCCTGAAACTAGTCTGAACAAAGGAAAAAGAAAGATACAGTCAAAGTTAACCCGTGATCATATGCCTTAAGCCTAGGTAGTTAACAGTGGACAATTATCAATAGGCCTGTGGTCATACCCCAATAAGCGTAATAGAATGTATGATTCTATTCAGTTACACAGATAACTATGGTGTTCTTTTAGGCAATGGAGAGTCCTAGGGCTTTTCCTTCTGGAGGCCTGGTTTTCCAGTTGGTATGTCATTTCCATAGATACTGAGCATATAGCTCAAAATACACAGTCTAGCCCAAGATGGAGTCCTATTTTCAAGATAGAGCCCGTTCTGTTTCCTCCTTCAATATGACCCAGCAATCCCACTACTGGACATGAAAAGTGAAAGTGTTAGTCACTCAGTCATGTCCAACTCTTTGCACACCCTAGACTGTAGCCCACCAGGCTCCTCTGTCCATGGAATTCTCCAGGCAAGAATACTGCAATGGGTTGCCATTCCCTTCTCCAGGGAATCTTCTCAACCCAGAGATCGAACCAGGGGTTCATGCATGAAAAAAAGACACATGTACCCCAATGTTCATTGCAGCACTATTTACAATAACCAGGATGTGGAAGCAAACTAAATGTCCACCAACAAATGAATGGATAAAGGAGATGTGGTACATATATATAGTAGAATATTTAATACTACTCAGCCATCAAAAGGAACGAATTCAGGTCAGTTTTAGTGAGGTGGATGAACCTAGAGCCTGTTATACAGAGTGAAGTAATCTACATACCTTACACAGCAAAAGGGACTTTGCAAATGTGATGACAATAAGGACCTTGACTGGAATTTCCCTGGATAACTCAAGTGAATTCAATGTAACCACAGGGGCTCTTGTAAGTGAAAGAGGAAGACAGGAGGGTCAGACATGCAGCATGAGAAAGACTCAACCAGCCATTGCTGACCTTGACGGTGGAGGAAGAGGCCACAAGCCAAGGAGTTCAGGTGACCCCTGGAAGCTGGAAAGCAATTCTCCCCATTAGCCCTTAAAATGAAGGCAACTCTGTCTACACCTTGATTTTAGCCCAGTGAGACCCATTTCAAACTGACCTCCAGAAAGGCAAGATGATAAACTGCATTGTTCTAAACCACTGTGTTTGTGGTAATCTGCTAAAGCATCAATGAGAAATGAGTGTGCTCCAAATCCTTCTAGTAAGCTCCTGTTTCTTTTACCTCACTTTCTGCTTAAGCAAGCCTGCCTCAATTATTGTTGCTTGTAACTGAAGAGCCATACCTAGGAGATGATTAAATTCCAAGTCTCTCTCCCCCTTGCACCTCCTCCCCTCGGTTTCCAGGTCAACACTTTCTAGTCGACCAGCCTTCTCTTTACTGGAATCTGAGCCCAGCTTAGTGATGGAACCTTGCCTTTGTTTGTCAGGCCTCCTGAAACGTTGTTGCTGAACCATGAAAGATGATGGGATTCTTGGCCTCTGGAGGAGAATTCAATCTGGGGCCAGAGACGCAACTTGATCACTCAGAGCTTTTGTGTAATAAAGTTTTATTAAAATATAAAAGAGATAGAGAACGCTTCTGACATAGACATCAGAAGGGGGCAGAAAGAGTTACCCCCTGCTAGTCTTTAGCTGGATGTTATATAGCTTCTAGCAGTCTGCTAATTAAAGAAAGGAAATGTCTCAAAGTTCAGAGAATGGCACCAGGCCCCTCACCCACAAGATGCATTTTGAGATAATCTTGGCACCAGGTGAGTCATCCCAGGCCATAAAATGATTGACATGAATCTTGAAGAAAGGCAGATTTCCATACAAATATATAGCTTCATTAACATAGATTAGGAGAACAATGTGTAACATTTCTCAAGTAGGTTCTGAGCCTTTAAGCAGAATGGACTTGAAGACAGTCTGGTGTTAATACACACCACATTAATATAGCTTAAGACAATCATTTTCCATAAGAAAAATGCTTTGGTTAGCTCAAGGTTTGAGAAAAGTTAAGTTCAGTTGGAACCAGGTGTCATTAGGGCAACATAGAATTTTAAGAGAAACCTCTTTTTAAATTTGTATGGAGAAGGGGGGGAAAATGGAACACTAGTTTGTTTCCTCCTACCGCTTAAGAGAGAGAGAAAAAATGTCTGACACTTGTAGCCTATTTCCTCCATTTGGAGACCCCTGGCCTTCCTACCTGGAAATCTGTACCCCACTCCCAGACACCAACTGGCTGCGCAACTGGTCTCCTGCTGTCACTTGACCCAGATTCCTTGTGTGTGTGTCTCTCCCACATTTAAGGTCACCCTACTCCTCGTCTGAGACCCACCCCACCCTTTTCCATTTATCACTTGGCTGGATGGTGACTTGCTGTTGTTTTTCTCCCCATCACACTGTGCCCTAGATACAGACTAAACAACTTCGTGGACTTCAACACCACCACCCCCAATGCCTATCAGATCCTACTTGTCATTTTTGCTGTTGTTTAGCCATGAAGTCATGTCTGACGCCTGTGACCCCTTGAACTGTAGCCTGCCAGGCTCCTCTGGGATTCCCAGGCAAGAATATTGGAGTGGGTTGCCATTTCCTGCTCCGGGGAATTTTCACAACCCAGGGACCAAACCCACATTGGCCACCTGGGAAACCCATCAGCTCGCAGTAGGAATGGCTGATTCTGGAGCATAGAATTAGGCCAGCTGCTCCCTCCTAGGACAAGTTCAGATTCTGCCTGACCAGGCCATGTGATATGACACCGCTGATAAATGTCTGATGGTTCAGGGTAAGCAGTGCACTGAGAGAACTCTATTTCATCTGAGAACTCTACAATGAAGCAACCCTTCCTTCTTCTTTTTTTTTTTTTTAATTTTCTTTACTTTATTGTGTTGGTTTTGCCATACATTGACATGAATCCGCAATGGGTATACATATGTTCCCCCTCCAAAAGACAAAGAACCCTTCCTTCTATATCTGTAACTTTCTACCTAAAGATGCAAATTCCCGTAGTGCTCTTGAAGGAGGGAAAAGAACAGGTTCAATCTTGAAAGCAGGACTCCATCTTGGGACTACTCCAAGGCCTCGTGGCTTGAATCTTCTAGAGGGGGGAAGGTACTCTGCCCTTCTGGATGGAATTCTGCCTCTCAACGCCTGGACCTTTCATTTTAGCAGGTAGTGGATGGCAGCAGGGGAACTGAGCGCTCAGGTGAGGAGGAACCCACCCAGCCGGGTGGAATAGGGAGCCTGATCCACAACCCCTCCCAGAGGGAATGGAAATGGCACGGACCCACAGGAGCCTGGAATAGGCAGGTGGCAGCGATTGCTTGGTACAAAGTTCGACGAGTGGGTCAGGGCTTAGGAAGGAAATTTGTGAAGGTCATTTAGGAAGTATGTCCATGTCATCTTGGGGAAAATTATTACTAAGCAATCGCCAGAGGATTTTTAGAAGAAACTTGGTCCTTGTGTGCTCATATTCTACCCTCCCCAAGGACTTGTCCTGCCTGCTGTGAAATTCTTGACCCCCTCGGAATTAACAGGCTAGAAGGAGGGGGATACATAAGTGAGTATGAATTGGCTTTTCCGGAGACGGCCTGGGAAGTGGGAATTTTAACCCATCTGTGTTTTCATCTGCCCCTGATCAAGCCCACCAAGGCAGAACGAACATTAAGGGAGAAACAGTCTTGGACCACATGGTGTTCTTGTTTGGCCGTCCTGACTGGCAGGTGAAGAGACATTGAACCCCCTTCTCCCTCTGGGATCTGACAGAATTTGCACGAGGATGACCTGCGCCTCCCCCATACTGGATGACGACCTGCCCGCCGCCCAGTGCTCCACCAGGACTGGAGGCCGCCTTAATGCCCAATCCAGGCCAGGTGAAGTTCCTGCAGCAGCCGCTGCTCCTCTGCCAGCTCTCCTGGAGGTCGTAGAGCCGCCGCCTCAGCAGGCTCTGATCCTGGTGGCAGAAGCCTCTGGCCAACACTTCCAGGAACCGGCTCCAGCTGAACCGCCCGAGCTGTACTCACCTCTCCTGGTGAGTCCTGACAGGAAGGGGAAAGGAGACACCAGAATCAGAGGCTGCATTCCGCTAAGGAGCCAGAGGAAAGGGCCCCGCCACAAATGCCCCTCAGAGAGTTGCAGCAGCCTCTGGTTCAGGGGGCAGATGGCCACTATCATCAGCCCCCCGTAGCCTGTTATCACCAGATTAGGCTAATGGAGACTACTTTTCAAACCCACTGCCCTACGTGGGATGACATAATCCAACTTCTATCTCCCTCTTCAGCACTGAGGACAGACACAGGATTCTAACTGAGGCCAGAAAATGGTCAAGAGAAATGGCACCTGGAGGTACTGCAAACCTGCAGCGGTGGGCAGAACTAGCCACCCCTGATGACAGGCCCAGCTGGGACTGTAACACAGAGGAAGGAGGGGCCACCTGGAGAGAGATTGGACAGCCGTTTTACAAGGTCTCTAGAGAGGGGCCCAAAAACCTATCAGTAAGGCAAAATCCTCTGAAGTGATTCAAAGGGAAAGCGAATCACCCTCTGAGTTCTACAAAAGACTGTGCGAAGCCTGTATACTTTATATGCCAATAGACCCAGAGGCTGCTGGGACTCAGATGGTGATAAATACAGTCTTTGTGTTTCAAGCCTACCCTGAAAATGTCAGATGGGAGGATACCAGTACCTTTGCTGGGAAGAGACTTGTTGTCTAAATTGGGGGCACAAGTGACCTTTCCCTCCACGAAAGACCCACTTTTTTAGTGGGCTCAACCACCTATTTACTCTTCCTCTCGGTAACCCCTCAAGATGAATGGGACAGACCCGTGGCTTATCTCTCGAATTAGTTGGACAGTGTTGCCACTCGGTGGCCGGGATGCTTACAGACAGTTGCTTTAGTTGCCTTACTGGTTCGGGAGACAACCAAGCTGACTTTGGGCCAAGATTTGATCGTAAAAGTCCTGCATGAGGTCAACACTCTCCTGAGAGAGGACCTCCATAAATGGCCATCAACATCCTGGATTACTCAACACCAGGGACTGTTCTGTGAGAATCCCCATGTTACTATTGAGCCTTGTCAGGCCCTGAATCCGGCTACTCTCCTTCCTGTGGGAGAAGGTGGGCCCTCACATGATTGCAAGGAAATCCTAGAAGTTTATGTCAGTAGACCTGACTTGAGAGACCAGCCAATCCAGGACCTACATAGGGTTCTGTACACCAGTGGCACCAGCCTGGTGAAACAAGGACAGTGACCTTCGGGATATGCAGTAGTCATGGAAGAAACCATCGTTGAGGCTAGCTCTCTGCCATCACATGGATCTGCTCAATGGGTCAAACTATATGTTCTAATTTGGGCCCTCCAGCTGTCAAAAGGTAAGAAGACAAACATTTACACAGGCTCCAGGTATGCTTTTGCTACTTTACATGTACATGGGGCTTCATATCAAGAGAGAGGTCTTCTGAAAGCCACCAGAAAGGACATTAAAAATAAAGAAGAAATTCTGACCCTATTATATGCTGTCTGGGAACCAGAAAGGGTTGCAATCATACATTGCCGAGGACATCAAAAAAAGGATACCCCCAGGCTCTCAGAAACAGACTGGCAGATAAGACAGCTAAACAAGCAGCCAAGGGCTTGGGGGTGACAAGTGAAGCCCTTAGTAAAGCTCTCATATTGGCAGAGCTGCCTGAGCTAACACTGGAGTCTCCAAAATACACTGAAGCCCAAAATCAATGAGCCAAAGTGGAAGGGGTCATGAAGACTGAAAAGGAATGGTGGGAATTGCCAAGTGACAAATTATTGGTCCTGGAGGAGCTGGCACTCACGCTGGTAAGCCAAACACACCAAGCATCCCACCTAGGCCATGATAAACTGGAAGAACTAATTTGAAAATATTTCTTAGTTCCCCACCTCTCTTCCATATGCAGGACAGAATCTCAGAACTGCACTGCCTGCTTACAGGTCAATGCTGCCTCTCGGCACTATCTTGGGTGAAGGGTGATTTGCGGAACATTGTTATAGTTCTTGATGGTTCTGCTTTGTGGACCTGCATTTTACAATGTATTATGAACTTTGTAACCCAAAGATTGGTGTCGTTCTCCCAAATTGGTGATAGGAGAGCCAGGGTGCAATATCTCTCTGTGAATGATGCTCATACTGTAAGTTAAGATCATCAAGAGGTGGGAATGAAAGCGAAAACAGAACAGGTTCTATATTGAAAGCAGGACTCCATCTTGGGCCGGACTCTGGACTTTGAGCTATATGCTCAGTATCTATGGAAATGACATACCAACTGGAGAACCAAGCCCCTGGAAGGATGAACCCCAGGGCTCTCCGTTGCTAAAAGAATACCCTAATTACCTGTGTAACCAAATAGAATCATGCATTCTATTATGCTTATTGGAGTATGACCACAGACCTATTGATAATTGTCCACTGTTAACTACCTAGGCTTAAGGCATATGAATCACTAGCTAACTTTGATTGCCAGGGAATTGAGAGAGGTGGGTTTGTGTATGTACACTTAGGGTATATAAGGTTTACCCAAAAATTGGTTGGGGTCCTTGGCTAAGAGGAGACTCTGCCTTAGGCCCCCTGGTGTAATAAACTGCACTCCACTATCTGCATTGTCCTTCTGAGTGAGTTTGTTTCCCGGAATGCAAGGCTATATCACTATTAAGAAATGAAAAGAGGTTAATGAGTAGCTCCCATGTTCTTCTGCCATTGGTACACAGTTAGAGAAGAAAGGACAGGAAGGCATCTGATGGGGCTGCTTTTTATTCGCTGACTTCACTGGCACTCATTTCAGCTTTGTGGATGGGACAAAATAAAAACTCAGTATATTTCCATCTTCCAGGCCATTTTGTCATTTCAACTGGTTGCCCAGAATTGTGGGAGGTGCAGACAAACCATCCAGGGTGGGCAGCCGACTCTAAGGTATTCCAAGAGCCCACCTGATTCCGATAAAAGATGAAGGGCAGACATGTTGGACCCTTCTGGGCAGCCAGGTTGGAAAGTTTCTTCTTCTAGGAGGTAAGAGAGATTAATTAGACAGTACAGGCTTTGGGATGGAGAAAACTCAGTGTGTGCGCTCTTGCACCAAAATTTTCCACTCAATAATTTCAGGCAGATGGATGTGCCTGTTATATTAGCCAAAATTAGAATTTGTGGAGCATGTGGGTAAAAAAATCTGCCTGCAGTGCAGGAGACACAAGAGACACAGGTTCGATTCCTGATTTGGAAAGATCACCTGGAGAAGGGCATAGCAACCCACTCCAGATCCTTGCCTGGAGAATCCTGTGGACAGAGGACCCCGGCAGGCTACAGTCCATGGGGTCGCAGAGTCAGACATGACTAAAGCAACTGAGCACAGCACAGCATAGAGAGGCATTGAGGACTTTGACTTTCCACTTGGGTGGCCAAGGGCAAAGGAAACTGGCTGAAGTCCTCACCTTCAGATACAGGGATGGCTTGCTTTGCCCTTTGTTCATGTCACAGCAGAGACAAAGCTCGCCTTTTGAGACAGACAGAAGAATAGGGCTTCCTTTGTTCTCAAAAGCTGACTTCACACGGGAGGCCAATATAAAGAAGGTTTCTGGAAAATGATAGAGGAATGGGTTGGTCCTTGGCATAGGGAAGAGGCCCTCTTGTCTGCTGCGGTTTGGGGCAAGATGTGAACACCTTTCCCTTCATGTCTGTTAGTGGCTCAGTTGTGTCTGACTCTTTGCGACCCCATGGATTGTAGCCCGTCAGGCTCCTTTGTCCATGGGATTCTCCAAGCAAGAATTCTGGAGTGGGTTGCAGATCCCTTCTCCAGAGGATCTTCCTGAGTCAGGGATCAAACCAAGGTCTCAAGCACTGCAGGCGGATTCTCTACCATCTGAGCCACCAGGGAAGCCAGGGAAGTCCTTGGCTCTGGGTCAAAGACCCCCTCATTCACTCTGGCCAAGTTGCCATTTCTTCCACAGCTTGGGTCCTTCTTTCAGAAGGAGAATCCTCCCAGAAATACATCCCTCAAGTCTAGTCATCATTACTGATCTTCCATCTAATTCCTAGCAATCCTAGTGGTTCCTGGACCCTTTCACCCTGCTCCCCCCGACTGTCTGGATGTGCAGGAGTGACGGAGCCTGAGCTGAGCCCCTCATAAGAAGGTCATCCCCTGACTGCAGGAATGGAAAGCACGACACCCCTGAGAGTCACCTGGGAGTATGTAGGTCTTATTCAGAACTGCTCTGAGGGTCTCAGAGTCCAGGACCAAAACTTTGTGATGCCTGTCATGGATGGTGAATTTCTCCGGGCCCTTGGCCTTAACTCTGGGACCTAGATCAAATTAACCAGATAGTAGCATTTCACAATGAGCACAGAAAATTCAATCTTCCATCCCTGTGTGTGTGTGTGTGTGTGTGTTAGCTGCTCAGTCGTGTCCAACTCTTTGCAACCCCACGGACTGTAGCCCACCAGGCTCCTCTGTCCATGGCATTCTCCAAGCAAGAATACCAGAGTGGATTGCCATTCCCTTCTCCAGGGGACCTCCCAACCCCGGGATCAAACCCAGGTCTGCAGCATTGCAGGCAGACTCTACCATCTGAGCCACCTAGCCCTCAGTCAATGGTCCTGGCCCCTACCCTGCCTGTAAACTTGGCCATCACAGCCCCCTGAAGATTTCTCCCACCCCAGGCTCTCTGTCTTGCTCCAAACAAGCAATTTAGCATGTATGTAAGCACCTGGGCTCTGATTCTAACACATGGGTTCAAATCCAAGATCTGCCACTTACTACTTGAGGACTTGTTGTTTAGTCATTAAGTCGTGTCTGACTCTTTGTCACCCCACTGACTGCAGCCCACCAGGCTCCTCTGTCCAAGGGAATTCCCAGGCAAGAACACTGGAATGGGTTGCCATTTTCTTCACCAGGGGATCTTCCCGACCCAAGGAGGGAACTCGCACCTCCTGCACTGGCAGGTGGATTGTTTACCATTGAGCCACCAGAGAAGACACACTTTATGACTTAGAAGTTACTAAATCTGTCTAAACCTCAACTTCCTCATATGTGAAATGAGGGGAAGTGGTAATAACAGTGCATACCTGGGGTCTTGAGAGAATTAAAATGCTTAATCAGATGAGTGAGAGTTAGCCCGGTATCAGCTTCAGAAGTAACTCAGTACTAGTGAAGCATTATTCTTCTTAATCCTCTTTCCTGCATCTTCTCACTGGGGGCATCACACCACCAGCACTGCCTGGGCTGGGACAAACCACTGCTGAGTCGATGCATGGACAGCGGCCGAGCAGGAGGTGAGCCATGGAGGTAGGAAGCACCCAGGAGCACAGCTTCATACAAGACTGAGCTGGCATTGCCGGGTCTCCACGAGAAGCTACAGGGTTTGCCCCTGGCCTTGGAGGAACCTCCCTGAGCAGTCAGGACCTGCCACAAGAATACCAGGGGACTTCCCAGGGCCTGGCTCCTAGAGATACATTCAGGCCATTCTTGCCTAGAGGTGCTGCCACACAGGGAGTCCTCCCTACTGGGCCTCAGACAGGGCAGGTGACCCAGCCTTCCCTTGTAGGATGAAGGGCAGGAGCCCACATGTGGGCCAGTAACCATCAGGGATGGGTGGTTGTGAAATGTCCAGGGTGATAACACAGTAGCCGCCACACCAGGTAACTGTGTAATATAATTATCCACCCTAGGCAATTATAACCAGAGATAAATCTGAAGTCTCATTCTCATCCTCTGCAATCAGCACAAGGCCCCTGACTGGTCTCAGCTTGGAATGTCCTTCTGGTCTCCTTCTGCCCATGAGTGGGGAGGGCTCCTGCTGGCTCTCCTGCCACCTCCTCCAGCAAGCCCTCCTAAGCCCCTCTGTGGGGCCCACTTCCTCTCTGGACCACACAGCTCTTCGCACCTGTCCTCATACCCATCCCTGAAGCATAGGTATTGGTGTCCTTGCTCCATTTCCCTGTGGCATTGTAAGCCCCCTGGGAGCAGTGCCCCTGCCTGCTTCACCCACCATCCTCAGCCCCAGACTAGAGCCCCCCCAAATAATGGACATTTGATCGAAAAGATGACTGGCCCAGGAAAGACCCTAAGAGGCTCTCTAGTGGTGTAGGGTTAGATGAGATCTGTGCTTCTCAACTCTGCTCAGGTTAGAATGTCCTAAGCAGCATTTCTGGGCCCTGGACATTCTGAATTCATGGTTTGGATGCATATTGATTCAGAATCATTAAACTAGATTAACTCTCAGCCTTTCAATGAGTCAAATGTTAACAAGACCTACAGACTCGGCCTTTTCAGGGATGTTGATGCTACTGGTCTGAGGACCATGCTTTGCGTGTCTAAGGCAGTGTTCTCAGTCTTGGCTCTACAGAAGAAATCACCTGGTGGGTGACCTTTTAAGACGATAGATGCCCAAGCCCCAGCCCTCTGAGACTCTGATTCAATTGGTCCAGGGTGAGACCCAGACATACTATGTAGGTTGCATTCCTAACATTAATACTGTGCTTTATTTTTCTAACTGTTTTAGTATTTCCTAAATCTAGTCCTCTTTTCCTTCTGTTTCCCTCCTATCACACATTTGTTTGGGGCCCCGTCATCTCACACCAAAGCTTGGGTAGAATCCTCTTAACTTGTGTTTCTCACATTATGAAAAAACTGAAAAGTGAAATGAAAGTCACTCAGTCATGGCGGACTCTTTGCGACCCCATGGACTGTAGCCCACCAGGCTCCTCTGTCCATAGGATTTCCCAGGCAAGAATACTGGAGTGGGTTGCCATGCCCTCCTCCAGGGGATCTTCCGGACCCAGGGATTGAACCTGGGTCTCCTGCACTGGCACTCAGATTCTTTACCTCTAGTGCCACCTGGGAAGGTCATGTAGTGCCTTTAGATTCCAGCATCTGTCACTTACTATTTGTGTCACCTGGCACAGGTAACCTGCCACTGTTTCTCAGTTTCTTCCCGTGGAATTGGCGATGTTAACCAGTTCCTCATGGGGTTATGGGAGGTTCACAGGGTAGCTTGTGAGAAGGGTTTCAGCTTAGTGGAGCCATCATGGTCTTCAGGGGTGTGGGTTCCAGGGCGCCCCCTGCTGGCAGTGTCTCTGATTTTTATAAACACAGTGAGGAAGGACTTCAGGGTTTCCAGGCTCCTGGCCATGATCAGAGGGACTATCAAGCTCAACACCTTTCTTCTCTTGTGCCCCTCGGCTGCTGCATGTTACCTGCACCTCAGAAACCAAGGTGGGCTCATCTTTCTTTTTTTGTAAATTTATTTCTTTTTAATTGGAGGATAATTGCTTTACAATATTGTACTGGTTTCTGCCATACATCAATGCCATACATGTTATCGGCCCTCCTGAGGCTTGCTTCTATGAAGATAAAGCCTCAGCTCCATCCCAGCACTTGAGGTGCCCCCAGTGCCTGATTCTCCCACTCCCCTGAGAGCCCAGCAGCTCATTCCCCATCCACACCCTCACCCTTTACCACACTCAGCAGTTCACCCTGGGGCCTTACCTGCATGGGCAGAACTCATGAAGGTGTGGCTGAGGTCTGGCTCCAAGGCATCTCTGACTGGGTCTGGGATCAGAGACAGGGAGGTTAGCACAGGCAATTGAAATTTTCAGGAGCATCAAGGGCCATTGACTGTCTTACTTCTTTTGCATGTGTTTTGAGAAACACTGAAGCACAGAAATAGTGATGACATTATAAATAGCTTCCTTGGTCCAAAACGGTGGAGGTGAGGATTAAATAGTTTCTGGGGGCTTATGGTGTGGTGCTGTGGATAAGAATCTGCCTGCCAGGGCAGGGGACATGGATTCGATCCCTGGTCCAGGAAGATTCCATGTCCTGCGGGGCAGCTAAGCACCTGCGCCACAGCTACTGAAGCCCATGTGCTCTAGAGCCCATGCTCTGCAACAAGAGAAGCCGCCTCAGTGAGAATCCCACACACTGCAACGAAGAGTAGCCCCCGCTTGCTGCAACTGGAGAAAACCCGCACGCAGCAATGAAGACCCAGCACAGCCAAAAATAAACAATTTTTTTAAAAGGAAATAGTTTCTGAATGTAGAACTTCCTAGAGCCCACACTTATTAGAAACACATGCACTGCATTCTTCCAGTGGAGACAATATACCTTGCCCACATTACTCTGAGAATCATCTGGAGGATTTTCCTGCATGAAACATCATTTGAGAAATTCCTGAATGAAGTGTCTGGTCATAAACCATACAACTCTTGCACACTGAGAACACATAGAAGCTGCTGCTGCTGCTGCTGCTGCTGCTGCTGAGTCATTTCAGTATTATCCAACTCCGTGTGACCCCATAGACGGCAGCCCACCAGGCTCCCCCGTCCCTGGGATTCTCCATGCAAGAATACTGGAGTGGGTTGCCATTTCCTTCTCCAATGCATGCATGCATGCTAAGTCGCCTCAGTTGTGTCCAACTCTGTGCGCCCCTATGGACAGCAGCCCACCAGGCCTCTCCATCTACAGGATTCTCCAGGCAAGAATACTGGAGTGGGCTGCCATTTCCTTCTCCAGAAGAGGAAAAATCAAACCCTGGGCTCTGGTGTGAAGGTGTCATCCTGTCTTTACTTTGGTGCTCCTCTGCCATCTGAGACAGCTCTGCCTCCCACCACTTTGACCATCATCCTCCCGTCTGTCCCTTAAGCTCTAACAGTCTAGGCTTCCGAGAAGCGGGAGGGGAAGTCTGGGGGTAGAGGTGGCTCAGAAGCCTCTCCAGTTCTGTGTGGGGAACAGGAGGTAGCCTTCACCTCTTGTACAGCAACAGACAGAGGCAGAGTCAGGAGGTGGGCTCAAGGTCACAGTCTGAAGCTCCCTGGCATTCGGAAACTATGGTATCTGTGCCTTCCAGGGTCTGTTCGCCACTGTCCTGGGGACAGATTGGGCATAGTGGCCTCCACATCACCCGTGTCACAGGAGCAGGGCTGGTGCCAAGCTGCTCTGTTGTCACTGTTAGCAGGTCCATATCCACCAGACCAACATCCTGATTCTTAGTTTTACAACTCTGAACACTGTGTGGGTTGAAAACTCCAGGGTTTGGTTTCTAGCGTGTTACAGACCTCTCCGTTCATGGTCTGTGCATTAGACAGTCATTTGGGTCAAAAGCCTCCCCTTCTTGTTCCTGTGGAACCGATATCCAAGTGCCTTCCTCCAGCAGGTACTCAGAAGCCCTGAGCTAGGGTCGCTTTTCCAACCCAGACTCAGAGAACCTCTTCCCATCACATGGCTTTCTCCTCTGCCTGGGCCAGTGGGGAGGAAGAAGATGCCTTTGGAAGATTCAAAACCATTCAGGTGGTGGCGCTTCCCTGATGGCCCTGCTTGCCAATGTAGGAGACATGGGTTCAGTCACCAGGCTGGGAAGATTCCCCCATGCCACGGAGCAAGTAAGCCCATGTACCACAGCTACTGAGGCCAAGTGCTGCAAGTACTGAAGCCCAAGAGCCCTGGAGCCTGCGCTGTGCAACGAGAGAAGCCACTGCAATGAGAAGCCCGTGCACCACAACTAGAGAGTAGCCCCTCTCACTGCAACCAGAGAAAAGCCCAGCAGTAATGAAGACCCAGTGCAGCCAAAAATAAATACACTCTTTTTAAAAATCCAGGTGGTGAATCACAACTTTGGCAACCCAATTCTTTGGGTGAAGATTTAGCTACCACCTGGTGCACCTGGACGCACGAGGCAAAGCTTCATCCTCCCTTCCAGGATTTCTCTTGTCTAACTCATTTTCCAAGGAAGGTCTCAAAACTCACATATCAGGCAAGGTCAACAGGGAGTAGCTGGGTCAGTGCCCAGAACCTCACAAGATCCCTTTTTAGGAGTTACTCTTTGGCCCTTGTATGGATTTTTTTAAACAAGAATCTTACCTTCTGAGGAGCACTGAGGTTCACCTCTTTCCCAGTCTTCACAGTCCATTTTCATACCTGGATTCTCCTCTGAAACGGACATTTTCAGTGTGAGGAAATGACTCAACAGGAGGCTGGGATGAAGGGCAGGACCTGAGGGGACAGGAAGGAAACTGGTAATGGCATCTTCTGACCCCAGAAGACCTTGCTGAATGCCCCTAAGTGTCCATCAGGCTGCAAGCTGAGCTCTCTGCCTGGAAACATTTGCTGCATCCACAAAATCCTCCCAGAGCTGGGCCATCTTTCTTTGATGTTTGCCCCTCCAAAGCGATGTTTTTGAACCATATCATTTTTATGATCTTGACAACATTTTAGCAAAATGAAACAAAATTCAAAGTATATGTTCTATAGTACGGAGGTTCCTTTTAAAACTAAAAATAGAGCTACCATATGACCCCGAATCCCACTACTGGGTGTATATCCATATAAAAACATGATCCAAAAGGATATATACACCCTAACGTTCACTGAAGAAGCATCAAAAAATACACTTGTTTATGTAAACAGATCTTTCCATAGTCATAGTGACTTTTCAAGTATTTGAGCCTAAAGATTTTGATCCTACATTTTTATACCAGTTTAAATTGTTCACTGTTATTATTACATGTCAGCCATCAAATAAAGTTGTACTTTAAAATTTAAAAAAAAAAGAAGTGTACAATAGTGAAGACATGGAAGCAACCTAAATGTCTATCAACAGAGGAACAGATAAAGAAGATATGGTGTACATATGAAATACAATGAAATATTGTTCAGCAACTAAAAAGAATGAAATAATGCCATTTGCAGCAACATGGATGTATCTAGAGATTGTCATACTGAGTGAAGTTAAGTCAGACAGAGAAGGAGCAGTATCATATGACATCCCTTATATGTGGAATCTAAAGAGAAATGATACAAATGAAGCTATTTACAAAACAGAAAGAGACTCACAGACTTAGAGAATGAACTTGAGGTTGTGGAGGGGGCAGGATGGAGAGAAGGGATAGTTAGGGAGTTTGGGATGTGTCAGGAAGCATTTGGCAGGAGGCTTCCTGTGTGCTGTTTTCTGATATCCCTTATTAATCCCTGAATATTCAGAGATGAGTGGAGAGGCAAACTTCCCTCGGGGGCTGAGGAATGCATGCAACTATTTACTACCTTCTTCCCTTTCTGTTAAGGAAAAGTGATTTTTACAACCCCCTCTCTTTGAGATGGATTCTAGCCTTATGTTTCCTGGATACGTTGTAAGATTTTTTTTTTTTATTGTTTTTGCCATACATTGTCATGATATCACCATGGGTTTACATATGCTTCCCCTCCGGAACCCCCCTCTCTCCTCCCCCCCGCCCCGGGAAATCTCGCTGCACCAGCCCCGAGCATCAATCCTGGGCTGGCGATTGATTAGACACATGACAATTAACATGCTTCAATGCCCTTCTCCCATATCATCCCACCCTTACCCTCATCCACAAAGTCCACAAGTCTATTCTATACATCTGCGTTCCTTTTGTTGTAAGATTTTTGATCTTTATCTTTGCTGAAAAGATTATCTTGTAAGACAGTATATATATGACCACAATATGTTGAATAAACGCCTATACTCCATCAGAGTTTGGGGCCTCATGTCTCACTTCATTCTTCCCTCTACCTTTTTCTCTATTTCTCTCCTTCAGGCCAGTTCCCTTGAGTGCAAAGGTCCGTTGAGCTCACTAACCTGCCCGGGCTTTCAAGTCCCCCACGAGAGGGCACCCTGTGCCTAACGTGAAGCAATGCAAACCTCATGTCAGAGGTTTCATTGACTCTGCATAAACTAGGGAATATCGGCCTCTTTTTCTTTCCTTTATTTTCTTATCATCGACTCTGTACCACCGAGGTTCTGGTCCATTAAAGGACCATAACAGGGATGGACATGTACACACTGCTATATTTCAAATGTATAACCAACGAGGACCTACTATACAGCACAGAGGATTCTGCTCATGTGGCAACCTGGATAGGAGGGGAATTTGGGGTACAATGGATGCATGTTTGTGTATGGCTGAGTCCCTTTGCCGTTCACCTGAAACTATGACATCATTGTTAATAGGTTATACCCCAATACAAAATAAAAAGTTGGAAGTATATTTTTCTAATCCTGGGACTGGAGAAAGACAGCCCACAGGCCAAGTCTGTCCTGCCACCTGGTTGTTTTATCGGAACACAATTATGCCTGTGTTTACATGTTGTCTATGGCTGTTCCCTAGCTGCAACAGCAGAGATGAGTCATTGAAAGAGAGTCATTGAAAGAGAGTCAAAGAAATCCTCTACTGCTTACTGTCCCAATCTTCATAGAAAAACTTTGCCAACCTCTTGCTAGAGTCTAGTCAGCAAAGAAAGGCCATTTCTTTGTAGCCTCTTGTCATGGAAAACAGAGTCTCCAAAGATCCCAAGGAGCTCAACTCCTGATGTCTTGGGGCAGGGCTGACTCAGAATCCCCTCACAGAACAGGCTTGAAGGAGAGAAGCTTCCAAATATCTTCCAATGGTACATATCCCCTCTCACCCGATTCACGAAGACCATTCCCCAACATGAGCTCAGGGCAACACAGTGAGGGAAGTGGGGCAAGAATCGTTTATTCCCAATTTACAGATGAAAAACCTTAAGGTAGGTGACTTCTCAAGGCTGACACCACTTTTAAGGATGCAGAGATGGATGTTTTGTGTGAAAACCCAATCCTTGGAGAAAGGCTTAGGAAAAAAGACAAAGAGAACCTAGATGGTTTTAGTAAAAATGACTAGGAAGCACTCCAGGGCTTGTCAGTAGGACAGTGAGCAAAGGAAAGGATGACCACTGGGCAGTTCTGGGGGGTGGGGAGAACTGATGGCTCTTTAAGGCCACAGATATCTACTATCTGGTCCTCAGTAGTTCATTGTTTGCATCCCCTGAATTCACAAAGCACACCTGGGCCTTTGCAGTTTGAGGGACAAATCAAGGGACACAGAGGATTGATGGCACTTGAGAAGGCAGAGAAATTGGCATTCACAGGAGGACATCAGAACAAAAGATAAAAATGTAGGTACCCAAATACGTGAAGATGCTGCTGGTGACCAGAAGAATGCCCACAGGCTGGCGGACCTAGGGATGTCCCTGTGAGCTGCTTATGGAATTTGCCACCTATATCAAGGTAAATGCAGGTGTCTTACACAGAGCTTCCTAAAGAGGCAGTGCACTCAGTCATTGACAGTCCTCTCTCTCAGCTCAGATCACTCAAAATATTGGGTTCCAAAATATCTTTCTGAAGACCAGCACTTTCCAGACTCTGGAATGAGTCTTCTCAGCCTTCAGAGAAGAGGCTGGCATTATCAGAGTTTGCAGGTTTCCTAAGCTCAGGGATTGCCTGGCCCTGGGGCAATGCCTACTTATTGGTGGTAGCCCTCCTAAAAGGCTTCCCGCTGCTTTAGGGGCTGAGAGCAAGGTGGACTGGGCAGGTCTCAGAGAGAATATTTAGAAATTCAGGAAACTCATGGAGGGGTAGGCTTCTGGGAGGGAAATAGCAAGGCAGGCACCAGTTGCTGCTGGGCTCCTCCGAGTATATCAGGTGGTTTCTCAAGCCAGGGCTAAGAACCACGTGGGCTTCCTGGAGGCTCAGTGGTAAAGAATCCACCTGCCAATGCAGGAGATACAGGTTCAGTCCCTGGGTTGGGAAGATCCCCTAGAGAAGGAAATGGCAACCCACTTCCCATGGACAAATGAGCCCAGTGGGCTACAATCCAAGAGGTTGCAAAGACTTGGGCATGACTGAGCAACTAAGCAACAACAAAGGGCCACTTACCTGGGTCAGGGATCCCTGAAGTCTGTGGCTCTGTCTTGGGCTCCTGGAGCACTGTTGTCTTCTCCTCTGGAGGGACCAAGCGTGATCCTCACTGTAAGTAAACAGTTTGGAAGCCTATATGCAAATACAGCATCTCTCCAGCCAATCATTGAGGGCATCTGAGGTAATTGGTTCATCACTCATTGCCTGCCATCTTTCATACCAAAGGTATAAAGGAATTCCTGTGGGTAGAATCACATTGCCAAGGATCATGTTACATCCATTTAACACATTTCACAGTGCTTGAGATAGACTGTGTGGGTGCCCATCTAGCCTGACAACACTGGTAAAGGAAAGAGATGTAAGAGGAGACACAGGTTGGGCAGACAGCCTGGGAGGTGCAGAAAAGTTCCCATCCTCATGGTTTTCAGGCAGGTGTTGTTGTTGTTGAGTAGCTCAGTTGTGTCTGACTCTGTGACCCTATGGACTGTAGCACACCAGGCTTCCCTGTTCTTCACTATCTCCCAGAGCTTGCTCAAATTCATGCCCATTGAGTCAGTAATGCCATCCATGTCTTGTCCTCTGTCATCCCCTTCTTCTCCTGTCTTCAATCTTTCCCAGCATCAGGGTCTTTTCTAATGAGTCGGCTCTTCAGATCAGGTGGCCAAAATATTGCATCAGTCCTTCCAATGAATATTCAGGATTGATTGCTGGGGCACCCACATTTCAGAGAAAAATGTTCTTCTTTCATCTGTCCTTCCAATACACTCCAGGATGCCACTGACACCTCCCTCCACCTCTTCTCTGTCCTCTTTTCTTCAGTGATGACATTCAAAGCATCCTCAAGGGACCCTCTTTTAAAAAAAAAAAAAAAACATTGTTTTATTGGAGTGTTTTTAGTAACTTATGAAAACATAGGCACTTTTAAAAATAGAAGCCTATTATAAAAATCTATTAACACTGGAAGTAAACTGTATGTTGATCCATTTCCTTCCTTCACAATAGTCTATGAATATCCTTTGCTTTTTGAGACTATAGTAAACTTGTAGCAATATATTTATCTCTTTCATTTCATATTTTAGTATTTTTGGCTTACTCTTAACAATGAGTATAGATTCAGAGGTTAACACTTACCTAAGATATATATTTTTCAGTCTAGAAGTAAATATCTAATAAAGGTATTCAGTTCAGATGTTTGATTTTTTTTAACTAGGTTTAATATTTTTAATAGTTTTCAGTACTATTGTATAAAGGGAGGAAAGACTTGTTAATTGAAGTCAGATAATTTCCCCACACATGATTATTGAACCCTCCCTTGCTTACTTCATCCATCTCTTAGATTTCATAATATCTGTAAAAAGCAGTAACTTTTAGTGATTTACCTCCTCCTGTTCCCTGGTAGATCTGTTCAGGAGTACTGTTGTCATTGTGTTTAGCCACTAAGTCATGTCCAACTCTTTGTAAGCACATTTCAGAAAGCTGAGGTCCCTTACCCAAGACCACACACTGGAGTCCCATTGCCCCCATGAAGCACTGACCACATCCTCTCCCCAACAGGGTCCCAGAGGCTCAGAGCTATCTCAGACTCTGGCTGCCTTCTTGTCACTGAAGAGACCTTGTGACAGGGGGTGACGGGTGTGGGACAGGTGACACAGATTGACACAGTGGTGCGGTGAGGGGTGGCTGAGTCATCAGAATAAACTTTGAGAACATGGGGGAAACTCCTGGCTTTTCAGTTGTGAAGAGAAAATGAAAATTTAAGGGAACATCATCATATATAGGTGATGTTAGTGGTGTAGAACCTGCCTGCCAATGCAGGAGACATAAGAGACATGGGATCAATCCCTGGTTCAGGAAGATCCCCTGGAGGAGGGCATGGCAACCCGCTCCAGTATTCTTGCCTGGGAAATCCTATGGACAGAGGAACCTGGTGGCTACAGTCCATAGAGTTGCAAAGGGTTGGACATGACCAAGCGACGAACACTTTCACTTTCTTTTTTTCTTCAGGTGCTAAACTGGATCCTGAAGGTACACTAGGAATTGGTCCATGATTGCCCTTGCTCCCAGGATGCTCACAGTACAGGAATTACCAGGCAAGGGGAACAGGAGAGGAGGGCATTTTCAACAGAGAAATTGGCAAAGGCAAGGCCCAGGGGCACAGGAGAAGCTGTTCTGCTCTGGGCATGGCCAGCCCTTCTGTGTGGCTGGACCTTGGCGTCATGTTGGCTGGAGATGAAATCAAAGAATTTACACAGAACAAGCTGGGCACAGATGTCACACAATACCCTTGGGTTTGAGGTCATTAGGCAAGAGGGAATTCCTTCAAGTTTTCCGCTTATAATGCTCTCTTTCACACAGTGTGAAAGCCGAATTTGGGCAGAGAAAGACTAAACTGGAAGATAAGCCAGAAGGCAGAAGCCAAGGATGACATAGGATGAATAAGCAAAGTCCTATTGTATAACACAAGGAACTAGATTGAATATCCTGATATAAATCATAATTGAAAAACTATGAAAAAGAATACATATATGTATAACTCATCACTTTGCTGTACAGTATAAATGAGCATGATATTGTAAGCCAACTACTGTTGTTGTATAGTCACTAAGTCATGTCCAAATATTTTGCAACCCCATGGACTGTAGCCCACCAGGCTTCTCTGTCCATGGGATTCTCCTGACAAGAATATTGGAGTGAGTTGCCACGCCCTCTTCCAGGGGATCTTGCCCACAAAAGGATCAAACCTGTGTCTGCTGCCCCACTTTTGAAGAGCTAGGAGAAAAACAGGGTACTGCACATGCCCCCTGCACACAACACCTCCTCAGGGGTGGGCAAAGCACTTAAGTCACCCCTTGGCCTTACCTCTGGATACACCCCTACCTTCACCCCATGTAAGGAACCAGCCCACCCTTCTCAGGCAGCAAGTGAGCAAGGAAACCTGTTACTTGTTCTCATGTTCCCCTGGTGCAGCGCGGGCCTCAGTAAAGACTCCCCTGAATTTCTTGTCTGGCCTCTAGTCAATTTCTATTGATTAAGGCGGCCAAGAGCCCTGGTCAGTAGCATCCTGGGGCAACCCCACTGCCTGTATTTGGCTGTGTGAAATGTCTTCAATGATTCTTCATTATGATTGCAAGGACAACTCTGTAGGAATTAATGTATCTGGAAGGTGTTGGGGACGCCCCCTCTGCAGTCTTCTCTCTGAGGATTTACAAGTCAAATCTAAATACATACTTCCAGGTCCAGAATTTACAATCATGCAAATCAGGACAGAAAAGAATTTTTTAAAAAGCCCAGAAATTATACCCTATGTGAGAAAACAAGGAGGATTTGGAAGTAACGGAAAATTTTTTTTTTCCCACTATGCTGTTTCCATATTTACTCAATGAGCCTTAAAATGCTTTTAAGATGATGGAACCAAAAAACCATTATACTTATGAGAAGTCAGGGTCATGAAGGAGAGAATATCTTCAAGGTATTTTGCCAGACATTTCATTTCCATGAAAGTGTGTTAACAGAAGCTGTAGTAATAAGACCAGAGAGACGCCGCTGTTGCAAAATCATGGAAACCCACATCACACTGCCTCTTGGCCTCCCAGGCCAATGTCACAATCAGAAACACACGCTGTGATTGTTTGTGTGTCACCAATTGGAATGACGTGTGGGAAAAGACAAACAAAAGGCTGTCTGACTGACTCACGGCAGCCGACACAGACAGCCCAGATGGCCCTACCACGTTGGTCATAAAAAGCAGGAAGGAGCAGGCAGCTTCTGTGACCCCAGTAGGAGGGACCTTATGCCCTTAATGAATGACATTGAATTAGCCACCCCCATCTGCAAAGCACTTGCTGCTCATTATCTTGTCTGACCTCTGAGGAGGCCAATGAAGTGAAGTCAAGTCGCTCAGTCGTGTCCGACTCTTTGCGACCCCACGGACTGTAGCCTACCAGGGTCCTCTCATGGGATTTTCCAGGCAAGAGTACTGGAGTGGCTTGCCATTTCCTTCTCCAGAGGATCTTCCCCACCCAGGGATCAAACCCGGTCTCCCGCATTTCAGGCAGATGCTTTCCTGTCTGAGCCACCAGGGAAGTCCTAAGGAGGCAAGATGAATATTATTATAGCCAACAAAGGAATTTATGCAAAATAAATAAAAAAGAAAAGCTAAATATGGAAGTCTTCTGTAATGATTCTAATACCCAGTTACAATGGTAGAAGGTTATTAACACACACACATCCACCAAGCAATTCTATGCCACACAAGCTAGATGTACCACATTCAATTCAATTCTAACACTGTCTCCCCAAGACAGCATGAGACTCCACAGGTTAAGGGCTCAGTCCTACAAGATGCTCCCACCCTACTTCAGACACCAATCACAAGTTATAGGTCCCCCCTCACTCACCATTTCTGTCCAGCTTGGCTATGAATCAGCAGTTCCCAAGACTGCCTCCTTGAGTTTGGTTTGATTAATTTGTTAGAATGGCTCACAGAACTCAGGGAAACAATTACACTTGTTGTTGTTGTTTTTCACTCACTAAGTTGTGTCCACCTCCTTGCAACTCCGTGGACTGCAGCACTCCAGTCTCCTCTGTCCTTCACTATCTTCCAGAGTTTGCTCAAACTCATGTGCATTGAGTCGGTGATGCTATCTAACCATCTCATCCTCTGCTGCCCACTTCTCCTTTTGCCTTCAATCTTTGCAGCATCAGGGTCTTTTCCAATGAGTCAGCTCTTCACATCAGGTGGTCACAGTATTAGAGCTTCAGCTACAATATCAGTCCTTCCAGTGAATATTCAGGTTGATTTCCTTTAGGATTAACTGGTTTGTTCTTCTTACAGTCCAAGGGACTCTCAAGAGTCTTCTCCAGCATCACAATTCAAAAGCATACTTACATTTACCAGCTTATTACCAGGATATCATACCTGGAGATTGTCAGTTGAGTGAAGTTAAGTCACACAGTGTGTGTCATATGTCACACACATATGACATCCCTTATATGTGGAATCTAAAAAGAAATGACACTAATGAACACAGACACACAGACTTACAGAACAAACTTAGGGTTGCCAGGGAGAAGGATGGGGGAAAAGAATAGTTAGGGAATTTGGGATGGATATGTTCACACTGCTATATTTCAGATGGATAATTAACAAGGTCCTACTGTATATAGCACAGGGAACTCTGCTCAGTGTTATGTGGCAACCTGGATGGGAAGAGAGTTTAGGGGAGAATGGATACATGCGTATGTATGGCTGAGTCCCTTCACTGTTCACATGAAACTATCACAACATGGCTAATTAGCTCTACTCCAATGTAAAATTTAAAAGCTAAAAAAAATTAAATGCATGATAAAGGATACAGATGAGCAGCCAGATGAAGAGATATATAGAGTGAGGTCTGGGAGAGTCCCGAGTTCAGGAGCTTCCATTCCCATGGAGCTGGAGTGCATCACCCTCCTGATGTAGACGTATTCGCACACCAGGAAGCTCCCTGAATGCTGTACTTTTGGTATTTTATGGCTGCTTCCTTACATGGACACAATCAATTTCTAATTCCATTTCCAGCCCCTCTCCCCTCTCTGGAGGATGAGGGTGGGACTGAAATTCATAGCCTCTAGTTATGGTTTGGTCTTTCTGGTGACCAGTCCTCATCTGAAAGCCCCCCCACCAAAGTCGCCTCAATAGAACAAAAAGATGCTCTTTTTTTTTTTTTTTTGAAATCTTAAATCTTATCTTATCACTTAGGAATATACAAAGGTTTTAGGAGCTCTGTACTAGGAGTTGGAGGCAGAGAGCAGTATAAATATTTCCCATTATCTTAAATCTTCCAACACAGTAAGACAAACCATCATTTTTTTTTAATGGGCAAAAGATTTAAACAAAAGCCATCTACAAAAGAAGATGTGTGAATGGTCCGAATGTATATGAACAAACACTCAACACTGTTAGTCATCAGGAAAAAATGTTTAGAACACAATGAGATGCCTCTATACATAGTCTAATATTAAATAAAACAGATTTGGCAAAGATGTGAGCAACTGAAACCTTCACAAATTCCGGAGGAAAAATAAAAATGACATCAACTTTATAAATAATTCTGGCAGCTTCTTACAAACTGTTAAACATATGCTTACCATGTGACCCAGGCATTCCAGTCCTAGCTAAACAAGAGAAATGAAAACATAAGTCCCCACAAAGACCTGTACGTGGACATTCATAATAGCTCTATGTACAATTGTCAAAAATGGTAAACAAATCAAACATTCATCAGGAGTCAAATAAATATGCAAATTATGGTATATTCTTACAATGAAAAGTACTCAACAGTAGAAAGGAACTAACTGCTGACAAACACCAAAACCTGGGAAAATCTCAGAAAACATTAGGCTGTGCAGAAGTCAGCTGCAAAGGACAGTACCATGTAGAATTCCATTCATATGAAATTAGTGAGTGAAAGTCACTTGATCATGTCCAACTCTTTGTGACCCCATGGGCTATACAGTCCATAGAATTCTTCAGGCCAGAATACTGGAGTGGGTAGCCATTCCCTTCTCCAGGGGATCTTCCCAACCCAAGGATCGAACCCAGGTCTCCCACATTGCAGGCAGATTCTTTACCTGCTGAGCCACCAGGGAAGCATGAAATTAGAGAGGGGGCTAATTGAAGTTACAGTGATAGAACGTAGATAAGTCATTGCCCGGGGTAGAGTGGGCGGTGGGGTGGGAGGCTGACTGCAAAGAGGCATAAGGGAACTTTAGGAGGTGAGGAACATACTCTGTGATTTGGTTGAGGTATTCATTTCACAAGTCTTTTTATTTGTCAAAACTTATCAAGGTGTACATTTACAAACGGATTTCTAGGGGCTTCCCTGGTGGTTCCATGGTTATGACTTTGCCTTCCAGTGCAGAGGGTAAGGGTTCAATCAGGGAGCTGGTCAGGGAGCTAAGATCCCACATACCTCCCAACTGAAAAACCAGTGTGTGCTAAGTTACTTCTGTAGTGTCCAACTCTTTACGACCCCCAGGCTCTTCTGTCTATGGGATTCTCCAGGCAAGAATAGTGGAGTAGGTTGCCATTTCCTCCTCCAGGGAACCTTCCCAACCCAGGGATTGATCCCGTGTCTCTTACATCTACTGCATGGCAGGCAGGTTCTTTACCACTAGCGCCACCTGGGAGACTCTAAAAATGGTCCACATCAAAAAAAATCTTTTAAAAATGAATTTTTACTCTATGTAAATTATAATTTTAGTAAGGTTGATTTTTAAAAGAAAATAATGTGACTAAGTGTGACCTCATTTAGGCAAAAAGAAAAAAGTGTGTATGTATGTATAAATGCAAAAGATGTCAACCAAAGAAAGTACTTCAGATCAGTGCATTTGAGAGTGAGGAGGTATAAACCAGGACGTCGACCTTTTCTTCTACAAAGTCTTTGCTAAAAACAACTTAGAAGAAGAAGATGCAGCTTATGGGATTTTTCCAGGAAACACCAGAGGCAGATGAGGTTCAAGTCCAAGCTTTCTGAATCCATCAGTCAGAATGACCCAGGTCCCAAGAGGGGGCTCAGAAGGAAGACGTTCTCCACCATCTGTTGCTCAGTTTTACGGCATACAAAGCCACCCAAATGTCACTTAGGAAAGTCCTAATTATGGAAAACATTGCTCCATTTCAGTGGAAACAGTGCAGTAGATTATGATTTCAAGCGTTAAATAAATATTTATGTCATTGTTACTAATAATGTCTTCTCGGAAATAGAAAGATCTGTGTCTCTGCTTCCACATCCTCAGGGGTCACTTGGCACCAACAGGATCCACAGATTCACCTGTCAGTGCTCTCCTCCAGGTCCATGGCTCAGCCCCTCCTGGTACCATCAGGACTTGTTCTCTGAACATTCCAGAATGCTACAATCCAGACCTCAAAAAATTCTGCATTTTACTTTCAAAAATATGAATCATAACAAAGTTTATATCAACCATCTTGTGTGTGTGTGTGTGTGTGTGTGTGTGTGCTCAGTCATGCTGGACTCTTCTCAACCCCATGAACTGTAGCCCGCCAGGGTCCTCTGTCCATGAAATTTCCCAGACAAGAATACTGGAGTGGGTAGCCGTTTCCTTCTCCGGGGATCTTCAGGAATGGAGCCTGCATCTCCTGCATCACAGGCGGATTCTTTACCAACTGAGCCACCAGGGAAGCCCCAGTCATTTTTAGTGTCCTCAAACTGAGTGCATCTAAAGATCTATTTGTAATTTTAGAACAGTATCAGATACAGATAGCCCTATTTAAGAAGCAATGGATAGACAGAGCTGAAAAACAAATGCCAATTTTCTCTTAAAACACTTTTGTGGCGAGGGGCTGTCTTTTGTTTTTGTTTTCCTCCCTATTTCTCCGCTGAGTTTAGCTCTTCTTTGCTAAAAAATCTGTAACAGACCCTGGACTGGCAAGCTCTCAGAGGCACTTCCCCTGAACTGTGGGTACATGACCACTAGGTGGCGAGAGAGAGAGAGAGAGATCGAGTTCCTTGCTGCGCGGGGGCTGAGGTGGTGCGGCTTGGGTGGGTGTAGACTGCTGCGCTGCTCCCCACGAAGAAGTGAGTGGGTCTTTCTGACCAACAACTTCCTAGAAAGCACAGAATCTGTTTGTTAAAACCTCCACAACATGCCTATCTAATGATGAAAACATTATATAGACTTCAGAAGGAAACTGTGGCAAACTCGCTTTTTAAAATGTTTCCTGATAGAAGGTGCTGAAGGCAGACACTTCTCCAGCAAAGCAGTGGTTTATGGTTCAGCTGAGCCCGGTTTGGCTTTGCCTGCAAACGCCCTGTTCTTAAATCAGCCTGGAACCCAGACAACACGCAGCACATCCTTCAACTGCTATACAATGCAGAGGAATTGTCTCTCTCATTGCTTCCTGCTGGCGTTTCTCTCTTTGGAGAGGAACAGCTGATAGGATGGCAATAAGCCCAAATCTAGGAAGAGGGTGCCTTGGTGGCAAGGTAAAATTTGAAAATTTAGCTAAGGATTGTCACATACTTTCACCCACTTCACAGTTTCTTCTGCCTTTTCTCAAATGTTTTATACAACGCCCTCCACTTGTGAAATGAAAGCGGATCAGTTGTGTCTGACTCTGCAACCCCGTGGACTATATAGCTCACCAGGCTCCTCTATCCATGGAATTCTCCAGGCAGGAATACTTGAGTGGGTTGCTATTCCCTGCTCCACTGATGAATCCAGTTCTTTTGAAATGCAGGCAGATTCTTTACCCTCTGAGCCACACTATCCCTGACCTGCCTTCCAAAACTACCCCAGAAAAAACTGGCTTGTGGACTTAAGGAGAGCCAGGTGACAGTATCAACGAGACAACTTTCTATGAGATTTCCAAGAGTAACCTTGACTCCACATATGATTTGTTTGACCCAAACCTACACCCACTCTGTGTGGAAGAGTCAGACAATCTTCCCACCAGGCCAGACTAGGCTTGGGGGCGGTGTGTGTGTGTGCGGGGGCGGGGGTGGGAGGGGTGGGGTTCCAGAGAGAGCCCCCTTCTCCAGGCTGAGCTAGGCAATGAGTGGATGATCAACCCCAAGATCCATCTAGACATCTAAGGGAGCCCAAGAAAGCTGCAAGCCTTACAGAAATGACCAAGTGGTAGCAAGAAAACGCTTAACAGAAACCATTATACAGCCTTGCAGTTTCCAGGAAAATTCAGAAAAATGTCTTCCAGAAGCTGCGTTTACTCCATATCTCAGGAGTGAGAGAGGTCTGCAGGCCTGGAACTGGTGGCTGGGAGAAGAAACACACAAAGCACCCTACAGCGGGAACCATGGGAGACAAAGCCAATGACTAGAGACTAGATGGGGTTTCCCAGGTGGCACTACTGGTTAAGTACCCGCCTGCCAGTGCAGGAAACGCAAGAGACGTGGGCTCGATCACTGGGTGAAGAAGATCTCCTGGAAGAGGGCATGGAAACCCACTCCAGTATTCTTGCCTGGAGAATCACTAGGACAGAGGAACCTGGCAGGCTACAATGGGGTCCCAAAGAGTCTGACACGACTGAGCGCCAGGACGCACACACAGAGAGCAGATGTGGCCAGACACAGACCTGTCCCACGCAACCCTTCAGCAGCTTCACAGGGCAAAGACCTCTTCACATCCTGGGTGCCTCCAGGGGAGAAAGAGGGGGAAGGGATGAACTCCTGAGCTGGCTGAGTTTAAACCTAAAATGACTGTGAAGGACCCCCCTGGTGTCTCAGTGGATAAGAATCCACCTGCCAATGCAGGCGATGTGTGTTTGATCCCTGGTCAGGGGAGATTCCATATGCCGAGGAACATCTAAGTCCATGGGCCACAACCACTGAGCCCATGTGCTACAACTTCTGAAGCCCAATTACCGTACAGCCTGTGCTCCACGAGAGAAGCCACCGCGATGAGAAGCCCATTTACCACAACTTGAGTGACCCCTGCTTGCTGCAACTAGGGAAAACCCACAGGCAGCAACGAAGACCCAGCACAACCAGAAATAAATAAATAGTTTTTAAAAAGCAGACCTGAGGATATCTTAAATTCCTTCAATTAAAAGCATAAAATGAAATAAGATGAAATGACTATGGAAAATTTGAATTGCCTGCCTGAGTTTGCCTGAAAGAAACAACAACAAAAAAAAAATTAGGTATTCCCCAGAGATGCAATGAACGTGTTAGTCGCTCAGTAGTACCCAATTGTTTGTGACCACATGGACTGTAGCCCAACAGGCTCCTCTGTCCATACAATTTTCCCAACAAGAATGCTGGAGTGGGTAGCCATTCCCTTCTCCAGAGGATCTTCCCTACCTAGGGATTGAACCCAGGCCTCCTGCATTGCAGGCAGATTCTTTACCAACTGAGCCACTAGCAAAGCCCTCAGAGATGCAGGGGAGTTACCAAAAAAAAGGAGGAAAATTCTATCCGTGCTCCCTTGAGTCTATGACCATTGACGTGTGTTCACTTCCTGGGAAATGGCCCAAAGCCGAGTTCTTAGTAATGAGACTCAGGCTGACTTCTATTTCTGGACTTTGCACAGAAGGCAGGGGAGTCACTATGAAAAGAAGGAAGTGAGTCCCAGAAATTGGCTCCGTGATCATCGCCACATTCTCTCAGTTGAGATCTCCACAAGGCAGGTCGTGGGATCCCGTTTTGCAAACAAGGCAACTGAGTTCAAGGCGGTTAAACAACCTTCCCAGAGTTGCTGGTGGGGAATGCAGCTTGAACGTGAACCCAGAGGTTCTTCACTTCGAATCTACTCCCCGCATCTCACTCCTATTCAGTGTGTGAAATGTTTAACTTTCTTAAATCAGAAATAATAATAATGTTGCTGAAATTCAGCTTCTGTACACCAGTGCCAAATTAAATCTTGGAGACAGAGTTTTGGGTGCAATAGAAATAGCTTCATTGCTTTGCCAGGCAAAGGGGGTCCCAGCAGGCTAGTGCCCTCAAAACTGCATGATCCACCCTGGAAGGGGTTGTGAGGAGTGTTATGGTTCAAGGAGCAGCACGTGGCTAGCTTGTGGATATTCTTCTGATTGGCTGGTGGTGAGATAACTGGGAGTCAGCAACAACAGTCTTCTGGTTCCAACCAGTCTGGGGCCAGTGTTCTTGTGGTCAGTAGTTTTCATCTAATGGAGGGTCTGCCTCATTAAAAAACAGGAAAGTGTATCGGGCCTGTACCAATATCTTGCAGATAATCGTGAGTTCTGTGATTCTGCCATGTGGCAGACTTATAGTATAAATTGTTGCCAGTTTCCCAGCCTCACAGTTTCTGCATCTTCACATTTCCCAATCATTAGCTCTTCATCAGCCTTTTACTTCAAATAATGAGGACAGAGGCTTGTATATAATTTCAATAGTAAGGTGAGAGAGTGGTTGTCATATAAAATTTAGGCATAACAACCACTCTCTCGTCTTACTTCTTGCTGATATTTTCAACAACCCATGCCAGGGTAAATTTCAAGCCCTTAAGAATTAGCCATGACCTTGACACCCAATGACCGTCCTTCCAGGAATACTTTTCCTTCTCTTTACTTATAGACCTACACTATACACTCACCGTACATGGCTTTTGAGCATCTAAAGTATAAACACACCCCAAATGTCATAGATGACATAGTTTACATTCTTTATTATTAGATAAAGGACATAAAACATCTTACTGATTATTAGTATATTAATTATGTGTTCAAATGACAATATTTTGGATCTACTGGGTTAAATAAAATATACAAAAATCAATCTTATCTCTGTTTTACTTTTTAAATGCCTATTCTACAAAAATGTTATTCCCTATGAGGCTCACATATGCAGCTTACAATTAAATTTTTGTCAGATGACACTGCTCAATGAATGAATTTGATGTCTATTTTTATGTGATCCTTTACTGATTATTTTCCAAAGCTTCCAGAGTCTGTGTACTCGATGGAAAGACAAAAGATTCCTGTGACCAAGGTTTTGTTTGAAATTTTTCTTTTTTGTGTGCTTTTTTGCTGATGGTGTTTTTTACTTATGCTTTTGTGTTTCTGTGTTCCAGTGGCTGCTCAGAAAGCCAGAAGTCAAAGCTTGAGAAAGTGAAGAAGTTTTGAAAATGTGAGACTCTGGTTCATATCCTGTCTCTGCTACTTCCTATTTACTGAAACTTGGGCCATTTACTTAAATCCTCTAAGTCTGGTTTATACCCTCTAAGGAGGGAAGGGCAAGGTGTTTAATAATGCTTAATGATGGTATGAGGATAAAGTGAAATAATAAATACGGAGTGACTGGTAACCACTCTTTTTTTAATACAGCTTTCCCAGACTCCCTGACCATCCTCATTCTCATTTTGAGCTCACTCCTTAAGCTGTATTGAAAGTTCACTTTGTAAAAGCAATCAATGCTTGTGAATAAATTTGAAATGCAATAATGCTGTTTTTAAAAAAAAAGTGCAAAGTTGTGCTTACAGAAGTGAATTTCTACCTAGTTTGGGAAAACAGGGTGATTTGTTTGGGATGCCTCAGTTTTCCCATCCGGGAAGGAGAGAGAAGGTTATGTGAAAGTAACATTTGATGATCCGAAGGGTTGGGCTAGCTGTGGGCATGGAGGAGGTCTCCAAGGTGATGCTCACCCACCCACTGAAGACCCAGCAGAGGTGGATGGGTGTGGACACAGGAAAGAGACATCACTATACCCTGATGGGGACAGGGTCTATGATGTGACAGCCACTTTCACGTGAGTTTCTTTCATTACTTTTCATTCTGTTTCAGTTTCTGTAGCAACAGCCTCCAGCTCTTGAGTCCCCAGGATGCATGCCACTGGCACCCCCATTTGTCACACAGAAGATGTTCAGTTCATGATAATTATTGTCCTGTTCACATTAGAAGCAAGAAATGAGACAAGTCACATGAAAGACTTAGGCAGGAAAGCATCCTGCAAACTGAGGTAATACAGCTAGTGGTGGTGATGAGTTTGGAGCCAGGCTTCTTCTGTCCCCAGATGAGTATTTCCAGGCAGACCATGCCATCTCAGATGCCTTCCTCCTCTACAGGGATTGGATACCCAAGGCCTTATCCAATATTAACATCCTTTCTTTCTGCCACTTCAGAAATATCTATTTTTTGTAATGAAAATAACCAAGTAATTCTTCTGTTTCCTAAGGTTCAAGACTAACTATAAAACTAGCCCCAGTAATATCCAAATCAGTAAGTCAAGAAAATCTTTACTGCTTGTGTCTCCACTGCTGAAATTCCTATTTTAGAGCACTGAAAAAACAAAAACGACCAGGACTTCCCTGACAGTCCAGTGGTAATAAATCCACCTGCCAATGAAGAGGACATGGGTTTGATCCCTGGTCCGGGATGACTCTGCTGCTAGGCAACTAAGCCCATGTGCCACAACTACTAGAACCCATGCTCTGCAATGAGAGAATCCACAGCAGTGAGAAGACCGTGCACCTCAACAAAGAGTAGCCCCAGCTCGCCACAAATAGAGAAAAGCCCAAGCAAAGCAGCGAAGATCCAGCACAGCCTAAATAAATTAAAAATTCTAAAAAGACCAAATGACAAGCCTTCACTTTCCTATTGATGAACAACCTTCCTGTCTGGCCTGGTCAATAGTAATGTAAATCATTTCTGTCCTGCCAGTCCATCTTGTCAGAGGGACTACTCAGGCATTGCAGTTACCCTCCTGATTTACAATATTCTGTGTGTCTGCTATGTTCCCACTGCAATGACAGCTCAAGACCAGAACAGCCTCTGATGCCCAAGAAACCATTGGAGCTCCAAGAACCTCAGACTCAGGCAGCCAGGAAGCCTTCCCTGACCCTTTCTCCAGGAACCAAATGAGAGATTCAGTTAGTTGCTTTGTTTTGAATACAAAGAAAGACCAGTAGCTGTTGTTGTACAGTCAATCAGTCCTGTCCGACTCTTTGCAACCCCATGGACTGCAGCACACCAGACTTTCCTGTCCTGCACTATCTTCCAGAGTCTTCCCAAACTCATGCCCACTGAGTCAGTGTTGCCATCCCAACTATCTCATCCTCTGTCATCCCCTTCTTCTTCTCCCCTCAAGCTTTCCTAGAACCAGGGTCTTTTCCAATGAGTTGGCTCTTCACATCAGGTGGCCAAAGTATTGGAACTTAAGCATCAGTCCTTTCAATGAATATTCAGGGTTTATTTCCTTTAGGATTGACTGGTTTGATCTCCTTGCAGTCCAAGAGACTCTCAAGAGTCTTTTCCAGCACCATAGCACTCAGCCTTCCTTATGGTCCAGGTCTCACATCCATACATGACTACTGGAAAAGCCATAGATTTGACCAGTGGTTTTCCTTAAATTTTCCTTTAGCCAGTGCAGCTCCTCCATGGATGTCCCAACATCCATGGTACCTACCAGGTCCCTACTTTGGTCCCTACTTCCATCTTTCTGGCAGTTCTGACTTCGAAAACTCACTGGCATGGGTTAAGCTGCCTATGTTTGTCAATTATCCATGTTCAAATAGGCATATGCACATCCTGTCTCTCCCTTAATAGGATACATGTACCTCGTGGCTGGGCAGTACACCTCCACTCCCCTTCCTAACCTTCCCAACCACTCCCATGCAGGGAGGGGGGCAGGCTGAAGCAAAGCAAAGGCTATGATCCCAGAGATGAGGAGTTTTGCCCTCAGCTGTGGAAATAAATCCAAGTTTTGAGGCTGCAGACCATGTGGTTTCAAAGAGTTGAATATGACTTAGTGATTGAATAACAACAACTTAAGGATCTAGCTCACTTTTTTTTTTTTTTTTGGCCACTTGACTTGTGGTATCTTCCCCAACCAGGGATCGAACCCCAGCTCCCAGCAGTGGAAGTGCAGAGTCCTAACCACTGGACCACCTGGGAAGTCCCCTGGCTCACATTTCTGGAACAGACAAGAAGCAGGAGAATCACTCCTCTGCAAGAGGCTGGGCCTCTCCCTTAGGCACAGCTTGGGATCAAGTCCCATCTCTGTATTGGCCTCTGTTTGCCCTCCCAGACCATAGGCACACAAACCTGGCATCCCTCCTGCCCAATTTGCATAAACTCAAAGTAACTAGCCCCATGCTCTTCCTGTCACAGGAAAAGGGGGCTTTATAGTATTAAACAGAGATGAGTCAACACAACAAGGATATAGCACATGGGTTGAGTCAAGGCTGGTATATCTCTGGTCAGGCTGGGTATTTGGGGCAGCTTGGAAGGGTTACTTTTTTTTTTTTAATTCTTATTAGAGTATATTTGATTTATAATGTTGTGTTGCTTTCAGGTGTACAGCAAAGTGAATCAGTTAAACATATACATATGTGCTCAGTTGCTTAAGTTATTTCCAACTCTTTTGCAACCCCACAGGCTGTAGCCCTCCAGGCTTCTTTGTCCATGGGATTTTCCAGACAAGAATACTGGAGTGGGTTGCCATTTCCTACTCCAGGGAGTCTTCCTGACCCAGGGATTGAACTCATGTCTCCTGCATTGGCAGGAGGATTCTTTACTACTGAGCCACCTAAGAATTCCCATACATATACTTATGTGCATACGTGCTAAGTCTCTTCAGTTGTGTCCTACTCTTTTCGACTCAGAGGACTATAGCCTGCCAGGCTCCTCTGTCCTAGGGATTCTCCAGGCAAGAATACTGGAGTGGATTCCCATGCTGTCCTCCAGGGGGTCTTCCCAACCCAGGGATCGAACCCAAATCTCTTATGTCTCCTACATTGGCAGGTGGGTTCTTTACCACTAGCGCCACCTGGGACGCCCACGTATATATATATCCACTCCTTTTTAGATTATTTTCCCATATAGGCCATTACAGAGTACTGAGCTTCCTGTGTTCTACAAAAGGTTGGAAGGTCTCCTTCTTAAATCTTGTACTCAGCCTCCCTTCCTCCATGGCATGTCCAGCCTTGGGAACAAGGTCAGCAAATAGGGATAGGAGTCAGATGACAGGCAGACCCTCCCTTGTCCCACAGGAAATGCCATTTTGATAACTTGTTGTTTTCTTGTTCACTTTCTCCAATAGTCACTGCTCCTTGCAAAGGCTCTGTACCTCCACTTGCTAGAGGCAAAGAGAATGGAGACAAAGGAGAGCCCCTCATTGGGTGGAGTGTGTCGCATGGGGGTAAAAGACTGCCAACTGGCCTGGAGGCCCAGTCTTAGAAGAGCAGCCATCTGTTGACATAAGTGGCCCAGACACAGGATGTAGGGGCTCCCCAAGGACAGCCTGTTTTCTCAAGTGGCAGAGCCAAGGCAGCCAAGACGTGGTCCTGGTGCAAAAGGGGAAAGCGTCAGCATACCTGTCGGTACGCGCTTGCATACTTAAGAGCTTGCGTGCTTGCATTCCTGCAAGACTGCGTGATGAACTCTGCATAGCCTTTTAGACCATTTCACTCTTCACCAGTCATGCTCAGATCCAGCTGCAAAGAAGGCCCAGGCAATGGATGGGATCTCACCCTAAGACCCCCAGCATCTCTGGGCACTGAGTCAGTGGTGACCTCATTTCCTCTCTCATTTGATCTGTCATCAACAACTCCCTGGCTGGGAGTCCAAAAATACAGCTGTCAGCATGCCTTTCCTTCAGCCAACCTGCCTGTCTGCTGCTGCTGCTGGCTGAAGCCTCAGCTGTCAGCCATCTGCTATAAGGGCCCAAGATGAGCGTTCAGAAAGCAAAGTAGCACAGTCAGGACACCAACAGCCCCAGAGGCTCACAGTCCTGTCATTTCTCCCACCTCTGCACCTACAGTTGCCACCAGGACTCCTAACTTTGACTTCTGCTGCCCAGCACCCACCATGAGATGTTCTACAACCCATCAACTTCCTGGCCTCTTGTCCCTGCCTTGCTCTCCTGCCCAGGATCCAACCCAGCAGCTCCTGAGTACCTTGCATCTGCTGGGTGAAGGAGCATGTGGCCCAAAGGCAAACTGTTCCTCCCTAAACTAGAGGCCATTGTTGTTATTTGGTCACTAAGTCTTGTCCAAATCTTTTGCAACGCCATGGACTAGAGCCCACCAGGCTCCTCTGTCCCTGGGATTTCCCAGGACAATACTAGACTGGGTTGCTATTTCCTCCTCCACGGGGTCTTCCTGACCCAGGGATCAAACCTATGTCTCCTGCTTGGTAAATGGATTCTTTAGCACTGAGCCACTTGGGAAGCCCTGGGGCTAGAAAACCCCAAATGGCCTTTCTGAGAGCCTCAGGGAATCTGGTTTCTTCAACAGGCTTTTCAGGTGACCTAAGATGATAAGTGGTCTCCAGAGAACTACATGCCAGCCTTCTCCTGCCAGCTGACCCCAACTGCAGGGTGTCCTAAGCCCAACATGGGCACAGAAGCAAAAGAGATAGCATCTAGTGGGCCCCATGGGAAATGTCCCCGCTGTGCATGTGTCTATTTTTGTGAAGCAGCTGTGCCTTCATCCACGATAATTTTTCTGAGATCTACCCTAGTATCTACTTTTTAAAGCCACAAACCCCTGTTATTGTTCAGTTGCTAAATCATGTCTGACTCTTTGCAACCCCATGGACTGAAGCATACCAGGCTTCCCTGTCTTTCAACATCTCCCAGAGTTTGCTCAAACTCATGTCCATTGAGTTGATGATGCCATCCAACCATCTCATCTTCTGTTGTCCCTTTTTTCTCCTGCCCTCAATCTTTCCCAGCATCAGGGTCTTTTCCAGTGAGTCAACTCTTCACATCAGGTGGCCAAAGTATCAGAGCTTCAGCATCAGTCCTTCCAATGAATAAAACCAGCAAAATAGGAAAATCACTCTTGATGGCAAAGTCTCTGGGCTGCAATATATGACTCAGAGCAGAGACAGTGTCACTTTTCACAATGAAAGCTTTCATGCTGTTTGATTTCTTATCCTATGCGTGTAAGGTTTTTAAAAACTAATAGCAATGAATGCTGGAGAAATTGGAGAAAAGAGAACCCTCTTGCACTGTCGTTGGGAATGTAAATTGATAACAGCCTCTATGGAGAGCAGTATGGAGATTCCTTTAAAAACTAGGAATAAAACTACCATACGACCCAGCAATCCCACTACTGGGCATATACTCTGAGGAAGCCAAATTTGAAAAAGACACATGTATCCCAGTGTTCACTGCAGCACTATTTACATTCAACACTATTTAGTTAGGACATGGAAGCAACTTAGATGTCTGTCCATCAACAGATAAATGGTTAAAGAAGTTGTGGGGCATATATACAATAAAATGCATAAAAAGAAATGCTCTTGAGTCAGTTCTAGTGAATGAACCCAGATCCTATTACACAGAGGGAAGTAAGTCAGAAAGAGAACAAAAAACATCATGCATTAGTGCACATGACACAGCAGGGGAAGGAGAGGGTGGGACAAACTGACATACCAATTAGATAGAGCAGCTTCCCAGGTGGTACAGTGGTAAAGAATCCACCTGCCAAGGTAGGAGACTCAAAAGACACAGATTTGATCCCTGGGTTGGCAAGAGCCCCTGGAGTAGGAAATGGCTACCCACTCCAGAATTCTTGCCTGGAAAATGGCATGGTTAGAAGAGACTGGAGGGCTACAGTCCATGGGCTCCCAGAGTCAGGTGTGATTGAGCACGCACACACACACACAGTCCTGTCCATCAACAGCACCGATCCTTTGCACCTGAGTTTAATAGCATCAGAACAACTTTGAAACAACTTTCAATTCTCAGATCTTGAACCAACTGCCTTTCCACATCATGGCTTCACACATCCCAAGCCACCCATACCATCCACCGCATTACTATCAAATACTTGGAAGTTTACCTGCTAGAGTTCCCTGATATCACCCAAGATTGGCGAGGGAATTAAAGGGGATGGGTGGTATAGAAATTCTTAGACTCCTGTGGGTGTGGCTACCCTACCAGTCCAAGCTTTCCTGGAGGGCTCAAGGCTCAAGAATGTATTTCTATATTCTTCTCTAAGAATTTATTTCCAGCTTGTCTCAGAGAAAAACTGCAAGTGCTCATTCTTTTTCACCCTCACCTCCACCCAGGAGATCCTTTAACCTGCTAAACTGTTCCCTTGTTGAGCCACCTCAACAAGGAAAGTAAAACTTTAAGAAGCTTTTTAAAAGCTACCCACCAAGGGCTTCCTTGGTAAAGAATCCTCGGGCCAATGCAGGAGACATGGGTTTGATCCCTGGTCCAGGATGATCCCACATGCTGTGGGTCAGCTACACCCATGCACCACAGCTATTGAGCTTGGGCTCTAGGGTCCAGACGCCACAACTGCTGAAGCCCCAGCACTCTAGAGCCTGTGCTCTGCAAGAAGAGAAGCCACTGCAATGAGAAGCTGGCACAGTGCTGCCCCGACTCACCAAAATTAGAGAAAGGCCCGTGTAGCAACGAAGACTCAGCACAGGCAGAAATGAAATACGTGAATAACTAAATAAAAAAAAAAAAACACCTACAACCCAGTCTTCATATGGTCGAGTGTGTGAAGCCATTACCAGGGGCTGGGGGCATCACCCATCACTCTCTCTTACTTGCAGCCCCCAGACTAGTCCTCAGAATGGAACCTAGTTAGCCAGAGCCATTTTTCCAGGACTTTCGTGAGAAGCAAGAGGCCCTCCTCTGGCCCACTCAGTGCTTCTGATCTGTCAGGATTAGGCAGGCTTGGAAACTTAGACCCAGCATGAGTCACCTCCAACTCACTGCTAGTGTCATCCTTTGATACAAACCTGGAATCATCTGGAAGTGCCATTTTTCCCCCAGAATTTCTCTCTAGGCTAAGAGAGGTTTTGCTTTGCTTTGTTTCTTTCAGAGAAGTGTCTCCTTTTTTATTTTTTCTTATTTTTTAAAATTTTATTGGACTATAGATGATACACAATGTTGTTAGTTTCTGCTGTACAGCATAGTGAATCAGTTACACATGTACATACATCCACTCTTTAGATTCTTTTCCCATATAGGTTATTACAGAGCACTGAGTAGAGTTCCCTATGCTATTTAGTCTATTTTATATATAGTAGCAGTGAAGTGAAGTGAAGTGAAATGAAAGTTGCTCAGTGGTGTCCAGCTCTTTGAGACCGCATGGAATGTACAGTCCATGGAATTCTCCAGGACAGAATACTAGAGTGGGTAGCCTTCCCCTCCTCCAGGGAATCTTCCCAACCCAGGGATCAGACCCATGTCTCCCACATTACAGGTGGATTCTTTACCAGCTGAGCCACAAGGAAAGCCCAAGAATACTGGAGAGGGTAGCCTATCCCTTCTCCAGGGGATCTTCCAGACCCAGGAATTGAACCAGAGTCTCCTGCATTGCAGGTAGACTTTTTACCAACTGAGATATCAGGGAAGCCTGCATATATAGTAGTAAGTATATATCAATCCCAATCTCCCAATTTATCCCTCCCCACCTTGTCCCCTGGTAAACATAAGTTTGCTTTCTACATCTGTGACTCTACTTCTGTTTTGTAAAAATATGGCATGTGTTATAAATTTTTATGTCATCTTTTTCTCTTAGATGGTTTGAGTTTTGTTTCACTTTTTCATTAATGTTTTTTTCACTAGCCTAAAGAAATTATATATTTTATCTCTGTTACAAAAGTATTTACCTCTAAGAGTTTTTAACATCATATCTAATTAAATAAAATCTATTTTGTCAAAATCTGTTTTGACAAAAATAAGTTTGTCAATATTTATTCCCTTCTCTGGAACTAAAAAGAACCTCAGAGTGCTTTAACTTCTATCTCTCCCCTCCCCAAACCTACTATAGTTCCCTCACAAGTTAGATATTTTGTTATTTTAAACAGTTGACACTTGATGTGAGTGTGTGTGTGTGTGTACGTGTGTCTGTGCTCAGTTGAGCCCAATTCTCTGCAACCCCATGGACTGTAGGCCACCAGGCTCCTACTCCATTTCCTACTCCAGGGGATCTTCCCAACCCAGGGATCAAACTAGTGTCCCTTACATCTCCTGCATTGACAGGTTCTTTACCAGTGTCCCACCTGGGAAGCTCAAACGTTTGTTTAGCTTTATTCAAACACTGACTGTGTTCTTAGCCCACCATTTCTTCTTACATCTCAGGCTTTCCTAGTGGTGTTGTTTTCCCCTCTCTCTAGTATAGGCTTTGGAAGTTAGTTTAATAAAGGCTTCTTGGTATGAAACTTCTCATCACTGACATCTTTGCATGGTTCTTTTTCTTGAAAGATGTTTTTATGGGACCCACAATTCTCAGTTGATAGCATTTGCTTACAATGCTATAAAACTATTATTGCACTGTTTTTCAGCTTTCACTTTAACTGTTGAAGAGTTTCCCATCATTCTAATTGTTGTGCCTCTGTAACTAACCAACTTCTCTTTGCTGTCTCTTGTACATACCCTGGAAGAGGGCATGGCAACCCACTCCAGAATTCTTCTCTGGAGAATCCCATGGACAGAAGAGCCTGGCTGGCTATGGTTCATAGGGTCACATGACTAAAGTGGCTTAGATGCACACATGTGGTTCACTTCACTTGTGAAATAATTTTCTTGTAGCATCCAGCCTCATATTATTTCTCTTATCAGCTGAGTCATGCTTTTAAAAATATGCTAATGAGAGCTAACTTAATCCTTATATTCCAGATGTCTTTTACTGGGAGAAATTGTGCTACACAATTAGTCAGCTATATGGCTAGAAATGAAAAGCATTTTTATTGTTTTTTTTAAGTTTCTTCACTACTTTGTTCACTTATTAATTCAGCAAATATTTGTTGAGAACATTCTAATTGTGAGGCATTGTACTAGGTTCTGGATGTATACTGGAGAATAAAATAGATATGATGTTGCCCTATGGAACTTACAGCTTAATAGGAGAGATATTCAATAAACAAGAAAACAAATAAATATGAACATATAGAATGACTCGGAAGTTGAAAGAACCTAAAACATTGTTGTGTGAAGGAATGAAGGAATTAGGAAGGTTTGGCCTTCTCAGAAGGCTCAGAAGAACTTCATTTTGAAAAGCCTTTTTATTTTTTAAAACACTTCATCTGACTGACTCCTGGTTCCACCACTCCACTGACGCTACTTTTGTGAAAGCTTCCTAAATCCAGTGGATTCACCCACATCTTAGGCCATATTCCTGGGTGCTGTGCTTAGCCATGTCCAATTCTTTTCAACCCCATGAACTTTAGCCCACCAGGCTCCTCTGTCCATAGGATTTCCCAGGCAAGAATACTGGAGTGGGTTGCCATTTCCTCCTCCAGAGGGTCTTTCCAACCCAGGGATGAAAGCCAGGTCTCTTGCATCTCTTACACTGGCAGGAGGACTCTTTACCACTAATGCTACCTGGGAAGCCCGAGGCACCATTGACCACTTCCATTTCCTTTTTCTTTTATCCTCTGAGTCACCTGGTTTTTCTTTCTTTTTTATTTTTAAATATCAGTTTTACATTTTTTTAAATGACTTTTAAAATGTGGGCCAGTTATTAAATCTTTATTGAATTTGTTACAATATTGCTTCTGTTTTTTATTTTTGACCATGAGGCATTTGGGATCCAGTTTCCTGACCAGGGATCAAACCAGCACCCCCTACATGGGAAGGTGAAGTCTTAACCCCTGGATCACCAGAGAATCCTTCACCTGGTTTTTCTTCTGGCCTTCTTCATTTCTCCTGTACTGACAATTCTTATACTACCTGCCCTCAGGTGTTGCCTGTCCTACATACATTCATTTTGAACTCCCAGATCTTCTATCGCTCTCTTCCACCCTATTTGGTCCCCTGGAGTCTGACTTACATGGACTGCATTCACTGGGCTCCCTGGGTGTCTAGCTTTCAGTTGGGTTCAGCCTGCCAGAGGAATGGAGAGGAAATCAGAAGGCAGAAGGGTGAGAAGTGAGAACATTTATTCCCCAAGTTCCTCGCCCAGCTTCTGCAGGGTCACCATCTACTCTCTCTGAGGTCTGGGAAACAGAATCATTGTTCAGTCGCTCAGTTGTGTCTGATTGCTTGAGACCCCGTGGACTTCAGGGAATTAGAATGACTTCTATTAACTGTGCATCACCAGCCAAACTGTTGTCTAGGGAGATTTACTTATAAATACCAAAAACATAACAGTTCATTTATCCAAGCTTTACTGCAATAACTCCTCTTTTATCCCTCCCCATAAAGCAAGCAAACACACTAAGCTGATCATCCCACTGGTTGCTTGGTGGTATTAAGTAATGCCTCTTCCAGTGGGTCAATCTAAAAGTCTGAGAGTTAGCCTCAACTTTGCTTCTTCAATCCCCATTTATATCTAAAATCGTTAAGTTCCTTCCAATTCTACCTTGAAAATGTCTCAACTCTATCCCTTCCACTCTCTCCCTGCCACCACTGGCTTATCTCAAGGCCTCATCATTTCCTCCTAGACTGTCTCCCTGATTTGAGCCTGGCCCATTTCCAGCTGTACAGTTAAAAAGTAAACTTGCTAAAATGCAAATTCTGTTGTATCACTGAGATCTCATTTGCCTAGTACACAAGGTCCTTCCTAATGTGATCCTCACCTACTTTCCTAGTTTCATCTCTCATCACTTGCCTTCAAAAAGCCTACCTGAAGACATTTGGTCTGATATCCTCCATCACTTTGAGGACTACTTCTCCTATAAGACATGCGAGTAGAATCTGCCAATGAATATATTCTCCCAGGCTCCTAGACTCAATCAACTGGCCCTTCTCTTCTTGGTCTCCTGCACTGACCTCTATCAGAGCATGTCTAACACTCTACCATACTTATCAAATATTTTTGTCTGTCCTCCTGCAAACCTGTGAGCCTCTTGAGATCAGAGACCAATTCTTACTCATCCTCATTTTCCCAATGCTTATCATTGTGTCCTTCTTAAAGGAAGATCAATAAATGCACACTCCTCTTGCTTGAGATTCTTTGTTTCAATCTCCCTTATGTTATGGATCAAATAGCTCATGCATAACTTGGCCCCTACTTTGGAATCCTTCCTCATCTCTTCCCCTTCTCTCTCACAAACACAATACCACCAAACACTAAGCTGATCATTCCCATGGCCGCCTGGTGGTGTTACGTAATCCCTCTTCAATGGGTCAGCCTAAAAGTCTCAGAAGGTAGATATCAATAGTATCCATCTCAAAATTAGTTCAAATTTTCTCTCACACCTACTTCTTCCAGGCAAATAGCTCAGTACTTCTCAATATTATGCAATCCAACTTTTTTTTTAAGAACCCAGACTATTTCACACACAAAAAAAAATTAGGTGTAGTTTTGAAATAAGTCAGACCAGTCGGGGCAACAGTCTACTCTCCCAAAATTATAGATCTATCAGTTTATCCAGTCAACAGTCCCCCTAAATCATGGGAAAGTTTCTTTAAAAATGTAACTTAATATTTATGCTTGTTGTAGTCATTTCTTAAGAGTTGAGGTCAGTTGGAAGTCTGATGGATAGATGATTTCCTACAGAGTAAATGAAACAGAGATTTCTTTGCTCCAACTATTTTCTTAGTAAAGTATGCTTTACTCATCTGATTTCATTGCGGAGACAAGCTAGGTTCCTATCTTGCTGTACAGGATGGAAGGATAAGCATTTTTCTACTCAAAGATGATATGATTTTACTATCTAGGATATTTTACAGTTTAAGAGAGGTCTCCAGAAACAGTGGCCATGCTGTTTAAGTATCACTAGAAATAATAGTTTCAAAATAGATTTTCTAAGACCAAAGCCATCATTTTTGAGGACATCTCAAACATTCGGTCAGCCTACAACTATCAAGTTAGATAAGTGTTTCTCAGTGCTATGCTCCGTTGACTCTTTTGAGACCCCATGGACTGTAGCTTGCCAGGCTCCTCTGTCCATGGAATTCTTCAGGCAATGGTACTGGAGTAGGTTGCCATTTCCTACTCCAGGGGATCATCCCAACCCAGGGATGGAACCTGCGACTCCTGCATTGGCAAATAGATCCTTTACCACTGCACCACCTAAAGGAATGCAAAATAAAATTCTTTAAAAATCACATCATAGAAATTATATGAATGTTGGCTTCGCTATCTGGAGTCTGCTTCAACCTCATTCCTGTCCCCCATTCTCTGCATGGGAAATAAAATCCATACCTGGGTAAGCACTGTCATAAAACACCAGTGGTAACTACAGGATAAAATACCACCTGAGTGTGATGAGTGCCACATCACTCTACAAATGGAAGGTTTCAGTTTTGCATCTTCCTGGGCTCTTTTTCAGGAGCTAGGGAGAATTCATGCATTTCCACTTGGCACAGTGCAGCCCAGAGTAGCTCCCCATCCCCTGGTGATGCTAGAGAGGAGCTATGCAATTGTCCAGGAGCCCATTAGACATGGTACATACCTATTTAAATAAAACTGAAAGTCCATAATCATTTATTAAGCATTCAGTGTGCTATGGGGAATAAGTCAATGACCAAAACAAAAAAAAAAGATTCAAGGTTCCAGGAACCACATTGAGGTAAGGAGAGGGTAGGACAAATTGAGAGAGAAGCATTGAAATATATGTATTACCATGTGTGAAATAGATAACTAGTGGGAAGTTGCTGTATAACACAGGGAGCTCAGCCTGGTGCTCTGTGACAACCTAGAGGGATGGAATCAGGGGACATAGGGGTAGGAAAGAGGCTCATGAGGAAGGGGACGTATGTATACTTATGGCTAACTCATGTTATTGTACAGCAGAAACCAATACAATATTGTTAAGCCATTATCGTCCAATTAAAAAAAAATTTTAAAGAGCCCAGACTTGCAATGTTCACCAATAAAACTATTTCTCATTCTCAGTCTCTCCAGAGAGCAAACAATGCTATAATTAAAAAGTGGCTTCCAGGAAGAACAGAAACACAGAATCTGTCTTGAAAATATAGGTGTGATTATAAAAACACTTGCTAGGACTTCAGGAAAGCTTAAGCCTCATGGACCTTTCAAAGACACAAAAGACTTTCCTAGGATCATATTTGCATGTCTCTCAGATATTCACTACTAAGCAATAAACCCTGCTGAGTTACTATCTCTCAGTAGCCACAGAGGGAGCCCAATGTAGAAATGGGCTTATTCTTAAGTGTGATGAGCTTTCCAGGTGGCACTCATGGTAAAGAACCCTCCTGCCAATGCCGGGGACATAGAGATGCTGGTTTGATCCCTGGGTGGGGAAGATCCCCTGGAAAAGGGCATGGCAACCCACTCCAGTATTCTTGCCTGGAGAATCCCATGAAAAGAGGAGCCTGGTGGGCTACAGTCCGTGGGATGGCAAAGAGTTGGGCATGACTGAAGTAACTTAGCAGCACGTACGGCCTAGACAGTAGTAGCTATAGAGCAGTGCCCATCTGCTGACCACTGTCCCTTCAGGGACCTTGCACATGTAAGTCCTTGCCTCAGTCCAAGCGACAAGAGCTGGCACTTAACTATCACTACCACTGCTACTGCCCATTTGGCAGTGGCTGCCAGAGGCACTTCCAAGACCAAAATAGCTACCACCTTCTACCCACCTTTTAATCCAGTGCAAATGAGAAGGTGAGTGTGGAGCTGAGTCACTGCATCTGGTACAATGTATGCAGTGCTTTTAACAGGGCCTGCTGCGTGGTAAGTACTAATTAAAATGTTCGCTCTGGTGGCAGCGGTATTCTATATTCAGTCATTCCAAGAGTTGAGGTCTGGGAGGCCCCAGCTGTTGTGTGCAGTTTCTATTGGCTCTGATTCATGTCACTCACAGTTTGTGGCTCTGTGCTTGGTGACCTTTGATTGTGAGCTCATTGATGGTGGATGTCAGCTTGTGGGGACTGTAATCGATGGTAAATTGGAGTCCTGCCTCCAGAGAGGATTTGTGTTTCCCTCTGCTGGGAGACTGTGCATGTGTGCTCAGTCACTCAGTCCTGTCTGACAGGACTCTTTGCGACTCCATGGACTGTAGCCTGCCAGGCTCCTCTGTCCATAGGATTATTGCAGCAAAAATACTGGAGTGGATTGCCATTTCCTTCTCCAAGGGATCTTTCCATCCAAGGGATCAAACTCACATCTCCCGCATTGGGAAGCGAATTCTTCCCAGGTGGCCAAGTGGTAAAGAATCCACCTGCCAATGCAGGAGACTGAAGTTCAATCTCTGGGTCCAGAAGATCCCCTGGAGAAGGAAATTGCAACCTTGCCTGGGAAATCCCATGGGCAGAGGGGCCTGGTGGGCTACAGTCCGTGGGGTCACAGAAGAGTCAGACATGACCTAGCAACTAAACAAACAAGACAACAACTGACATCATTCTTGTAGTCATGATCTTTTCTGGCTGGTTCCTGTTCTGATTAGCTGGTGTCTATGCCATGTAAGTTGTCAAACATTTTTAATATCACCCCTGTCCATGGATTTAACTCAAACTGGTGGAAGACCAGGAAAATGTGAATAACCTGGAGCCCAGTTTAGCATGCTTTGAGGGCCCTAGATTGTGACCTTGGAGTCAGCCCCTGACTTTGCCACCGACCTTGAACTCTAATTCAGAGGCGCCATTGATCACAATGCTAATGTAAGTGTTTTCCTCTCTGGGAGGAAGACTGAATTTGAGATACGTTTACCTGCTACTGTTTTACCACCGCTCTGGCTCAAGTTCACTTTAGAGGGCATGGGGTAGGGATGGGGGCTGGGAGACACAGAAGGAGCAATTTAGAGATTTCCTTTCCTTACTGGAAATTCAAAAAAAAAAGTGTGTTTAAGTCTGTTTTATCTACAATATTTGTTTTGAGGCAGGAAGACCCTACAAAGTCTATACTCAGCCATGTTGCCCAAAACAGAAATCTGCCTTTTCATTCAACAGAAAACTGTGAGCCTTTGAGGAATGGGGGTCAAGGAACAATAGGAACTGATTCAGTTCAGCTCAGTTACTTAGTTGACTCTTTGCGACGCCATGGACTGCAGCACACCAGGCCTCCCTGTCCATCACCAATTCCTGGAGTATTCAGACTCATCTCCACTGAGTCGGTGATGCCATCCAACCATCTCATCCTCTGTCGTCCCCTTCTCCTCCCACCTTCAATCTTTCCCAGAATCAGGGTCTTTTCCAGTGAGGCAGTTCTTCTCATCAGGTGGCCAAAGTATTGGAGTTTCAGCTTCAACATCAGTCCTTCCAATGAATATTCAGGACTGATTTCCTTTAGGATGGACTGGTTCAATCTCCTGGCAGGCCAAGGGACTCTCAAGAGTCTTCTCCAATACCACAGTTCAAAAGCATCAATTCTTCTGTGCTCAGCTTTCTTTATAGTTCAACTCTCACATCCATACGTGACTACTGGAAAAACCATAGCCTTGACTAGATGGACCTTTGTTGGCAAAGTAATGTCTCTGCTTTTTCATATGCTGTCTAGGTTGATCATAGCTTTTTGTCCAAGGAGCAAGCATCTTTTAATGTTATGGCTGCAGTCACCATCTGCAGTGATTTTGGAGCCCCAAAAAGTAAAGTCTGTCACTGTTTCCATTGTTTCCCCATCTATTTCCCATGAAGTGATGGGACTGGATGCCATGATCTTAGTTTTCTGAATGTTGAGCTTTAACCAAGTTTTTCACTCTTCTCTTTCACTTTCATCAACAGGCTCTTTAGTTCTTCTTCGCTTTCTGCCATAAGGGTGGTATCATCTGAGGTTATTGATATTTCTCTCGGTAATCTTGATTCCAGCTTGTCCTTCATCCAGCCCAGTGTTTCTCATGATGTACCCTGCATATAAGTTAAATAAGTAGGGTGACAATATACAGCTTTGACGTACTCCTTTCCTGATTTGGAACCAGTCTGTTGTTTCATGTCCAGTTCTAACTGTTGCTTCCTGACCTGCATACAGATTTCTCAAGAGACAGGTTAGGTGGTCTTGTAATTCCCATCTCTTGAAGAATTTTCCACAGTTTGTTGTGATCCACACAGTCAAAGGCTTTGGCATAGTCAATAAAGCAGAAATGGATGTTTTTCTGGAACTCTCTTGCCTTTTTGATGATCCAGTGAATGTTGGCAATTTGATCTCTGGTTCTTTTCTTTCCTAAAAACCAATTTGAACATCTGGAAGTTCACAGTTCACATATTGTTGAAGCCTGGTTTGGAGAATTTTGAGCATTGCTCTACTATCGTGTGAGATGAGTGCAATTGTGCGGTAGTTTGAGCATTCTTTGGCATTGCCTTTCTTTGGGATAGGAATGAAACCTGACCTTTTCCAGTCCTGTGGCCACTGCTGCATTTTCCAGATTTGCTGGCATATTGAGTGCAATACTCTCACAGCATCATCTTTTAGTTGAAATAGCTCAACTGGAATTCCATCACCTCCACTAGCTTTGTTCATAGCAATACTTCCTAAGGCCCACTTGACTTACTGACTAAGGTTTTAAAAAGAAAACTGGCAGTAAAGCAACTGATTGGAACACATCTTTTAGGGGTATGAGAATTACAGTCTGCAGAAATGTATGTCAATGGCAATCACAATTTTCCAGGAAAACCTAAATTTCAGTCCAATGGTTCTCACATGCTATTTTTAAAATTATTTTTCAGTTAGATTTTTTTGGCTGTGCTGGGTCTTCTTGGCTATGGGGGCTTGTCTCTAGTTGCAGCGAGCCAGAGCTACTCTCTAGTTGCTGTGAGTGGGCTTCTCATCACAGTGGCTTCTCTTGTTGCAGAGCACAGGCTCTAGGGTGCTCTGGTTTCAGTAGCTGCAGCACGTGCTCTCAGTAGTTGTGGTTCCTGGGCTCTAGAGCACAGGCTTAATAGTTGGGGTGCAAAGGGTTAGTTACTCGGCAGCATGTGGGATCTTCCTGGATCGGTGATCACACTCTTGTTTCCTGCATTAGCAGGTGGATTCTTTACCACTGAGCCACCAGCATAGCCCCTCACCTATGTTATGTATTTGTCAGAGCACTCATTCTGATATGAACTTGACTACATACAATTATTATAGATATGGCCTTCACCATAAATGTGATACATTGGCATTCTAGTTTATTAATCAACCCCTATGAATCTGATTCTTATTAATCAGATAAGAAACACTTAGGCAAGCAAGCCAAACTTCAACCTTGATGACTCCAGCAAAGGGCAAACATTCCCCATGGCAGCCATCAAAGTTCCTTTACAGTCACCTGGAGGCACGCTGAGCTCCCTCTAAGAATCTGATTCCATGAGTCATGCTCCAGAGGCACACCTCAAATTTCTGTTTGCTTTGGAAAACTCAATTACCTTTCCCCAAGAATAGCTCCCATATATGACAGTGAGAATAATTCAAGTTGAGCATTCAAAAACAGTACTGTTGGTATCAGCAGATTTTGTCAACTAATAACATCTGTTAGTTGGCATGAGAAGAAAGATGGCATGTTTCCCTATATAAATAACAAATGTTTGTTTGTTGTTCAAGGAAGAATAACTTGTAAGTGTAACTCCACCCAGCTGTATTGGTTACATTTTAAGCATCCTGGTTGCATTTACAGGTGTGCCTATCTTCAGCAGTGAAGGTTCTTGGAAGAGACTTGAAAGGAGTCCCTTGAGAGGTGGTTGGAATGAACTGGCAACACATAGGCAGGATTTATGTCAGAGACAAAGCCGGCCAGAAGCTCTGATGGATCGAATGGGGTGACAGAACAGAGATAGGAGAAATTCAGGATGAGTACTAAGACTTATACTTAAGCAACTGGGTCGCTGGAGTACCATTAGGTGAGAGCTGGGAGATGGGTGTAGGGATGGGGTGAGCAGAAATATCAAGGTTCAGTGTAAGGCATGTTAAGGTGAACACTCTAGGACAACCAGGTGACTGTGCCAGGTATGCAAAGATCCAAGTCTGAACTCACCTAAGCCACCTGCTATAACAACACAGAACTTCCAGGCCACTCCCTTGAGTCTTCTCAAATAGTTTCCCATTGTTACTATATCAGTTGTCTGTGAACTTGAACATCAGATAAAACTCCATTTGTTGTTGTTATTGTTCAGTTGCTAAGTCATTTCTGATTCTTTGCAACCCCATGGACTGTAGCGTGCCAGGCTTCTCTGTCCACCACTATCTCCCAGAGTTTGCTCAAATTCATGTCCATTGAGTCAGTGATGCTATCTGACCATCACTTCCTCTGCCACCCCTTTTTCCTTTTGCCTTCAATCTTTCCCAACATCAGGGTAATTTTCCAATGAGTCAGCTCTTCAAATCAGGTGGCCAGAGTATTGGTGCTTCAGCTTCAACAACAGTCCTTCCAATGAATATTCAGGGTTGATTCCTTTAGGACTGACTGGTTTGATCTCCTTGCAGTCCAAGGGACTCTCAAGAGTCTTCTCCAGCACCACAATTCAAAATCATCAATTCTTTGGTGCTCAGCCTTCTTTATGATCCAACTCCCACATATGTACATGACTACTGGAAAAACCATAGCCCCTTTGCCATGACAAGGCTGTGATCCATGAAGGAGAAACACCATTAAATGGCTTTTAAAAGCCATCTAAAATGTTTGGCACTTCAGGAAGGTGACTATAGCTGACTGCTTCTACCGCAACACTCCACGTCATTCTTCACAGAAATACTTCCTACCTGATCTAAGGTGGAGTCTGACATCACCCACAGGCCTCTCTGGAGCCCCAGTATTCCTCCTCTGGGGACAGAAGCCTCATCCTCTTCCTCTATCTTTGCATTCTGCACCCTTCACTCCATACCACGCTGCCTCCACTCTCTTCCTGTATATCAGTCACTATTCTGCTCATGGAACAAGAAAGAGAAAGAGAGAACCTGGAACCCTTGCTCACTGATGTTTGAGTTGGATATTGGGAGGAGTGCTATGTCCATGAGGATCCCTGCTAAACCATCCCCTTGACATTTGTTTGCCCACTTTTCTTCCAGGGAAGACTCCCCACTACTCTCTTCCTCATACTCTCTACCCATTCTACTGGTCCCTCTCTCCAGCTGTCTTCCCTCCCCTTCTCCTTTACTTATTTTTTAAATTATTTTTATTTATATAATGAATTTATTTGACTGTCCCAGGTCTTAGTTGCAGCAAGTGGGATCCTAGTTCCCTGACCAGGGATTGAACCCAGGGTCCCTGAATTGGGAGCATGGAGTCTTAACCACTGGACCACCAGGAAAGTCACTCCACAGTACATTTTAATGCTCTCTGGGGAAGTTTATTGTGGACATAGGATTGAGAACCACTATCCTACTTTTTCTCCTTCATCTCTTCAAAGGTATCTCTTGCTACCTTTGAACACCCATGCTACTCTGTTTCTACCTTCAGTCACTCAACTATTTATTTGTTTAGTCACAGGTCCCTTATTGGGTACCAGTGACTACTTGGGGCTCTGGGGATCAGCAAGAAACAAGACTGATGTTTTACATTCTCCTACAGCTTCTCCCAGGAGAAAGCAAAGGCAACCCACTCCAGTACTCTTGCCTGGAAAATCCCATGGATGGGGGAACCTAGTAGGCAGTCCATGGGGTCGCAAAGAGTAGGACACGACTGAGCAACTTCACTTTCACTTTTCACTTTCTATGCGTTGGAGAAAGAAATGGCAACCCACTCCAGTGTTCTTGCCTGGAAAATCCCATGGATGGCCGAGCCTGGTGGGGGGCTGTCTATGGGGTTGTACAGAATTTGGACACAACTGAAGTAACTTAGCAGCAACAGTAGCAGCTTCTCCCCAGCAGAAAGTGAAAGTGTAAGTTGCTCAGACATGTCTGACTCTTTTCAACCCAGGGACTGAACTGTCCATGGAATTCTCCAGGCCAGAACACTGGAGTGAGTAGCTGTTCCCTCCTCCAGGGGATCTTCCTTACCCAGGGATTGAACCCAGACCTCCTGCATTGCAGGTGGATTCTTTATCAGCTGAGCCACAAGGAAGCCCAAGAATACTGGAGTGGGTAGCCTATCCCTTCTCTAGCCAAGCTTCCCAACCCAGGAATTGAACAAGGGTCTCCTGCACTGCAGGATTCTTATCAACTGAGCTATCAGGGACGCCCCTCTTCAGCAGAGGAGGCAGTCAATTAAATGGAATAAGGCACAAATGCAAAAAGCAAAACTTGAAAACTTTTAGAACAAAACAAAGGAGGATATTTTTGTGGCTTTGGACAGGAAGATATTTCTTAAAGAAGACACCAAAGGTATAGACCATAAATAGGAAATGGATTGACTTGATCTCATTTTAAAAGTTAAACTTTTTTCATTAAAAGTGAAATGGCAAGCTTCAAACTGGAATATAATATTTGCAACATACACATTAAAATTGATATTTAAGGACTTCCCTGGTGGTCCAGAGATTAAGACTCTGCACTTCCATTGCAGGGGGAATTTGATCCCTGGTAACTCAGCTGGTAAAGAATTCGCTTTCAATGCAGTAGACCCTGGTTCAATTCCTGGGTTGGGAAGATCCCCTGCAGAAGGGATAGGCTACCCACTCCAGTATTCTGGGCTTCCCTAATGACTCAGCTGGTAAAGAATCTGCCTGCAATGAGGGAGACCTGGCTTCGATGCCTGGATTGGGAAGATTCCCCTAGGGGAGGGCATGGCAACCCACTCCACTATTCTTGCCTGGAGAATCCCCGTAAACCTGGCATGCTGCAGCCCATGGGGTCACAAAGAATTGGACACAACTGAGCAACTAAGCACATAGACATAGACAGAAGGAATTAAGGTCCCACCTGCCACTCAATGGATTAAAAGAAAATTAGTATTCAGATATTATAAATAGAACCCCTACAAATGAATTTTAAAAATAAAAATCAGCAGATAAAATTATAAGCATTTCACAGAAGAACATACCTGGCTAGAAAACATTTGAATAGAAGCTCAACCTCATTAAAAATTTGAAAAATGGGAATTAAGTTATAATAAGATATCATTTTCTACCAAGTTATCAATTTTTTTAAAGTCTGGCTACATCAAATGTTTCCAAGAATATGAAGTGATGAGGATACTGAGACATGAATAAGGGTGTACATATAGATACTATAAACAATCACAATAAAAATACAATTGGTGTATAATAGGTGGAGCAGGAAGTGACTAGGACCCAACAGCAGATGAGACAGGAAAAGGTCCATGAAAGTTGAAATGTAGAAGATGAATAACAGGGAAAACAAAGGCAGGGTGTCCTGCATAGAGGGAGGGTGAGCATGATAACAATTAAAGAGAGGCGTGTGTAAGGGCTAGGTCAGAAGGGCTAGAAACTTTGTCCAGAAGCTTGGACTCTAAGAGTCATGAGAAGCTATTAGGTTGTTCCTTGCAGCACTATATCAATAGCTAGGACATGGAAGCAGTCTAGATGTCTATCAACAGATGAATGGATAAAGAAGCTGTAGTACATATATAGAATAGAATATTACTCAGCCATATAAAAGAACACATTTGAGTCCATTCTAATGAGGTGGTTGAACCTAGAGCCTATTATATGGAGTGAAGTAAGTCGGAAAGAGAAAAACAAATATCATATATTAATGCATATATATGGAATCTAGAAAGATGGTACTGATGAACCTATTTGCAGGGCAGCAATGGAGACACAGACATAAGGAACAGACTTATGGACACAGGCAGGGAGGTGGGTGGAAGGAGAGGGTGGGACAGATGGAGAGTAGCATGGAAGCATATACACTACCCTATGTAAAGTAGATAGCCAATGGGAATTCTCTGTGTGACTCAGAGAACTCAAACTAGTGCTCTGTGACAACCTAGAGGAGTGAGATGGGGTAGGAGTTGGGAGGGAGATTCAAGAGGGTGGGGACATATGTATACCTATGGCTGATTCATGTTGATATATGGCAGAAACCAAGTCAATATTGCAAAGCAATCATCTTTCAATTAAAATAAATAAATTAAAAAATAAACTATTGGAGTTTAAGCTAGGACATGACATTCATTCATTCAACCAAAAAGCTATTGGTACCTTACATAAACCAAATTGAAAAATATTTTCACTCAGTCATGTCCAGCTCTCTCTGACTCCATGGACTGTAGCCCACCAGGCTCTTCTGTCCATGGACTTCTCCAGGCAAAAATACTAGAGTAGGCTGCCATATCCTTCTCCAGGGGATCTTCCCAACCCAGGGATTGAACCTAATCTCCTGCCTTGCAAGCAGACTCTTTACCATCTGAGCCACCAGGGAAGCCCCACATAAAGCTCTGGCTCTATATGACTGCATCTGCTCTGAAAATATCATTCCAGCTATAGGTGGAGAATAAGTTGGAGAGTCACAAGATGAACAGCAGGGAGACCAATGAAGAGGTGAATTAGGGGTTGTCATCTGGACTAGGGAGCAACAGACACACAGGGAGTATATGCACAGAGACCAAAGGTATCTTGGAGGTAGAAGAAGCCAAACAGGTGGTTGATCAGAAGAGGAGCTTAGTGAATGAGGAGAAGAAATCAAGGTAGTACTCCAGGAACCAATGTGGATGATGAGACTTCTGAGGGCTAGAAACATAAGAGAGGGGCACAAGACTTCCCCGGTGGTCCGGTGGTTAAGAATCTGCCTTGCAGTGAAGAGGAAGAAGGTTCGATCCCTGGTCAGGGAATTAAGATCCACATGCCACAGGGCAATTAAGCCCGCACACTGCAATTAGAGAGCTGTAGGCCACAAGGAAAGATCCTGATAACACAACGAAAATCCCACATGCCACAACCAAGAACCCACACAGCCAAACAAATAAATTCAATAATTAAATAAAAATAGGACAAAGGAAAATCAATGTGGTATTGCAGAAGCTAGGGTAGGAGGGGTTTATAGTTGAAGAAGATAAGAAAATAGTCAATAATATGAAATACTCCTGAGAAGTCAAATTTGAAAGGGGAGGGGAAGACTTCCCTGGTGGTTCAATGGATAAGAATCTACCTGCTAGTGCAGCATACATGGGTTCATTCCCTGGTCTGGGAAGATTCCACGTGCTGTGGAGCAACTAAGCCGGAGAGCCATAACTACCAAAGCCTACACACCTAGAGCCCGTGCTCCACAACAAGAGAAGCTACCACAGTGAGAAGCTCATGCACCACAACAAAGACTGGTCCCCCCTTGCTGCAACTAGAGAAAGCCCTGCAGCAACAAAGACTCAGTGCAACCAAAAAATTAAATAAATAATTTTTAAATGGGAGGGGGCAGAAAATTGTCCATCAGCTATGAGCCAAGGATGACCTTCTTGAGAGAAGTTTCCATCTGGGAGGCAGCAAACTGTTGAGGGTTGAAGAGTGGGAGGAGAAGCAAGGGAAGGCACTCTTTCAAGAAAAGTAAAGCAATAGGCATAGAGTAGAGGAAAGATGTTGTCTTCCTTCCAGCCCCAGCCCTCTAATCATCAAATTGGTCCTTCTGATGACCAGGCACCAGCATGAAACTCTCTAGACGCCCTGTCATGAGTCAGATCATTACCTGTCACTGAGGAAATTCCAAGGGTTTCAGAAGCACCCTGCCAGAAATCTGGGACAAAGTTCAGGTAAATTTTTTTATTATATAATAATGAGTCAGGGACTTCCCTGATGGCTCAGTGGATAAGAATCTGCCTTCCAATGCAGGGGACACAGGTTCAATCCCTGGTCCAGGAAAATTTCACATGCCACAGAACAACTAAGCCAGTGTGCCACAACTACTGAAATCTCCACACCCTAGAGTCAGCAAGCTGCAAAGTCCACGCACCTAGGACTTGTGCTCCACAACAAGAGAAGCCACTGCAATGAGAAGCCCAAACACCACAACTTGAGAGTAACTCCTGCTCTCTGCAACTAGAGGAAAGCTTGCACAGAGTGATGAAGACCCAGCACAGCCAAAAATAAATAACAATGAGTCAGGATGTTCAGGACCTGGGGAAAAGAAAGAGCCTATACCACTCCAGGAATAAGAGCATAGTGGGGGTGGGTGGGATGTGGTTGGCAGTGTGGTGGGAGATGCGGAGCAGACTTTCAGATGATGAGATTTATTTTCAAAGACTGAGCATGCGAGTGATGGAACCAGGATATTGTTGCTGTGCACAAACACCAAGGCAAGCTTCATAGGATGACTGAGCAGAATGAGAGCACAATGGGTGGTGGTGGAGCCCATGCACCCAGGTCACAGCCATATGTAAGGCCAAGTGGTTTCTCTCCAACAGCCCCCAGCAGCCCTGACAGACAGGCAGACCATTAATACAACCAGGTAGGAGGTTTTGTCTAGTGAATGCTAGGGAAGAAATGGAGGGGGAAATGGCAACTCACTCCAGTATTTTTGCCATATAATCCCATGGACAGAGGAACCTGGCAGCCTATAGTCCATGGGGTCATCAAGAGTCAGACATGATTGAGCGACTCAACACGCACATGTACGCAAGGAGGGGAAAAGAGGAAGTCTGCTGAGAAGACCGTCAAGGAAATGGTTGCAAAGATGGAGCCTAGAAATTAAACTGGATGGATAAGGAAGCAAAAGCAAAGGGGGAAGATTGAGAAGGGGGGAGTCCGTGGGCTAGAGGTTCTGATAAGGGTGAATAACTGGTGCTCTGAGAGTGTGGGAGTGAGAAAACAGGAATGCTGTAGGCAGAGAACAGGAAGCCTGCATGCATGAATGCTGAAATGGAGCCTTTCTAAGAGACATCCAACCTTGGGGGTGGCCACAGCAAGGCTTCCTCTGCCTGGAGTACTAATTCCTTGTATTCAAGGTGATAATTAAGTGGAAATATTAGTCATTCAGTTGTGTCCAACTCTTTGCGACCTTTTCCAGAGGAATCTTCCCAACCTAGAGATCGAACCTAGGTTACTTGCATTGGAGGTGGATTCTTCACTGCTGAGCCACCAGGGAAGCCCATGTTCCCTGATTAAACCATCTTTAGCCATCTTTGTATTCTTAGTAGTACTGAAAATACTATATGGAAAGTAATGATAACCTTTGGGAAGGGAGGAAGCTAAATTATGAGGGATGTGGGAAACCTCAGGAAGCCCCTGTGCAGTAAGCCTACTTGGGGTTCCATTCAGTCAAAAGTCTCAGGGAACTAATGAGGCAAAGGAGCAGTGATGCACACTGGGGAACAGGATTCCCCAAGTTCACTGCAGCCCCAGGTCAACTGAGCTTTTTAAGATAAACTGTTGCCAGTTAACGTTTTCCAGTCTTAAAGCACACATACTCACTCATACTGCTTCCCAGGTGGCTCTAGTGATAAAGAACCCACCTGCCAATGCAAGAGACTTAAGAGATGTGGGTTCAATCCCGGGTCAGGAAGATCCCCTGGAGGAGGGCATGGCAACCCACTCCAGTATTCTTGCTTGGAGAATCCCTTGGACAGAGGAGCCTGGTGGGCTACAGTCCACAGGATCGCAAAGAGTCAGACACAACTGAAGCAACTTAGCACAGCACAGTTCTCACGCACAACCAACAGTCCCTGGTTGGATTATCTCTACAGTCAGAGATTTAATGGCAGCAGTGGAAATGAGGTCACTCTCATAAGGAAGGGACAATCTCTCATTAGGAAGGGAATGACATCTACAGACAGGACAAGGAAGGCAGCACTGTATCTGATGCCCTCCTTGGTCTTTTCAACTCACTCACTGAGTGCCTCCTGGAATCCTTTATTCAGTGATAACTCAGCCGGCTCATTGAGTGCTTGCCCTAAGCAAGGTGTCACAGGAGAAGGCGAGGTGGACAATTTTGTCATGACCCCCTAGGAGCTTACAGACTGATGTGGAGGGTCAGCTATGTCCCCAAACCGTCACACCCAAAGTGGCTCCCTAGTAACCAAGAAGGACGCTTGTCACCTGGGGAGATTAAGTTGAAAGGTTCGGTTCTGGGTATTCATGTGACAAGTTTGTTTGCTTGTTTGTTAGCTTTCTCATGACTTAGAACTTAAAAGAAGTCAGAGGAAATCTCCCTGTCCTGTGACAAGAGGAGCCTGAGGTGAATCCAATCATACTCTTGATACTTATAATGTCTCCTAGGAAATCACCCTCTGGAAAGAAAGAGTTAAGGAACTTGCTGGAATTCACAGAAAGCAGCCAGCTCCTGAGAGTTGGGTATCTACAAGATAATGTTAAGAGCTGAGTGGTCTGACAAAACCATATGTGCTCAGCCGGCCTGGCTGCTGTGGATTCAGAGGAAACATTGAGAATGTATTCCCTTTTCCCTCTGTCTCAACTCACACTGGGCTAGTCTCCTTGTCAACAAAGTCATTTATAAAAAAGACAACAAGCAGGGCTTCCCTGATGGTCTCGAGATAAAGAAACCATCTGCCTATGCAGGAGACACAGGTTCGATCCCTGATCCTGGAAGATCCCACATGCCTCGGAGCAACTGAGCCCATGTGCCATGACTACTGAGCCACATGCCCTAGAGCTTATCCCCTGAAATAAGTCCACCCGCCCCTGCAACAAGAGAAAGCCCTCCAGCAGCAATGAAGACACAGTGCAGCCAAAAATAAGTTAATTAAATTTTTTTAAAAAGACAACAGGCAGGGGACTGATTTCAAGTGGCAGGAACTGTGTAAAGAACGTGGCCCCTGGCTGACACTGAGATTTCAGAGTCCTGGGGTTTCCCGGGGGGCACAGTAGAGTGCCTCATGCTCTCTCCATCTGAGCATACAGCGTGGGTGGGAGGATCTTGAGCCAGAAGTTGGGTACCTGCATGGGAGTCTGTGCTTTGCTGGATCAGCTGGACCCTGGGCCAGGCTGGTCCCTGGGCCATAGGCTGCCCTGGGGAGCTCAGGAGGAGATGTCTGATCAGGACATTATAGGGCCTTAAGCCCCTGTGAGGTAGGACCCTATTGGGTAAGGTCACTCTCTGGACTGAGCAAGCAATTTTAGAAGGAACTCCCATGCGGAACTGAGAGAGGCAGGGAAACTTGCCCCATCAGCCAAAGTAGTACAGTCTCCCTGGCAGGACGCAGGGACATGAGCCACCCACTCAGAAGCACTGAATTGAATGACACTAACTTTCCAGGGCCTGCATTCTTTGGAGAAGGAGGAGTAAGACCTAAACAGAACCCAGAGAGAATCAGCCATCCGGAACTTGCAAAGGATGGTCTGATCAATCCTCAGTTGATCAGCAATTGTTCATCACATACCCTGGCCTGGGCACATAATGCGAATACAACTGGTTTCGATCGTCAGTAAACAGCAAATTCTAAACCAGTCCATCCTAAAGGAAATCTATCCTGAATATTCATTGGAAGGACTGATGCTGCAGCTGAAGCTCCAATACTTTGGCCACCTGATGCGAAGAGCTGACTCACTGGAAAAGACCCTGATGCTGGAAAAGATTGAGAGCAGGAGGAGAAGGGGGTGACAGAGGATGAGATGCTTAGATGGCATCATTGGCTCGGTGGATATGAGTTTGAGCAAACTCTGGGAGACAGTGAAGGTCAGGAAAGCCTGGCATGCTGCAGTCCATGAGATCACAAAGAGTAGGACACAACTGAGCAACTGGACCACAACAACAAATTTTGCATTGGGGTACAGTTGATTAACAATGTTGTGATAATTTCAGGTGCACATCAAAGGGATTCAGACATACATATACATATATCCATTGTCCCCCAGACTCCCCTTCCATCCAGGCTGCCAAATAATGTGGAGCAGAATGCCCTGTGCTATACAGTTTCTCCAGACACCATATTGCCAAGGCCAGCCCTGCTCTTCCTCACAGTCTCTTGTCCAGAGTGAGGGGATGCTCACCCCAATCCTTTCCTGGCATTCTTGAGTCCTCAGCCCTGCCCTGCACTAAATGACCCTTCCCACCAAAGCCCACAAGTCCCCCCAAAGCAGCCCAGCATGCAGCCTGGAGCATACGCAGCCCACAGAGAGCTGGACGGTGTTTCTCTCCATCCTCTGGCCTGACTGTGCCCCTGAGTGTGGACAGGAAAGGAAGATGACAGCTTCATGACAGTTTATATCTGCCCTGGCACTGCCATATTCCATCTTAAATTGTGGGCATTTGCAAAAACTCCTTGAGAACAGCCATCATGTCTTGTGTAGTTGTGTTATCCTTCCTCTATGCATACACACACAAACACACATCAGACTGGGTACCTGGTGTGTTGAATGAATGATGGACATTACCTTACCTGTCCTGACTTGACCTAACCTTTCTCACCCCAACCTGTCATCAGCTCTGATTTCATTTTCCTAGAATTCCTGCATTTTCAGAGGAATTTGAACAGCCCTCAAGAAACACTTCAAATTTGTCCTATTGGAGAAATTGGAGCATCTTTCCAGAAATTTGCCTCCAAGGTATTTCTGGTGAGACCCAGATCACCTGTTTGTGGTTATGGGGGGAGCTCCCATCACCTGCCTGTCCTAAAACTAACTTCATAAAAGGGTCAGAGTTCCCCAGAGAAGCAGGTGGGCCCTGCTCTGACACAACACCAACCAGTAAGGTGTACACTGTGCTTTCAGGGTAGGAGCTATGCTCCTCCAAGAGGGTAACACCCCTGACTGGGCCCAGAACCACTCTCCCGCTCTAAGAGTCTAGGGGGCCTATTTGTTGCTGAAGAGTTCATTCTGTTCTGGACACTGTGCTTCTGATGAATCTCTTGCTTTTCATGCAAGGAGAGTCTTTTCTAAGGAAACACTTCCCCATTAGAGGAAGCTAGTACAAGATGGAAGCAATGAGAGTGGCACAGTGTGATCACTCCTGAATTTCATGCATTTGGTCAACCAACATTTGTGGAGCACCATCATGTGCCAGGCACAGAGGTCAAAGCTGTAATAATCCCAAGCCTGCAACAGGTACATTAATAATAAGGGACTAAATAGATGGCATCACCAACTCAATGGACATGAGTTTGAGCAAGCTCCAGGAGTTGGTGATGGACAGGGAAGCCTCATGTGCTGCAGTCCATGGGGCCGCAAAGAGTTGGACATGACTGAGCAACTGAACTAAACTGAAATGTCCATCAACAGATCAATGGATAGAGAAGATGTGGTACATATGTACAATGGAATATTACTTAGCCATAAAAAGGAAGGAAACTTAGTTATTTGTAGAGATGTGGATGAACTTAGAGTTTGTCATATATGATGAAGTCAGAAAGAAAAAAATACAGTATGTTAACACATATATGTGGAATCTAGAAAAAATGGTATGTGCATGCTAAGTTGCTTTGGTTGTGTCTGATTCTTTTCAAACCTATGACCCGTAAGCCGCCAGGCTCCTCTGTCCATGGGATTCTCCAGGCAAGAAAACTGGAGTTGGTTTCCATGCCCTCCTTCAGGGGATCTTCCTGACCCAGAGATTGAACCTACGTCTCTTATGTCTCCTGCATTGACAAGCAGGTTCTTTACCCTTGCACCACCTGGGAATCCCATAGGAAAAAGTGGTATAGGTGACCTTATTTGTAAAGCAGAAATAGAGATACAGATGTAGAAAACAGACATGTGGACATGGGGGAAAGAGGGAGGATGGGATGAACTGGGAGAGTAGGATTGACATATATATACTACCATTGTATATATAGCTAGTGGGAACAGATGGCTAGTGGGAAGCTGCTCTATAGCACAGGGAGCTTAGCTCAGTACTCTGTGATGACCCAGAGGGATGGGGTCAGGGGGACAGGGTGAGATAGGCCCAAGAGGGAGGGGATACATATATGTACACATATAGCTGACTCACTTCATTGTACAACGAAAACTAAAGAACACAGTAAAGCAATTATGCATGTGTTAGTCACTCAGTTGTGCCCAACTTTTTGCAACCTCATGGACTGCAGCCCACCAGCTCCTCTGTCCATGGGATTCTCCAGGCAAGAATACTGGAGTGGGTTTGCATTCTCTTCTCCAGGAGATCTTCCCAATCCAGGGATAGAACTTGCATCGCAGGCAGATTCTTTACCATCTGAGTCACCAAGGAAGCTCCAAAAGCAATTATACTCCAATAATAAAAAGAAAACATAGTAAGGGAGACAAGCAAGTAAACCACAATGAAGGAGGTCTGCAGAGGGCATTAGAGGCACATCATAAGCAAGAAGGGTGCCAACCACCCAACTTGGGAGGAGACTTGTCATGGAGGAGGCAAAGCTTGAGCCTTAAGGACCAGGGTTTTGCCAAACTCCAAATAGGAGAAGGAGATGTCAGGCCAGAAAAAATAGGTTGTACCAAAGCCCAGAAAGGTCATCACTTTCAAGGGACTGCAAATAGTTTGGAAGGGCTCAAGCATGGGCCCAGAGAGGAAATCAAAAGACTCCATGATGGGACTTGTTTGCCCAGCTCAGGAACGAGGACTCATCCACAAAGGGGATAGGAAGCCAATGACAGGATTGAAACAAGGGCTTGTGTCCCAGATTTGTTTAGTGATCTCTGTGGCTGGTGTGTGGGGAATGGATGAATGAAATTTCTACTGCAGAAAGTGAACCAATTAGGACATGATTGAAATGACCTAGGTGAGAAGGGAGGAAGACTTGAACTGTAATGAGGTATGGGGATGAAGAGAGATCTACAGACCCCAGGCATTTAGGAAGCACTCAAGAAAGACCCTTTCTATGAACCGATGGTGAGTCACGAATGGAGGGATGGGTGAGTCCTTGGATGGTGATGAGCGGGATACTTTCTGATTGAATGCCTTTTTCAGTGAGAGAGGAAGCAGGGAAAGGGAGTGGAGGGCTTCCTCTTTTCATTCTAAATATTTTTGAATTATTTGAAAATCTTAAAATGAGCATATGTATTAACAAAGGACCTCCTAGTTGGTGCTAGTGGTAAAGAACCCATCTACCAAGGCAGGAGATGTAAGAGATGCAGGTTTAATTCCTGTGTCAGGAAGATCCCCTGGAGAAGGGAATGGCAACCCACTCCAGTGTTCTTGCCTGGAGAATTCCATGGACAGAGGAGCCTTGCAGGCTACAGTCCACAGGGTTACAAAGAGTCAGACACGACTAAAGCGACTTAACGCACACATATATTAACAAAAAGCCCAACAAAGGGATTGGTGTGGGTTTTTTTAGTATTTCTTTATTTATTTTTGGCTGTATTAGTTCTTAGTTGTCACACGTGGGCTCTCCAGTTGTGATGTACAGGCTCACTAGCCGCGAGGCATGTGGAATCTTAGCTCCTGGACCAGGGATCAAACCAACATACCCTGCATTGGAAGGCAGATTCTCAACCACTGGACCACCAGGGAAGTCTCAAAGATAATGGGACTAGTTCTAGCATATAACTTTCTGCCTGTGCACATCATCAATTAACTTTGATCATTTCTAGAACAGCCATGTCAAACATCACTCTATAAAAACCTAGTTTGAAAAACGGGTTCTATGTGACAGTTCCACTGATGCTTTAAAGGGAGATGTTGAAAGATTTTCTAGCCTTCTGATATTAGGGAGAGAAAGAAACTCCAAGTCAGAGGTTGGTGAATTCTGTAATATTTATCCACTGTATTGAAGTTTGGGCAGAATGTTATAACACCTTTACACAATCAGACATCCTCGTTCAGTAGTTAGGGTAGATAATCACCCAGAGTTTGGGTACTAGACTTAACCAGTACACCCAATAAATCCTGAGTGACCTTGCTGAGAAGTTCCTCTCCCAGAAAACAGAAAACTCAGTTCTAGCCAATTCGGAGAAAATGAGTCAAGAAGTGAAATTAAGTAAGCCATAGAAGGAAGTGGCCAAATCACCTTTGATTATGTAACAACCAGCAAGTAGAATACACAACAGAGAGTTTAGGAGAAATGCATTTATCACAGATTTTAGGAGAGAAGTATTTTTTAGCAGCATTTTTTTTAAAGGCGTAAGATTCTGGGGGTAGAAACCCTAAAGGGATTGTTCTGACAGAGCTATAGCAAAGTCTTAAGGGAAAAGGATAGGACTGAGGAAATCAGGCAACACAGCGGCTAGAGCAGGTGAGAAAGTGAAGGAGAATAAGGAAGATACTCAGAAAAGGGAAGAGGGAGAACTGAGAACCCAGCTGGAAAGTCCCTGTGCTGCCCTGAGAGAAAGAGAAAGACACAAACTCACACAACTTGTCACAGGTGGGAAAAGGAGGGAAGAGTCCAGCCTAACCCTACCAGGCCAGTGTAGAAACACTTAGGGGCAAACACGTGATCTGCCAGGACGACATTGTTTGGAACATAACCGGATTATTGAGAAAGGAGCCTAAAGATGGACACCATGGACATCACAGGAGTGGGGCAAGAAGTGTTCACAACAATAAATTAAGAGGTTAAAAAAAAGGATAGGGTTTGGGTTCAGCAAACCCATATCTGAATCATGATTTCGACACTTGGTAGTGGTTTGGTCTTAGATAAATTACTTTTGTTAGCCTCAGTTTCCCTATAATGTGAAATGGATCAGTACTGTTTACCTTAAAGTTCAAAGGTAAACAGTGAAGACTAAATAAGATAATGAGATAAAGGTGCCTGGTACTTCAGTTCAGTTCAGTTCAGTCACTCAGTCGTGTCCAATTCTTTGCAACCCCATGGACTGCAGCACGCCAAGCTTCCCTGTCCATCACCAGCTCCCAGAGCTTACTCAAACTCATGTCCATCGAGTTGGTGATGCCATCCAACCATCTCATCCTCTGTAGGTGCCCAATAAAAGACAGCTTTTCCCCCCCTCTTTTTCCCATTGACTTTTTATTTTTGAGTTATAGTTGCTATAAAATATTATATATTACAGATGTGCAATAGACTGTCACAATTTTTGAAGGTTGTACTCCATTTATGGGCTTCTCTGGTGGCTCAATGGTAAAGAATTCACCTGCAATGTGGGAGACTCAGGTTTGATCCCTGGGTCGGGAAGATCCCCTGGAGAAGGAAATGGCAACCCACTCTAGTATTCTTGCCTGGGAAACCCCAGGACAGAGGAGCCTGGCGGTCTATAGTCCATGGGATGGCAAAAGAGTCAGACATGACTGAGTGACTAAATGACAACAATAACACTATTTATGGTTATTTATAAAATATTGGCTACATTCCCTGTGCTGTACAATATATCTTTGTAGCATATTTAATATCTAATAATTTGTAACTCTTACTTCCCCACCCTGATACTATCACTCCCTCTTCATCTCTCCTCACTGGTAACCATTATTTTGTTCTCTATATCTGTGAGTTCACTTCTTTTTTTTGCTATATTCACTAGTTTGCTTTTTTATTTTTTGGTTACACCATGCATCATGCATGATCTTAGTTTATTTGCTGACCAGGGATCCAACCCACGTCCTCTGCAGTGGAAGTATGGAATCTTAATCACTTGGCCACCCAGGAAGTCCCAGATTCCACATTTAATTGACTGTAAACAGTATTTGCGTTTCTCTATCTGACTTATCTCACTAAGCATTCAGTTCAGTTCAGTTCAGTTGCTCAGTCATGTGACTCTGCGACCCCATGGACTGCGGCATGCCAGTCTTCCCTGTCCATCACCAACTCCTGAAGTTTACTCAAGCTAATATCCATTGAGTAGGTGATGCCATGCAACTATTTCATCCTCTGTTGTCCCCTTCTCCTCCTGCCCTCAATCTTTCCCAGCATCAGGGTCTTTTCCAATGAGTCAGTTCTTCGAGTCAGGTGGCCAAAGTATTGGAGTCTCAGCTTCAACATCAGTCCTTCCAATGAACATCCAGGACTGATTTCCTTTAGGATGGACTGGTTGGATCTCCTTGAAGTCCAAGGGACTCTCAAGAGCCTTCTCCAACACCATAGTTCAAAAGCATCAATTCTTCAGTGCTCAGCTTTCTTTATAGTTCAACTCTCAGATCCATACATGACTACTGGAAAAACCACATCCTTGACTAGACTGATCTATTTTGGCAAAGTAATGTCTCTGCTTCTTAATATGCTGTCTAGGTTGGTCATAACTTTCCTTCCAAGGAGTAAGCATCTTAATTTCATGGCTGCAGTCACCATCTGCATTGATTTTGAAGCCCCCCAAATTAAGTCTGACACTGTTTCCACTGTTTCCCCATCTATTTGCCGTAAAGTGATGGGACCGGATGCCACGATCTTAGTTTTCTGAATGTTGAGCTTTAAGCCAACTTTTTCACTCTCCTCTTTCAATCTCATCAAGAGGCTCTTTAGTTTTTCTTCGCTTTCTGCCATAAAAGTGGTGTCATCTGCATATCTGAGTTTATTGATATTTCTCCCAGCAGTCTTTTTTTATCAATAATTACTTTTTTTTAAAATTTTTCTTTATTTTATTGTGTTTCCCAGCAGTCTTGATTCCAGCTTGTGCTTCATCCAGCGCAGCATTTCTCATGATGTACTCTGCATAGAAGTTAAATAAGCAGGATGACAATATACAGCCTTGACACACTCCTTTTCCTATTTGGAACCAGTCTGTTGTTCCACGTCCAGTGCTAACTGTTGCTTCCTGGCCTACATACAGATTTCTCAAGAGGCAGGTCAGATTGCCTGGAATTCCCATCTCTTGAAGAATTTTCCACAGTTTGTTGTGATCCACACAGTCAAAGGCTTTGGCATAGTCAATAAAGCAGAAATCGATGTTTTTAAAGTACCATCTCTAAATCTGTATACAATAAAAATCGTGTAATACAATGGTATATGACAGGGACGCTCATTCTTCAGTCTACAGGCCATACCCAGTTAAGCCCATCTGTTTACATATTACCCATAGCTGCTTTCTCACAACAATGGTAGAGTTGAGTAGTACAACAAAACCTTGAATACTTGCTACCTGGCTGTTTCTACAGAATGTTTCCAGACCCCTGGTATAAGTTGTATCAGAGGCTTATGTTTATGTCCAGTTCTCCTGTACCCATTATGTGTGCAAAGAGAAATAGAACACAAAGTCCTGGTATCCATCTCACCCACTCATGGTTTTTCTGCTAAATCTAAAGGAAGGGCAAGTTTTCACTGGGTTCTCAGAGGTGAAATAAGATCTCAGCCTATAGGGAGAGTCCACTGGAGACCATATACCTCACTGAATTGAGCCTCCTGCTTAAATATCTAAGCCCTCCTTGTTCTAGATCTGGAGAGAGGATAGAGCATTCCTGGAGTCTGTCCCCTCTCTGAGTACTTGGGTCCAAGGGGCTAGGAAGCAGACCCAACTAAGATGATGCTCTGAGAAGAACAGAGTTCTCAAAACTAAAAATCAAACTTCCCAATCCCAAATAATACCCAGTGCAGAAGGAAAAGGAGTCATGTATCCATGGTGACAGGTGTGGCTATACAAGACATCATTTACACTTTCAGATAACAGAAAGACTTACGGAAATAATGGAAAGAAAATGACAGATTCTTAGGAACAATGTGAAAAAGTCAATGCTGAGGATGAGAAGGGACTTGGGAAAGATGGTAGGGTTGATCACAGCCTCCAACATAGAGCAGACATCACTACATGTATCATGACAATATAAGAACTAACCCATGATTATTTTGCCTGTCTTCTTGTTCAAACTGAGTGAAGACCATTTGGGTGAGACCAACCTTAATAACAGAGGCTAGATGCCCAAGATGAGGCATAAGATGGTACCAAGGCACACACTGCTCTGAGTAAGGCCAGGGTCCTCTCTCAGAGGAATGACTTGGCAGGGTAGCAGGCAACTTTGAGCTGAGAAGAGCTTGGGTGACTCAACAGTTGAAGAATCCCCCGAAAGCTGAAGCTCCCTATGACATCCAGGATTGCCAATATCCTACTTCTGCTTGGTCCATTCCTGGGTTGTCTGCATCTCCATCCCCATCGTCATCACTTCCAGGCCCTCTCTCTTTGCAACTACATCTGTAATGAGATGTTTTCTGCTTATTGGGGACCGGAAGGAAGTGCTGGGGCCTGAGTTGTCCTTTTGGAAAGACGGTTTTTAATACAGGCGTTGTGCAATCTGTGTACTTGACACAATAAGAAGTTTCACTTCCTGAGATGGACAGGATGCTGCCAGGTTTTGTGTCCAAGCCACAGGGTCGGGAGGAGACAGGGCAGAACTGTAGAGATTACTACATCAAGGGGCATTGCCCCATGGCTCCAAAATTTCCCTTGAGCAGAAAGAATGAAGGCTCATGCACCCTGGATACTGGTGGATGAAGAAGATGGAAAAGTAGTTTCATTCTTGATCTCTATCTCAAGTCCCAGAAACAGAACAGATTCATTTAGAAATGATGCTTGAGTCCCTTGCCTACTTCTCTTACTGCCACTGGTTTTCATCTTCCTTTACTCGGCTTCTAATCACATCACCAATTCTGATTCCCTGTCAGGAGAACCCACAGAGCTACCAGACCACCAGGTCCCCAGAATAAAGAGTCTGAGGAAGGTGGTAGTTCTTTCAATGAGACTTGAGGACCAAGGGTTCATTTCCAGAGCGAATTCTATGATGCCAAAACAGAGTATGCAGAACCAGATCTCCAGTTTTATGAGGGCTTAGACTTAGGAAATGACTACAGATTCCCAAACCCACAAGAAATGGATGTATTGAACAGGTTGCAACTTATAGATTCCATGTGGAACATACAACATTCTGAAGATGGGTTTCTTGTATCTGCCTTCCTGATATCAAGATCTGTCCATGGGATTTCCCAGGGAAGAATACTGGAATGGGTTGCCATTTCCTCCTCCAGGGGATCTTCCCAAACCGAGGATCAAACCCATGTCTCCTGCATTAGCAGGCAGATTTCTTACCCCGGAGCCACCTGGGAACCTCAATATCAAGATACTGGGGGCCCAATCAGAAGGCTGGCTGATGAAACCATTATATAATCCTTGCCCGTGGGAAAGTCTATTTCCCTCCTGCCTATGAAAGTCAAAAACTCTCTCCCATGAACCATGCTGAGCAGGCCCAGGACTTGGCACAAGTCCTTATTTGAGTGAAAATACTGTTAAATTCCTGCTCACTGGTTCAGGCAGCAAAGTTTTACTGCCAGAACTTGCATATCACACAGTGTGCTTGTTCCAGCTCTAAGAGTTCACAAGCTCCTAAGGGAACCTGGTAAGCGAGCCAGGTTCCAATTCAGTGCCATAATAAGTGCTGTAGGGTTTCGCTGGTGGCTCAGCGGTAATTTTGCCTGCCACTGAAGAAGACACAGGTTCAATCCCTCATCAGGGAAGATCACACATGACACAGAGCAACTGAATCCGTGAGCCACAACTATTGAACCTGTGCTCTAGAGCCTGGAAACTGCAACTACTGAGCCGGTGTGCTGCATCTACCTAAGCCTGAGTTCCCTAGAGCCTGTGCTCTGCAACAACAGAAGCCTGTGCACCAAATCTAGAGAATAGGTCCCTGCTCACCAAAGCTAGAGAAAGCCCATGCACAGCAATGAAGATCCAACACAACCAAAAATAAATACATAATAAAATTAGTTTTTAAATGTGCTATAAGTGACAAAGTGTGTAGAGAAGGCATCATTCCTAGACTCCACACACCAGTTTTGACCTGATTATTTATTCATTCGTTCTTCCAGGGCTACCCTGGAAGAATACACATATAGTAAATGTATATGTGTATATGTATGTAAGCTTATGGATGGTTAAACTTTTTGCTATATGTATATACACACACACACACACACACACACACACACACACACACACACATAAAATCATCAAGTTGTGTACCTTATCCTGTACTTAGTCGCTCAATCATGACTGACTCTTTGCAACCCCATGGACCGTACCCCACCAGGCTCTTCTGTCCATGGAATTTTCCAGGCAAGAATACTGGAGTGAGTTGCCATTTCCTTCTCCAGGGGATCACCCCAATCCAGGGATCGAAACTACATCTCCTGCATCTCCTGAATTGCAGGTGGATTGTTTATCTCTGAGCCATCTGGGAAGCCCCTGTTGAACGCCTTAAACTTATACAATGTTACTGTAAATTGCACTGTGATAAAGCTAGAGGAAAAAAAGGTCTAATGTCTAATAACTTATGGAGCTACCAACAGATATAGTCTCAGCTGAATATTCTTATTTTGAAATTTTTTGCTCTTCAGACTTAACAGAAAAAAAAATTCTGTTAGGTAAAAACCACCTCTGCAGTTTTTTTGTAGCCCCACCATAAGGCATGCGGGATCTTAGTTCCCCAACCAAGGATCAGACCTAACCCTGCTGCAGTGGAAGCACAGAGTCTTAATCACTGGACCTCCAGAAAAGACCCTAATGTCTCTGCATCTTAAAAAGGGAATGTGATTATGAAACTTATTCACAATCTTTTCAAACAGGTTCTCAATCCAAGCTCGTTTCACTTTCCATCAAATATTGATGCTGATTCCATATGCAATTGGTTAAGATACCAGCACCTGGTCAGAATGGGTTGGGTGAGCTTGTCTCCAAGGTTCCTCCAGCTCCATCTGAAGCCTGCACCCCTGCACAACTGTGTTTTCCCTGCCTTATCCTAGCAAGATCAAACTTCTCCCCAGAGGCTTCAGTAATTGACCCAGAGCCTCCAAGGTAGAAAACAGCATGATGGGTTCAGAATTCGCAGGGTTACTGTCACTTCCCTATGCTCACTTATCCATCTCCAAGTGAGAAGTTTCCTAAACTTAAGTGCAAGGAGTGAGTGAGCATTTTCTTGTGTGTGACTCTGTGTGTCCTCCACTTTGTCCCCAGAGATCCAAAATGAAAACATCCTTATAACCTAGGAAAACCCGCTATTTTGGTTTGACATCATCTGTACAATAGTTGTCAGAAAAACCAACATATTATTTGCATAATGACACATTTGGAAGAATGTGTCACAGTTTGCTACCACTTGCCCTCCCAAGAACTGGAGAATTATTTCTCTCCTAGAAGTTACCATCAATCCTCTTTTTTGCTTTTTAACTTGGTTGTGAAATCAGTTAACCAAAGGGGAAATCTCTCAGCTCTCCACTTCTGCTTTTGAAGGCCATAAAATAGTGTAGGAGAAACCAGCAGACAGTATACCCGCTTGGAGGCACAGCAAGCCACCCAGGGATTCTATTCTCTCCAGCCAACCTTCATTGCCCAGGTACCACTTTAATTCTTCCTCTGACTAGGTCTTAAGGGAGTCTCTCTCACTCTCTCTCTCTTTTTCTGTCTTCCTCCCTCTCTCTACCTGACAGCTGAGCTTTCTGCAAAACTGTCAGCTGTATCATAATGCCATAACTTTCAAAATAATAAGGGAATTAATATCACTTATCTAGCAGCTGGCATCTGAGAGCTCGGGATCCTAGCTCTGCCCCAGATCACCTTAGAGATCTGCTCCTGATTTGGGCTTGGTTTAGTAAATGCTTTACTCTGGACCCCTGTGGCTCAGCTGGTAAAGAATCCGCCTGCAATGCAAGAGACCTGGGTTCAATCTCTGGGTTGGGAAGATCCCCTGGAGAAGGAAAAGGCTACTCACTCCAGTATTCTGGCCTTGAGAATTGCGAAGAGTCAGACACAGCTGAGTGACTTTCACTTACTCTGAACCCAAAGGATGACTTTCATGCATTCACTCATTCATTCAAAAATGGCTTCTTTGCCTGCTTGCCAGGTACAAGATGCTGAGGGCAATTCACACGTAAAGAAGGCAGCCCTCATGGGGACTGGCATGGCAAATGGTCACTCATTTTTCTCCTCTTTGCACAGGTTTCTGAAGCAGCCATGGCAACCGTACCTGAACCCATCAACGAAATGATGGCTTACTACAGGTCAGTGGGAAAATTGATACCAATTGTGTGAGCAGGGCTTTTCTCTCCAGAGTGGATTTTTATATGTGCTTAGAGACCAGATTCACCTCCCAAACTGCCTCTTACAGTGGTAAGCAGGGTTCCAAGTCAACTAGGTTTAAGGACTGATGTCCCACTGCAAGTCCAGCCATGGCACCCCTAAGCCACCCAGATGCTGCTTCAGGGGCTTCCTGCAGATGGAAATAGGAAAGAAAGATTGTATTCCAAGAGTACAATCCAGGGGATCCCTTGGAAGATTTGGCTTAACTGAGAAGGAAAGCTCAGATTTTCACCGAGCTGGAAGTAAGGTCTCAGGATACAACAGAGAGCTCAGAGAGCAATGGTTACCTGCCCTCCTCCTGTGCTGTCCCATGTATATTACCATGGCAACCGCCTGCTTCAGGCAGCCCTAAGGAATATGTTGTTTGCAGTTTCCTATTGCCCAGCTTCCCAGGTGGCTCAGTGGGTAAAGAATCTACCTGCAATGCAAGAGGCTCAGCAGACATGGGTTCAATCCCTGGGGCCAGAAGATGCCCTGGATGAGGGTGTGGCAATACTCCAGTATTCTTGCCTGGAGAATCCCCTGGACAGAGGAACCTGGTGGGCTACAGTCCACAGGATTGCAAAGAGTAAGACACAACTGAAGCAACTTAGCACACATGCATTGATGGTGAAGATTATCAATTGGGGAAGAAAAGCTAACCTTGTCCAGGAAATGTAATTGAGCAATGTCTCTGTTTTTATTACAGTGACGAGAATGAGCTGTTATTTGAGGCTGATGGCCCCAAACAGATGAAGGTGAGTCCATGGGCTTTGATCCCAACATGTTGAGGGGCTCTGACATAGGAAAGACTCAAGGGAAGTCTTGAACAAATCTTGCCGGCTTGTTCCTATGGAATTTTGTGATGGAATGACTTTCTCCTCTTCCAGTGAGACAAATGGAAGCTGGCCACTCTGCAACTCCCACGCCACCAGTGTTTCACTGAGGCTTGGTGATGCCGGCCACGCTTGCAAAGGCTTTTAGAAGGGGAATTTTAGTAGAGATAGTGCTTGCTGTCTTGTGTTAAGAAGACATTTCAGGCTTCCAAGCAAATTCTTCTTTTAGGAGAGGTGTTCAGCTCTAAAAGTGATGAAGCTACATTAATCACTTGTACTGAACCTGACCCAGAGAAGGTGACCTTGAGAATGAACATGTCTGTCTCCTTTAAGGGTGGGATTGTTTTTGCTCCCTGGAGTGGAGCTTAAGGACAACAAGTCATGATGTAAACAAAAGTTGAGTTTGGGAGTTACGAGAAAATTATTCACTTACCATTGGATCTTGAACAAGTCGTTTTACCCCTTTGATCCTTGTCTAAATAATAAGCATCATAAGCAGCATGATGCCCAAGACCTTAGCATCCTGCAACCCTTGGCTCTGAGATATTAACAGCAGGAGCTAAGTTTACCCAGCAGAGGAGTGTTTCTTTGTGTATGTGTGCTTACTCACTCAGTAGTGTCTGATGATTTGTGACCCAGAGAGCATTGTTGACCCTCCAGCTGTCCCTCCTTTTCTGTAAGTGTAATAACTTCCGTAATCTAATAACCCTCTCAGGTAGTCCAGCCATCAGCCTACCTAGTGCAGTTGTACCAGTTAGCAGACACTTGTTCTCTCGGATGTTTTTACTTCGTGACAACCTCCTCCAGCCTTATCAAGCATTCCCATCTTGCTAAAAGTTCCTTTCTTTAAAGGTTTTAAAACCAGCATAACTGGTTTTCTCCAGCCCTAGGTGGAGCCCAGTTTCTCTGTCCAGCCCTCCCTCCCACAGTCTCTTGCAGCTTTCTGGCTCTCTCTCTCAAGGGGCCTCTTCTCTGGGCAGAATGTCCCTCCCACTCAGCTTTCCTCTGTGTTATTACAGGTCTCTTGAGCTGTCCTTCAAACTTTCAGACTATTATCATGCCTTGCAAGCAACTTCAGTTAAGGCTTAATGAAGTTAGTTAAACAGTTTCTCTGAAACGAGGAAATATTTCATAATAGTAAACACTTTTTTGCAGGATGCTTATGAGAAAGCATTTGAAAAAAAGATTGTATAGAACATTGTTGATTGGGCAGAGGCATATTGAAAATCTGATCATCATGGCCATGAAAAACGAAACACATAACGTTGATGCATTAGGCTTCCAAAAAGATAAATAGCGTAAGAAGGTATAAGTTTATGGTTAAGTGGAAGAAAAGATAAGGTAAGAATAGATTTATTCTAGAAGAATGTTGTATACTGCATTAGAAAGCTTATATTACGGTTTAGGATCTGCCTCTCACTGGCCTCAGTGTTTTTGGATAAGGATCTTAACCTCTCTGGGCTGCAGAGAGATTAAAGTTTATCTTTAGAAGCTCTGTTATCTCTTTCTTGGGCTTCCCAGTTGGCTCAGTGGTAAAGAATCTGCCCACCAATGCAAGAGACACAATGGGTTTGATCCCAGGGTCTGGAAGATCCCCTGGAGAAGAAAATGGCAACTCACTTTAGTATTCTTGCCTGGAGAATCCCGTGGACACAGGAGCCTGGCTACAACCCATGGGGTCTCAGAGAATCAGACATGACTGAGTGGCTGAGCATGCATGAATCTCCTCCTTCCTCCTCTCTCGTGTCAAAACAGGAGTTGTCTGACCCAGCCACCTTCCCACATTGACTTCTTTGGTCTCTTCACAGAGCTGCATCCAACACCTGGACCTCGGCTCCGTGGGAGATGGAAACATCCAGCTGCAGATTTCTCACCAGCTCTACAACAAAAGCTTCAGGCAAGTGGTGTCAGTCATCGTGGCCATGGAGAAGCTGAGGAACAGTGCCTATGCACATGTCTTCCACGATGATGACCTGAGGAGCATCTTTTCATTCATCTTCGAAGAAGGTACCTAATAAGAGCTGAGGGCAGACATGAGATCGCTGGTCATTCCCTTCTCAGAGGCCATAACCCAACAGACAACTAACCCCCATGAGGCTGAAACCCTTTAAAAGTAGGGGGCCCAGTAATGAGAGGAAAACAGAGACACCTAGAAACCCAGTTAATCATCTCTTCAGTTGAAACTAGTCTTTTTGTTGTTTTGTCTTCCAACAGACTGATTTGCTCACTTCAAAGATTTTTTTAAGGAATTCTTCCTTAATGAAATAATGATATAACTGGCTAATCATGCTATGCATCCTAAAATTATGGAAGCTTTTCCAGAATTTACAGACATGCATAAAATGGTACCCAGAAGGTTACATTTCAATACACTACTGTATAAAATCCAACTTGTTGATGGTCTCCTTTTTAGGTGTTGAAACTATTCTTAAAATAGGACCTTGATAACTACTCATGTTTGTAGAGCAGCCAATCATTCTGGATGCTTTCATTTACATTATATCCTGTGAATCTCAGAATGTCCTTGTTGGGCCACATCTATTGCCACCACCATTTGTCATAAGTGACTCTTGCCACCACCATTTGTCATAAGTGACTCCATGGCTCATTCACAGCAAGTAATAGAGCTGAAGTTTGAACCTTCAGCTCTAGTTAGGGTGCCAGGCCCAGTGCTCTGACCCCTCCAACTTCCTCTCCACTGATGTTGTAATTGAGCATCAGCTAGGCATACTCAGATGTCCTCCAAGGAAACAAATTCTGCCTCCTATCATCACCTGGGCATCGCCCTAAACAATGTCTGTACTCCACATTTCAGAGCCTGTCATCTTCGAAACGTCCTCCGACGAGCTTCTGTGTGACACAGCCGTACAGTCAGTAAACTGCAAACTCCAGGACAGAGAGCAAAAATCCCTGGTACTGGCCAGCCCATATGTGCTGAAGGCTCTCCACCTTCTCTCACAGGAAATGAGCCGAGAAGGTACCTGGGGATTTTGTCTCTTTTCTTGGCCTCCTTGTTGCTTGCTAATTCTTTACATTTTCAACAGAGCAGACCATTAAGGGAAATGATCCATGGCAGAGAAATAACATATAATAAAGGATATGCTGGGGTTTCCCAGGTGGCTCAATGGTAAAGAGTCTACCTGTAAAGGCAGGAGACATAGGTTCGATCCCTGGATCAGGAAGATCCGCTGGAGAAGGAAATGGAAATCCACTCCAGTATTCTTGCCTGGGAAATTCCATGACGAAGAGGGCTATAGTCAAGGGGGTTGCAAAGAGTCAGATATGATTTAGCAACTAAATAACAACAACAATAACAAAGGACACGCAAACATTTTGTTTCGATTCTAGTGATGAGACCACATTGAGTCCCTTAGTACATTCATTTTTCAGCAACAGAGGTGACTCTGAGAAATTAGACTGCTCCAGCGAGCCCAGGACCACTGCCCAGCCAAGTCATTTAATGGCAGTGCTTCTGTTAGAAAGAGGTCATTTGATGGACATGACCTAACTGCCTGTGGGTTCTTTCTTCCGGTTGTTGGGGTTGAAACTAGAATGGTGAGGAGATAATTCGTCCTTCCTCATTTCCAACCCTGCCCCCTCACCCCTAACATCCTTCCCATCCAAAACCAGATGGTTCCTTACTGGGAAACCTAACTGACAAGCAGGAACTTATATCTCTCTACTGTCACCGGCAATTTTTTTATTTTTCTTTTTAAATTTTTCTTTATTTTTGGCTGTGTGGGGTTTTGTTGCTGTGAGAGCTTTTCTCTTCTTGTGGTGAGCTGGAGCTACTCTCTAGCTGTGGTGCAGGGGATTCTCATTGCAGTGGCTTCTCTTGTGGAGCATGGCCTCTAGGGTGAGAGGGCTTCAGTAGGTGGCTCATGAGCTCTTGAGTACAGTGTCAGTAGCTGTGACACACGGGCTTAGTTGCTCTGTGGCATGTGGGATCTCCCAGGACCAGGGATCAAACCCGTGTCTCCTGCATTGGCAGGCAGATTCTTTACCATTGAGCCATCAGGGAAGCCGATGCCACTAGCATTGTTTCGAGTCCAGGGGTGGCCCATGGGTTGCGGGAATCTGCCTGGCACTTTGCCACTGTGGCTGAACCTGTAGAGGTGCAGCCAAGGGGGCAGCTGAAAGGAACAGCCAGACTGTTCTCTTCAAAGGGTGCTGACCTTGAAGAGAGGCATCCGTGAGGGAAAGCATCCTGGTTTCAACCAAGCCAAGACAACCCTGTTTCTTTAGAACAACATTGTGAGCATGACCTTGGGGCCTCTAAGTGAGACAGCTGTACCTAAGGAAGACTAAAAATGCATGTCTTTTCTTTGGAACCACTTTTCCCAGCTAAGCTTCTCCTTTCCCAGGTTCTTCCCACTTGCCTCTTTACAGTCTTGAAATAGATCCATGCCCAGGGTCCTCCAGGAGCCCAGCTTTATCTCTTTTCTCAATTTTCATGTTGATCATACTGTTCTGTTCTTGTGGATGGGCACATTACCAGTCAGGGACATGAGAGCTTTCTCCTATTTCTAAAAATTAGACCCCCTGATTTTACATTGCCACCGTGATGAGTCTCTGAGAAGCCCCCAGACAATTTGAGGGGAAAACCTGTTTCAAGAAACTGAAGCTGCTATGATCTGTGCAATTATCCTATGTTAGGCTGTAGGAACCTCAGTGTGGGTTGCCATAGGAACCTCAGTCTAGGTTCCCACAGAGGATGCTATGCTGTACAAGTCTTGGGCTTGGGGTCCAGGTGTTGAGCTGACCCTGCAGTGCCATGCCCCTGACCACAAGACCCCTCTCCTCTCCCCAGTGGTGTTCTGCATGAGCTTCGTGCAAGGAGAAGAAAGAGACAACAAGATTCCTGTGGCTTTGGGTATCAGAGACAAGAATCTATACCTGTCTTGTGTGAAGAAAGGTGATACGCCCACCCTGCAGCTGGAGGTGAGTACCAGTGGCTGAGTACTCAGGCTCTTCTAGGGCATCCCTAGCCATCACTTACTTCAAAGACAACTAACTTTCCCCCTTCCCCAGAACCTCTGGGAATAGATCTACATGATAATTTTGCATAAATGGAAATCAATTTAATGTAAGTGTTAAATGCATGTAGCTTTCACTCCCATTAGAAAAAAATAAATTATTTTGCAGATTTTCTTCTGTCTTGCCACCCAAAAGATTATACATTGTTAGAGTTCTTCCATTTGATGGGGCTTCCCTGGTGGCTCAGAGGTAAAGAATCTGCCTGCCAATGCAAGAGATGCCAATTAGACCTCTGGGTTGGGAAGAACCCCTGGAGTAGGAAATGGCAACTCACTCCAGTATTCTTGCCTGGAAATGCTATGGACAGAGGAGCCTGGTGGGTTACAGTCCATGGGATCGCATAAGAGTTGGACACTTCTGAGTGACTAAACCACCATTTGATAGATGACACTTTAGGGACTTAATTAGTTCAAGGAAGCAGTCACTGTCAACTCTACTGCACTCCCAAAATCACACCTCCTCTTCCCTCCAGTTTTCCCAGCAAAAATTTCATGTCCAACTTTAAGTCATTCTAGCCAGAGCCAACTAGCTACGCCTAGAAGCTTTTACCTAATTTTCACTTTCAAAAACATTTCCACCTACATTATACACCCTAGCATTTGATGCTAAGTTTCAGAGAAGGATAAGTGTGCCTTCTGTCGCCACACAGAAGGCCAGGGTCACAATGACGACTCAGGAGTCTGGCTCCCAGACCTGAGCCCTGCTAACCTATTTTTAAACAACCCAGAGAACAACTTTGTCCAGACCAGGGTAGAATGTCTTTGCCCTTTCCTTCTTAAAGATGTTTATTTCTGTTTTGCTGCAGGAAGTAGACCCCAAAGTCTACCCCAAGAGGAATATGGAAAAGCGATTTGTCTTCTACAAGACAGAAATCAAGAATACAGTTGAATTTGAGTCTGTCCTGTACCCTAACTGGTACATCAGCACTTCTCAAATCGAAGAAAAGCCCGTCTTCCTGGGACATTTTAGAGGTGGCCAGGATATAACTGACTTCACAATGGAAACCCTCTCTCCCTAAAGAAAGCCATACCCAGGGAATCCACGTGGGCTGAATAACCCCGAGGACTGGCAGAAGGGAAGGAAAGAACACAGCTGTAGCCTGAATTTCACTGTTGTCTGATCCATGCCCAACTGCCTTCCCTGTATTAGTTCTTAGAGATCTCCCTACCAGCCAGGAGGAACAATCCCCTCCTCCCAGTGCTCATCCTCAGACCCCATCCACTGAGCCACCTCTCTCTCACTTCTTCTTCTGCTCACTCAAAGCCAGCCTGGCAAAAACCATGGCACACTAGTTTCAAAGAAATCCTCTGTCCTTCGCACCAAGATTTTGTTGAGCAACCACTTAACTATTTATTTATTTATTTATTGATGGGTTAGTCTATTTAATTTAGTTCCAGGGGACCAAGAAGCAGCTGCATCTGTTAAAAATCCTAGCCTTCAACAACTATGGAACCAATTTCCTTTAGGCTAGTGTGCCATCCTTCTGTCAAGTCCTTTCACCAAGCCTGAAAGCATACAAGCTCAGATTATTTAAATAGAATTATTTATGAATAGGGAAGAATGATCAGATTGTTCAATGATTCTGAAATAAATTTCACTGAAAACAAATGTATTTCCCACATGGTCATTGACTTGTCTGGGATCTGATGTAGAAGAGTAAAGATGAAGGGAGTCATGAGTGTTCTCCTTGAGGAATTAGAAACCCACTCCTCATCACTGAATGCAAAACACTTAGGAACATCACTAGCCGGCAAGACCAGCTTGAACACCCTACCCTTTCACTTCTGTTATTCAACAAAAGTATATATGGTACACAAGTTTCCTCTGAAAAACAGGATCAGCTAAAGTATTACAGGGAGTAAGGGCTGGTGGTAACAGCTGCCAAGTGCTTCTCTATTCATATATTCAACAAACACATCTTAAGCCAGTGTTATGAACTAAGGACTGCGAGTACAGAAACCAGAAAGGGAAGGCGTTCCTAGTTAGATAGGCAAGGTGAATTTTCAAAGTAAGACAGTGTAACAAGCAGAGACATGACAAAGTATGAAAGGAGCAGCCACGAGGGGTGACAAGACTTGCTCTGGAGACCGAGGGTCAAGTTGTGCGATGTATGAATCAGGCCTAAATGGATGAGCAAGAGTTCCCCACACAAAGAAAAGGAGAGAGTAGCCTAGATAGATGGACCGGTATGAACACAGGCATGGAGGATGAAATAATGAATGGGGCCAAGAGGAAACTTTCAGGATTGCAGAAGTCACCAGTCAGAACACAAAAACAATCCAGGGGAAAAAAAGAAATTGTAATCTCAGACACAGAGATAATTTGTTTAATATATAGAGTTCCCACAAAACAGTAGGAAAAAAGCAATCATGAAAATCCACCAAAACAATAAGCAGAAATTTAATAAAACAGTATATTAATAGGTTGTCCTCTGAAATGGAAATACCGTTTGATCTTGGACAGAGTAAAAGATGCTCCATATTACTTAGAATAAAGTTGAATTAGCAGCACTTTGAGTTTACACTCTTCTATTGGATTAGCAAATACCAAAAATTTAATATCACACCCCATTGGGAAGCCTGGGGAAACCCTCACTCCTGAACATTACAGTGCATGTACAAGGAAAATAAATGGGTTCAACTCCTAGAGAGGAAAATTTGATAGTAACTATGAACATTACAAATACACATCCCCCTATGGCCCAGCAATTTCACTTTTGGGGGTTTATGCTACAAATGGACATACTGCTATGTGCAATAATGATCAAAATGATTAATTGTGCATCACTTGTAACAGCAAAAGATGAGAAACAGCTCAAGTTTCTATCAAAGAAAACTGGCTAAATGAATTGTGAGACATTCATAGAATGAATTATGGGAATCCTCTCCAAGATATTGTGAAAACTAAAAGAGAACAAGAGGCAGTGTTTATAGTGTGCTAGCTTTTATGTGGGCTTCCCTAAGAGCTCAGTCATTAAAGAGTCTGCCTGCAATGCAGGAGACCTGAGTTCGATTCCTGGGTTGGGAAGATGCCCTGGAAAAGGAAATGGCAACCCATTCCATTATTCTTGCCTGGAGAATCCCATGGACAGAGGACCCTGGCAGTCTACGGTCTACAGGGTCACAAGAGTCAGACACGACTGAGCAACTAAGAACACAGCTTTTATGTAAAAAAAAAAAGGCAGAAAAAAATATATAAGGCAATCCTTTAATGTATAGCACATGGAACTCTGCTCAATGTTATGTGACAGCCTGGATGAGAGGGGAGTTTGGGGGAGAATGGATACATGTATATGTATGGCTGAGTTCCTTTTCTGTCCACCTGAAACTATCACAACATTGTTAATCAGTTATACCCCAATACAAAATAAAAAGTTTAAAAAGAAATAAGGCAGTCCCTTCCAATGTCTTTCATCTGATTTCGAGAACTCTGGAAGATACATAACAAATTTAAAAAGTAGTCATGAGAGGCTAGGGAATAAGATACATGGGGATAAGGGTGGGAGCAGGACATTTCTCTCAATACTTTTATATTGTTTGATTTTTGAATCATGTGCATACATTAGCTACTCAAATAAAATAGTACTAAGTTTTTAAAGCCTTCTATCAAAACAAAAATGGGGAGAGTGGCATACGAGTTAGTTGGCAAAAAAACAATGTGCGGGTCCTCAGTGGCTCGCTCCCAACACCCTCTCCTCCTTCTTCACAGTTCTCCAAGCCAGCGCACAAGATGTGGATGGAAATAGACCCTGCAACCCAGCAAAGCCTCTCTCCCAGCTCAGTCTGCTTCCTAACTGCAGTGCAAAGGATGGGACGGCTGTTAGGAGCAGGCATCCAAGTGGTACCCATCCGCAACATGGAATAGGACTCCTGGGAGGCAGACAGCTGCTTTGGGAGAGAAAGCAGAGGTGTCCCCGGGAGTCCCAGCAGTGTGTTGTTCCCTTTTCTTGGTTCAACTCCATCCACTACTCTCAGGCCCCAAAGAGAGGACATACCAGCAAGAAAACTGACAAACTGTGACGGCATCTCACTCATTTGTGTGTAGGTGCTCAGTCGCTTTAATTGTGTCTGACTCTTTGCAACCCCATGGGCTATAGCCCACCGGGTCCTCTGTCCATGGGATTCTCCAGGCAAGAATACTGGAGTGGGTTGCCATGGCTTCTTCCAGGGGTCTTCCTGACCCAGGGATTGAACCCGAGTCTCCTGTGTCTCCTGCATTGCAGGCAGATTTTTTTAGTACTTGATCCATTAGGGAAGCCCTGCAAATCATCTATGTGAGAGTAAATTGGTACAGCCATTTTGGAGAGAAAATTGATAGTGTCTAATTTATTTTTTAATATTTATTTTCATATTTGTCTGTGCCAGATCTTAGTTGCGGCGTGCAGGATCTTCGAACTTCATCGTGGCACACAGGATCTTTAGTTGTGGCATACAGTCTCTAGTTCCCTGACCAGGGGTCAAACCCGGATCTCCTGCATTGGGAGCGTGGAGTCTCAGCCACTGGACCACCAGGGAAGTCCTGACAGTGCCTAATTCATTTTTAACATGACTTACTGCTTTCACTTTTCCTTTCATGCATTGGAGAAGGAAATGGCAACCCACTCCGGTGTTCTTGCCTGGAGAATCCCAGGGACGGGGGAGCCTGGTGGGCTGCGGTCTGTGGGGTCGCACAGAGTCGGACACGACTGAGCGACTGAGCAGCAGCGGCAGCAGCCCCGTTCCTCTGCTAGGTGTCTTCCCTAAAGAAGCAAGTTTAAGGACTTTTACTTTAGAATTGTTTAGGAAAAAGTAAACTGGAAACAAGCTAAACATCCTTTGTTAGAAAAAAGTCTTAAATAAAACGCAGCAAATTAAAAAGAAAAGGAGAACACTGAAAGGAGAGAGATCCAGGTGAATCACTGTGTGCAAAAGTCAAACTGCAGAACTATAAGCACAGAATGAGATCATTCACATAAAAGAAAAAAAAAAAAAACTCTGCCCATCCAAAATGTATAATCTGGACTTCCCTTTTGGCCCAGTGGCTAAGACTGTGCTCCCAATGCAGGGGACCCAGCTAAGATCCCTGGTCAGGGAACTAGATTCTACATGCTGCAACTAAAGATACTACATGAGGAAACTAAAAAAAAAAATCCTGCATGCCACAATGAAGATCAGAGATCCAAAATCCCAGGTGCCACAGCTAAGACCCAGCACAGCCAAACAAATAAATAAATACATTTTGAGGGAGGAAAAAAAGCAAAATGCATAACCATGTGATTCTAAGAGTATGGAAAGCAGAGAGCCCTGAAGAGTACAGACCAGACTGAAAATAGTGGGATGGGGCTGGGAAGAGGCTGTCAAGAGGAACTTCAACTTTATTCGTAATGTTTGAAGTTTTTACAAGAGGAATATATTCATGAATTATACATATATAATATACATTTGTACCTACGTTTTAGTATTTTTCATTAAAATATTGTATTTTAATTGTGTTTCAATTCCTGGGCCTGAGACAAAGACTAAAATAGATCCTCCAAGGGCTGTTCTATTCCTGGTTTGTGGCCAAGTTATTTCGCAAAACCAGCTCTCCTCCTCTACACTGAGGAGCCTTATCCTGGAAAGAAAAATGGTCTATTTTTTGTGTATATCATTCCATGGCTCCTTTTCTTGTTTGCTGTTCTGAATTAATTTTTTTTGGAGTATAGTGGCATTACAGTGCTGTGACAGTTTCTACTGTACAGCAATAGATCCTTCCTTTTGGACTTTCTTCCCATTCAAGTCACCCAGATCATGAGTAGAACTCCCTGTGCTATACAGTATGTTCTCATTCGTTACTTTTTTTTCCCCCCACAAACACCTTTTATTTTTTTAATATAAATTTATTTATTTTAATTGGAAGCTAATTACTTTATAATATTGTAGTGGTTTGCCATGCATTGACATGAATCCTCCACGGGTGTACATGTGCTCCCCATCCTGAACTCCCCTCCCACCTCCCTCCCCATCTCATCCCTCTGGGTCATCCTAGTGCACCAGCCCTGAATACCCTGCCTCATGCATCAAACCTGGGCTGGCGATTCATTTCACATATGATAATATACGTGTTTCAATGCCATTCTCCCAAATCATCCTACCCTCACCCTCTCCTACAGAGTCTAAAAGACTATTCTATACATCTGTGTCTCTTTTGCTATCTCACATATAGGGTTATCATTACCATCTTTCTAATTCTATATATATGTGTTAGTATTCTGTATTGGTGTTTTTCTTTCTGGCTTACTTCACTCTGGATAATAGGCTCCAGTTTCATCCACCTCATCAGAACTGATTCAAATGTATTCTTTTTAATGGCTGAGTAATATTCCATTGTATGTATGTACCACAGCATTCTTATCCATTCATCTGCTGATGGACATCTTATACATAGTATCAGTAGGATATAAATGTGAATCCCAATCTCAAAATCCCCCTTGATGTCCATACCTTTGTTCTCTACCTATGTGTCCCTGTTTCTGCTTTGCAAATAAGATCATCTATACCATTTTTCTAGATTCTACATGTATGTGTAAAAGATAGAGGCACCCCAGTATTCATAGCTGCATTATTTACAATAGCAAGGGCAGGGAAGCAACCCAAGTGTCCATCAACAGATGAATGGATAAAGAAGACATGGTACATGTTTACAATGGAATATTACTCAGCCATAAAAGGAACAAAATTGGAGACCTGGGTGGACCCACATAGAGAGTGTCATACAGAGTGAAGTAAGTCAGAAAGAGAAAGACAAATAAAAATAGTCTGTTGGAAAGGAAAGGGAAAGGGTCAGTGGGTTTGAGTGAGGAGAGCTGACACCCTCCCATCCACCATGAACTCACCGGAAATACAATCGAAAGTAGAAAGTGTCTCCAATGTACTGGGAATTCAATTTCTCTGCCCCTCCAGCAGGTTGTACTCTCCACCACCACAGCTCCAACTAACTTTCAAGGAGATTCTATCCATGTACTTGAAGAGTAGGGGGCCAATGCTTGGGGACTTTGATTTGATGTACTGGATTCTGTGTCAAGCAAACATAGGATTAGGGCGTGGCTCATCCCGTAAGCTTGGCCTGCAGTAAGCAGGTAGTGGAAGGTAAATGATACAGTGGTGGATGGGAGCATGTCCGGTCTGAAAGACAGGTTAGGGGTGGGTGGCTGCGCCAGCATCCCAGTCAGAGGTACAAGGGTAAGACTGTGTGCCTTCGGGTAGACCTCCTCCCCACCCATTCCCCACTCCCTGGTATAACCTTGCTGAAGTACTCAGAATCATCTGGTTGAACTGAACACCGGGGTGAGGATGACCTAGAGAACTGGTGAGACGCCCGCCCAGGGGTGTGGGACCACAGTCAGAGCCTCCTCCTAATTCCTATCGCATCCCACCCTCATCCTGGCTCCTAAATGGGCAACGTGGAAACAAGCCAAGTGACGCCCATGGGAAATCCAGAAGTACTGCTTTTCTTATTTGTAGAAGCATGACTGTTTGCTTACACAAGTAATCGTGAAAATTCACATTCCTTTCTGAGAGCAGGTCATAAAACCATGAAATGCAGGACGTGGACAAGGAAAAGTAAGACTGGGAGGTACAAGGAAGGTGCCAGGGACTTGGGAGTCAGGACACCACTGCCTTAGAGAACAATTTCCCTTCTGGCAGTGGGCAGCTAGAGACAGAGGGGCCCAGGTGGGCTGAGGCAGGAAGGACCCACTGGAAACCGAAGTGTGAGTTATGATTGTTATTTGAGTCTGTTAAACTCAGACTCCAAGTCTTGAGTCTGAAATGGCCAATGCTTCTCTTTCTCTCCAGCCCCTCACCTCCTGCCCCGGTGCCCCCACCCCACCAGCCCTCGGAGACAAAAGGTGCGAAACCTTTCATTCGCCAGGGATCATACAGAAGTAACATGGGAAGTGAAGGTCGCTCCAGCACCCTTCCCACCACTCATGGGGCTGTTTCCCTGGCGCTGCGTCGCCCGGACTGGTCGGACGATGCCAAGAGTGACAGCAGCTCTTATCAGGTGTCAGGTGGTGGCGGTGACGACACTTAATCAAGCCCTGCTGCACAGTGATGAGAAGGCTGACGTGGGGCCGGGGCCACTCTGGCCTCCGGCTTCTTGGGGCTGGGGAGGAGGTTGGGTCATTGGCTCTAGCATCTATACCAGTGATAGGAAAACAGTGAAGCTTTCTCAGGATAGAGAATAAAGGGTGGGTGCAATGAGAGGTGCCATTTTATGGGAGGTGGCTTGAGCAGAGATGTAAGGGGATACCAATCTTGCAAAGATTTGGGGGGACAGCATGCCAAGAGGAGAAAACCAAGGAGAGCTGTGAATCAGTTTGGCATGAATGAGGTGTAGAGGAGGAAAAAACTTTCCTCTACCATTCTAGGGTCTTTTGAGCTGGTCTAGTAATGAGATTGACAAAAGACATCAAAAAGAGAAAGAACAAAAAAATCAAATTTAACTTCTCACATCCAAGAACCTCAAAGGTATATAGCTCAAAGAAGTGACTAAAGCAGGCAACTTTTATACCTGTCAGACAAAGAAAATTTGAGAAAATTTGACAAAACAGAGGGTGTTTTGCTTGGGGCAGCAGACTACTGAAGTAACAAAGCTTATTTTTTTATACAACTTTCTTGGCTTTGAATTCCTTATCTCATATTCCCTACATCCCCCATCCTTCTGGTGTAGGTAGGGTATCTTTCCATGAGAGATATATTTCTGGCATTCATGGGGACAGAGGAGGGTCAGAGCCTTCTTCTTACACTGTTTCCAAAGTAACTTTATTTCCAAACAATCAGTACACTTAAGTAACATACTTGGAGGTGGCCTGCTTTGAACCCCATCAAAGTAAGAAGGTCATGTGACTGAAGCAGAGAGGACAAAGGAGAGAGAGCTGGACAAAGGAGAGAGCTGGAGGACGTCCCTGGTGGCTCAGTAGTAAAGAATCTGCCTGCCATTGCAAGAGACACTGATTCGATCCCTGGTCCAGGAAGATCCTACATGCCTCAGAGCCATCAAGTCTCTACCACACTACTGAGCCTGTGCTCCAGAGCCAGGGAACTGCCAACTATTGAGCCCACATGCCACAACTACTGAAGCCCATGTGCCCTAGAGCCCATGCTCCACAAGAAGCCCACACACCACAACTAGAGAGTAGCCCCAGGTTGCCACAACTAGAGAAAAGCCCTTAAGGCAATGAAGATGCAGCACCATCAAAAATACATACATAAATAGAATTATAAAAATAAAAAGAGAGAGCGAGAGCTGGAGAGGAGGACAGGAAGGCAGGCCAGGGCCAGGTCTCTGTGTAAGGAGTTCAGACTTACCATGTTACACAAAGCATCCTACACCTGGAAGGGATGACCTCATAGAGGCTTTATCACTCTTGCTGTCATGTGAAGAATGGACCCTGGGGACAGAGGAGAGAATGTTAAGAGTGGAAGCAGAAAGACAAGTTGGAAGGCTGTGGGAATGAAGTACACTGGGCCGGGGTCCAGCCCCAGTGGGTCCGGGGGTCTTGAGGGATGAGTGGCGTCAGAGAAGAATTGAGCTGTGTTAGTGTGGTGATGGAGCAGTCTCTTTCTTTATTGTTGTTGGTTTACAGTTTTTATACCCAAGAAATACACCCATTACATCACAATTATTCTATACAATCTTTTGTTTTAGGCCTACCATCAACAACTTAAACATTAAGCTCATTTTCCTTGCAAAAGTCGGATTTCTGCATAATTAGACTTAACAATAATATGTTTACCATTTGAATGTCTCCAGCATACTTCGATAAGTACGTCAGTCTAAGTAGAAAGTTTACATTTCTCTTGTTAGGTGCAGCTATGTAGAAGCTAGAGGGAAGGGATTAAGCTTGAAACTGTTTTATTCTATTAACCTATTCCGGTTCTTAGGAGGAAAGAGAAAAGAGAACAAAGAGACAGTTTAGCAGCACTGCTTTAACAATAAAACCCTATTAACCTTATAACTACTATAATGAATTCCTTTGTCTACAATATCCTAAAGCAATCGATGTCTCCAACTATGCTGGCCACAGTTATGAGCATTCCTAAATCCTATTCCACCCTGGTTTCTTCAAGGAAGGGAGCCTCCTCCGTGGAGTGGTCAGGGGAGTGGGATGTGGAAAGGTGACCCAAGTACGAGCCCTTCTGGTGGTGGCCTTGCCATGACCCCCAGAGAACTCTTGGTAAACTCCTCAGTAACGAGTAGGAGGTGTAGTAATCTATTTAAATGTCCCTTACTTCTCCTTTGTCCTCGGTGAAGAGAATCTGCCTTCCCGGATCCTCTGAGGGAAATAAGGTCTGAGGGAATTATCTCAGGACAAATTTTTTCTAACTGGGACTGACCTACTGAGATGAGCTAAGGTTCTGAGCATAAACAGGCCTTCCCAAGAAGAATGCCAGGAGGGCCCTTGCCTTGGGATGCCCCGAAGGCAAATCCATTTTGCAGTTTCCTTCTTAGTCTTGTGACCTTGTCATCCGAGTGAGGGGGCATCCTGAGGGCTCCCAGCAACAGAGGAGATAATATTACCTTGGACTAGGGTAAAAGCAGAGAAGGTGGGAAGGGATGT